>JZKD02S1698046.1:37491-61793 GCA_000966675.3 Picea glauca | reverse complement strand
TCCCATGACCTCCATGACTTGACATGTCACTCTTTTCACTCATACCTTTATCCTTGCCATGTTGTCCCTATGTCTGATTAAAGGTGGGTCAAATCATTTTTTGAAAAAGGGTGTTGCCAACTCATTAGGAGTTTTCGTAGCACACTCCTTGTCCTTTTTTCCTTGCCATGATTCATCATTATTCACTGAGGTCATGATCTACATTATTTTCATCACCGTGGTTCGTTAAAACATGGATTCTAAGATTTGGTTTTAATGAATTTCCTAACAGTTTCAAAGATTTGAATTTTCTCAAACTCGGTGCTGCTGAAACCGCTAGTTCAGACTAGTTGCAAGAAGTGCTACATGATCAATTGCTAAGGCTGATTTGGAAGATGAGGTGATCGTGGTGGTCTCCTAACTAGTTGCAGAGCCTCAAATTGTCAATTACTCTTCCATGTATTCCATGAGATCCCTCCATTTCATAATAAATTCCTTGGATATCTCTTGCCTGAGTTTTGGTAGTGACCGATGCTGCAAACCACTCCCTCCTTCATCCCTTTGCATCCATTATTTCCCTCTCACAGACTTGCAACCTTTGTCACTTGGTTTTCAACTATTAATGATGCCAATTATTTCTTCTCCTGAGTTTTGAAGTGCCCGTGCTAACACCTATTCCTCTGTGTGCACCATGCTACCGAAAAACACTGTTGAAACCTTGCTACATTTCCCTTGTTTTCCCCACGCCGTATTATGTTTGGATTGGAGTGTTACTTGCTAGTTTTTAAAGACCCTTGCTTCATTTTTACTTTCACTACATCATCACTCTTCAGCTTGAGATATACAGACAGTAATGGGAGGGTAAATTGCACTTCCTACCTTTCAAAATCCATTAAACAGTGTTCTGTCAAAACAAGGCGAGTTAGAGGAGAATATTAGGAGAGAGAAACCATTATTCATTGTCATTTTTACATTGAAATATTCCCCTGTTTTCTCCCTTAGCCTTCACTATACCATAATCCTTTGATCCCTTGTCTTTACCCATGGAGACATCTCAGAAAAATAAATATCACAAGGGAGGAACTGTGGTCAGAATTGAACCCTTAGACATGCACCTATTTGATGCAGAGCCAATGATTAGCGAAGTTTTCCAAAGGGTGGGTTGCCTCTCTTTTTGCCAAAACATGCAGAGGGAACATCCTGAAGTGGCAAGGCAATTTTCCTTACATTTTGATGGCCTTAAGACTAAGGTAGGAGACCTTGAGTTTGAGGTGTCTGAAGCCTCCATTGCAACAACCCCAGGGATTCCTAATACCGATGAGAGGTGGTTTAAATCCATGACCTTAAATGCTTTCTTCTCCAAGGACTTCCTCAAACCAGATTATCAAACATACAAATTGTCCAAGGGAGTGCCTAGAAGTCATCTAGTTGAATATTTTGACAAGATGTTGAAGATCATCCAAAGATACTTTACATGCGAGGGAAGGTTTAATATGTTATACCAGTACCATATAAGAATTTTGCTTCATTTTATTGGTAAATATGAAATGAATATCCATTTTTACTTGTTGAGGAGCATGGGGAAAATGTTTGATAGAGTCCAATCCAAGTCCAAGGTTGTGGACACTAGTGTCTTTCCTTCTGGATTGATAAGGATGTTGGTCTTGGAAGAATTGAAGAAGAGGAGCATTCCTTGGGAACAATTAATTGTTTCTTCTCACATGAAGTTGGAAATAGCTTCAACTACTCAGAAAAATATGCAAAGTCCTTTTCCATCCACTAGTACTACTCCAACAGGAACAAGCAAGAAAAGAAAGAGCAAAGCCATTGTTCAAGACAAAGAAATCATTAAGGAAATTGAAGAGGAAGAGAGGGAGGTTTATCATTCTCCATAGAGAGAATTTTCACCCCCTCCTGCACCTGAATTGGAAGAAGTCCCTTCATCCACCAAAGTCACAACCAAGAAGGGAAGAAAACTATAATTCTCTTCACCTACTCCAGCAGCTAGCATAAAATTCAAGAAGCCTTTTACTAGATCATAAGCTCTCAAGGAGGCTGTTGAAGCACAAGCCCTACCCAAGGTTTCAATTCCAAAGAAAAAGAAAGATAAGGGCAAAGACATTAAGAATACTATTGAGGTGATAGACAGAGCCTCTGTGCAGCAGAAAGATGAAGGTGAAGCCATGAAGAAGCCTATTGAGGTTATCAACATCAACACTCCACCGAGAAATCACACCTTCAAAAAATTGATTAGACATCTCAGGGATGCTAGGAAGGAGGTTTCTCGTTTGAAAGTAGAAGGCTTGGAAGACAAAATAAAGATTAAGGATATTATGGATAATTACAACAACACCCTTGATCTGGAAAACTTTGCAAGTAGAAGAACCCTGCCTCTCCATAAGCAACTAAATAACCTCTACAGGCTAAACAAAGGTTTTCAATCTCAAAATAGAAATCTCAAGGCATAATTGCAACACTTCAAGGATGAATTGGCCTAGAGGAATTTGAATATTTTGGTAGAAGATGCCATTGAAAGAGAGGAACCAATAGAGAAGAGGAGCACACTTATAGTCAAGAAGACCACCCCTACAAAAGAAAATCATGTTGTTGTGATAGAAGGTAGCTTTCCTTCAACAAGGAGGAGTGCTAGGTTGATGAAATAGTTGGGTGATATAAGCTTCATTTTTTAGAGTGGTCTCTTTTTGCAAGAGTAAGTGATCAAGGATGTATTATTTTTTTCCACCTATACAACATCTACAGGCTCCTAACCTATCATCTCAAGTTTTTGTTCTTTCCAAAAGATTAGTCTCATCATACAGAAAGAGCACAAAGATTCTGTAGCGCCATGGCACTGCAGAATCGTCTATATAGCATGTCCTGCCATTTTTCTACCTAAAGTGCTACGAAAGCTCCTAGCTGAAGTACACAAGAACGCTACTAAATCTCCTAAGATGAACTTAATGGTGGTGCTACAAATTATGTAGGGTTGTGTCATAGTGGCGCTACCAAATCCACATATTTATTTTGATGATGGGCGCTACCAATTCTACAGAACCATTTCAGTGATGGCGCTACCAATTCCATAGAGGTTATTTGAAGTGTGGTGCTACTGAATCACACACAGTGATATACATGACCGACGTAATGAAAACTATAGGCATGTTTTGGATCGGTGCTACGAAATGTGCAGAGTATTTTGCAAGAGCGCTACAAGAACTCGCCACCCAACGCGCTTCTGAATGGCGCTATGAACTGGCACCTGGAATTAAGGAGTTCGAATTCATCACTCTTTTGGGTGGCTGATGATGTGGAGAAGAGAGAGGATCATAGGTGACAACATGATGGAAACATACAACCCCTGGAGGACACTTGGCATGGAAAGGGATGTGCATCAAGGGAGACAATGTCATTTAAATCTTGTTGGATTGGTTGCCAACATGTTTCCTTTTTTATAGCAGTTTTTTAAATAGTTGTTAGCACATGTGTTAGATTGAATAATTGATTTGGAGAATCCTATGGGAGGAAGGCCAACTCGGTCCTCTCGCTGTTGCCTTCCATTTTTTATTACAAATAGATATTCCAAATGATTTAGAGGGTTCAAATGGTTGAGCTGGGCTCCCCTATTGTAATATTTTGATTAAGCAGACTGGTTCTCTGGTTATGTACTGGACTTGAGAATTTTTTATTAATATAAGTCAATTTCTCTTATTCCATCTTGTTGCCTCTTATATTGAATTTTTCATGATTGAATGATTCACATGAGATTGTTATAGTTGTATTATGATGAATGTTTGATTATAGTACTGCTATGATGTTCTTCAGTTTTCTTTAAACTTTGAATTCAAGAATATCTCGTGTTTGAGTTTTTCCTCCTTAGGCTTCTTGAAGACCTGATGTCAATACAAGACCTCTACACTTACCTCACCAAAGTCTTCCTTCTATTCAATTTTACTCCCATTCATTGACTGAAGTTGATCAAGACCTCAACTACTTGTGCATGCTAGCCCATATTTCTGAGTTAAAACATTATTATCCCGAGTCTTGTCCATTTGACCTTTTAAACACTCATTTACATTTACACATAATTTGATGGGTATTGGGCTTATCCTCTCTGCAATCTGAGGGTGATTCCTAGTGCTAATAGAATACATGACTTGAATATGATATTGCACTTTGAGGAGGAAGCATACCAACCATGGGAAAATAATTGAAATTAAAAGAGCGGTTAGAAGACTTAAGAGGAACCAATGTGCAGATCCAAGAAGAGAATCAACACTTGAAAGAAAGTATTGCAAAGCTAGCACAGGACATTGCTAAAATGTTTTCCTTGTTAGAGGAGTACTTTTTTGAATACCCAGACTCTCTCACCACTATTTTTGTAGATTGGGACAAGAGTAGAGTTTAGGTAGTTGATTGGAAAGAACAAGGGCTCACTTAGATGATGGTTCAACTACACCAAGAGATGGCGACGAAAAATGGGGTATTGGCCAAGTTAAATAAATTTTTCCAAGAGACCAAGGAAGAAAATCGACCTTCCATTGCTACTGTAGAAGCCAACACCATGATTGAGAAGCCTCTGGTAATCTCAGCCTCCAAGGACCTTTCTAAAGAACCATTTATTTATTTTAAATGTATACCAGAGGCATCAATTTCAAGCTAATGAGGCAAATGGGATACAATTGCCAAGGGATAGGCAAGAGAAGCCATGGGATTGCAAACCCCATTGTAGTTAAACATAGGGTCAAGCATGAAGGCCTTGGTTTTAATGGAAAAAAGAGAGCGAGTGATTGCATCTCAGTTCAAGCTAGAACCACCAAGATAACCTTTGTTAAAGACAAAGGAATCGAAGAAGAAGCTATTTCAATTGAATAAAAGGCCATTGAAAATGGATTGGACAACAAACCAGTCCAATATTCTTGAAGAATCTTAAACAAGGGTAGTAAAGGAATGTTTCCACCACCCAAATTTGTACCCACACTTGGTTTGTTTCTACTATAAGAAGAAAGGCCACTAGGTTGATGATTGTTGGCACTCTAATGTATGTTCCTTTTGTGGTATGAGAAGCGACCAAGTGAATTCTTACTGAAAGAAGAAATCCATGAGAAAAAGAAGGAACATGAACAATAAGAGAATGCAAGCAACCCATGGAGTCACATAAATTTTTTCCATCATCGCAAATTAGTTGGACATTGCAAAGACAAGTGTTGGAGGATTCATCCAAAATTGCATCCTTGGAACTATATATCCAAGAGACAAGTTTGGAGAGTGAAGGTCAAGGGGAAATAACATATTTCTTCAACTCTAAACTACAAAGTAGCAAACACTCAAGGAAAGTGTGTTGGGCCAACACACTACATATTCAAGTTGAAGCTTTTGGGGCCCCAAAACTTGTGAATAGGGAGGCGAGATCAGAATTAAATACTTATCCCAAACTTTGTAAAAGACAATTTGTTGGAAAAATTTGATGTCAACAATCAACTTGAAGACAAAAGGTCAAAAGCCTCAAGAAGGTGAAACAACAAACTGATGTTTGGCATTTCAAGGAAACCTATAACAAAGAATGTTGTTGGATGCAAACACAACCAAGAGAGATGGAGAGGAAATGACGAAGAAGGGTAGTAGTAGAAAATGAAGACTTGGAAAGAAGAAATATGCTTGAACATCGAAGGACAAAGGAGCCATTGAGCCTGTCCATGGATGAGAAAAGATTATCCCTGATCCATGGAAATATACAAATACTGTTAATTAGTGAAAATGCATGTATTTTCTATGTATATCTCATCCTTTGTAGCTATTTCCCGAGCCTAATAGAATCCCCATTGAATGTTAATTTTCCCAATTGGGTTTTTAGAGTAAATTTCATATCTTGGTGTGTGATTGAATACTTTGCATTGTGAAAGTTTTCTTTCTTTCTATTTTGGTTATGGTAATAAATTTTTGGAATGGAATCAAGCTGATACACTATTTTGATTGTATTAACTACAACATTATTCATTGGTTTATGAATTGTTAGGTGATATTTGTCACAAATTACTTGATGTATTATTGGTTTCAAGTTATTGTTTGTGCAAGTCACTGGAATAATTATTTGTTTTACTTTAATGAACACATCAACAATCTTTAGAAATGCATTTTCATGTAATAGGTGTCATATTCCTATGAATTGATTGGGTGTTTTATTGCTAACCCCTAGTCTGTGTGTGGTGTGCCTCACATACAACAACAAGTGCACATCTATTTTCCCATTTGATTCTTATATTAGTCACGTAATTTATTTAGATTGTGTGAGGAAAGATACAACAACATATATCTTACCCTCAAGCCTCCTAAGCATGGGAAATTACCACAAAATTTCCCAAACACTTGTGTATATGTGTTTACATTTGATCTTTTTTAATTGTTCATTGCGTTTTTTTGGAACTATGCATAGAGTATGCAAACAAAATATTTCTTAGGGGAGTGTTAAATTATGTGTATTAATTGGGTAGATTCTAATTGATGAGTTGCTTGAATGTGATTTGGATGGGAGAGAAATCTTGGAAGGAAGTGGCGTGAATGCACAATTAAAAGAAAAGTGCATTGTTTATTTTAATACAATATATTTAACTTGCATCTGTTGTTGGCATTGGGCTTGGCTACTCATAGCAGGTAAATGAAAAATGAACCAAAATAGATGAATCCATTCATTTATTCATTCAATTTGGAACACAACAATTTAAGCAGTGGTGTGTCATTTATTAGCATATTTCACAAGAAGATACTATTTTATTTTTCCATTGATAAAGTGTTTATAGATGACAATGTTATTTTTATAGAGTATTTGTGTTCGTGAAATAAGTGGGTGATAAATCCCTTGTTTACATATCAGATTATGCATTGACTATGTACTGTTTCTTACATCTCATTAGTGTCGTGATGCATTGTTTTTACATCAATATTATTCACTTTTGCATCATAATTTGTGTTGCATTAGAGTCATATCGACATTGATATTTTTAGAATATTTGTAAATTCTAACCTTGTACAATATATACTACAAACATATATTCATAAAAAGAACAGAAAAGATACAATGGCAAATACAAACATTACACATAGATTTTTCCCTTGGAAACCCAAACCGGGAAAACCAACATATTCTATATTATTCATTGTGATACATTGTTTACAATACAATATACATATAGGAGCTAGTGGCATCCAAAAACCTAAACCAATGACCTGGATTAGTCCAAAAACCTATTTCCTTAACCAGAAATAGAAAACCATCGGCAAAAACCATGTGCCAAAAAACCACCTAAATACATGACATGTTTCTCGAGGCAGGTGTCACGTTTCCCGAGGCAAAAATTATTTTTCCGAGGGCTCTGCCTCCCTGCACCCCCCTCTAACCCCCTTGCGTGCCCGATGCATACGCTCATACACTACTACTCGTGCAAAGAATATAACACATACCCAACATTCTCCCACTTGTTGTTTTCTTTGCTTACAGGGGGTTACAGGGTTACATAGTCAACAATCCAGGGCAACAATGCCCATGGATCCTCTACACCAAGAGAACTTCTCAGTGCTCACAGATTTTGTTAATGAGTCTGCAACATTCTTGAAAGTGTCCACCTTCATCAATGATACTTTATTTTCTTCAATCATGTCTCTCACAAAGTGATATTGAACATCAATGTGATTTGTCTTTGAATGATAAGTAGGGTTCTTTGCCAGAAAAATTGCACTATGACTATCACACTCTATCCTTACAACTTGTTGTACCAACCCAATACCTGAACACAATCTTTGTAACCATACTGCTTCCTTACTTGCATGAGTGGTTTCCATGTATTCAACTTCTGTAGTTGAAAGTGCCACTACAACCTGTCTTTTGCTCATCCAAAGTATTGCTCCTCCAAACAGGTTAAACACATACCCGCTTGTAGATCTCATACAATCCAAATCTCCAGCCCAGTCTACATCCACAAAGCCATGTATATCGACCACTCTGTCCAATTCTGGTCTTCTTTCGTAGCACAATCCATAGCTGGCAGTGCCACACAAATACATGAAAACCCTTTTTATTGCTATCTAATGCTCCTTCCCTTGTTTTGACATATACTTGTTCAAAACTACCACTGCATGTGCAATGTATGGTCTAGTACAAACCATTGCATACATCAAATTGCCAACTGCACTCGCATATGGAACATGAGACATGTCCTCCTCTTCTTCACGTGTCTTGGGACACTAATCTGCAGATAACTTTACACCAACAGGAATAGGAACCTTGACCGGTTTACATTCCTACATATTAAACCTCTATAATATTGTCTCGACATATTTTCTTTGATTTAACCAGAGTTTCCTCCTTTTCCGATCTCTTTTAATTTCCATGCCCAAAATGAAATTTGAAGCATCGAGATCCTTCATGTCAAATTTAGAGGAGAACTGAGTTTTCACATCTTGTATAATCTCCTTGTTGTTTCTTATCAACAACATGTCATCCACATACAAGACCAAATAAATCAAATGATCGCCAATTAATTTAAAATACACACAATGATCCTCTTTGCTCCTTGTGAAGCCAATTCCTAGCATATACGTATCAAATTTTTGATACCACATCCTTGGTGATTGTTTTAAACCATACAGGGACTTTTTCATCTTGCATACCAACTCCTTATTTCCTTTCATAACATAACCTTCTGGTTGCTTCATGTAGATTTTTTCTTCGAGATCCCCATGTAGGAATGTTATCTTCACATCCATATGTTCTACTTCAAAATCAAATGCAACAACAACAGATAACATAAATCTTATAGAGGTTAACTTGGCAACACGAGAAAAAATCTCATCAAAATCAATTCCCTCAACTTGAGAATAACCCTTTGCTACTAGCCAAACTTTGTATTTCTCCACTTTTCCTTCTACATTCAACTTCTTTTTAAATACCCATTTGTTTCCAATGGGATTTCTTCCAGTTGGAAAATCCACTAGATCCCAAGCCTCATTCTTATCCAAAGATGCCATTTCTTATTCTATGGCCCTTTTCCATATATTTCCATCCTCTGAATCCACTGCCTCCCTGACAGTTCTAGGATCATCATCAGTAATAGACAAAGCAAAATTTGAATGGAAATCAGATGGACTACACCTTTCCGGTATCCTTCTTTCTCGAACCAATCTCCTCAATATTGGAGTATGAGAATCTTCTTCTTCTGATTCATGTTCTTCTGTAGAGTCTAATTCATCATCCTTTAAATCAAAATCTATCTTCTCTGGTTCTTCCTTACTTGGTAGGAATTCTTGTTTAACAACATCCTTTATTTCTCTAAATACCACATCTTGGCTATACACTACCTTCTTAGTTTCTGGGTTCCAAATCTTATAACCTTTGAGACCATCTTTATATCCAATAAATATACATTTTCCATCCTTCTTATCCAACTTAATCCTATTTTCCTTTGGAACATGAACATATTCATCGCAGCCAAATACCTTAAGATGTGTGAGAGAAGGTTCCTTACCAGTCCATACCTCTTGTGGAGTCATGTCATCCAACGTTGATGAGGGTGATCTATTGACCAGATAACATGCAGTACCCACTGCCTCTGCACAAAATTCTTTCCCTAACCCGACACGATTGAGCATGCACCTTTCTTTTTCCATCAGCGTCCTGTTCATCCTTTCTACAACTCCATTCTATTGAGGTATATATGGAGTAGTCCTCTGCCTTGCTATACCACACTTCTTACAGAGTTATTCAAATTCATTCCCGCATAAATCTTCGCCATTATCTGTCCTCAACACCTTAATTCTTTTCTCTACTTGATTCTCAACAAGAGCCTTAAACTCTTTAAACCTATCAAAGACTTTGGATTTCTTCCTGAGAAAATATATCCAATTTTTCCTCAAGAAGTCATCTATAAATGAGACATAGTCCACAGATTTTCCCAATGATTGGACCAACATAGGTCCAAAAACATCATTGTGAACTAGCTGTAAAATTCCTTCTGCCCTCGTTGCACCAGAGGGGAATCTTACCCGATTCTGCTTCCCATATAGACAATGTTCACATAAATCAAAATCTAGAGAGAAGTTAGACATAAATTCAACCATACCTTTATTGTGTAGTAGTCGAAGACCCTTCTCTCCGATATGCCCCAGTCTTTGATGCCACAACATAATCTTTTCTCCATAGACTATGGGAGTTCTTTCTTCTTCAACTCCAATATCAGGAACAATGGAGCTATTGCACCCATCACTAATAGTTCTTCCTAGAATCTTATACAGAGTTCCAAACTAAACTCCCTTCATCAACACCATTGTTCCTCGAACCATCCTACAAGTTCCCTTTTCAAATATTGTTTTTACCCCTGCATCTTCCATTTTGCTTACAGAAATCAAATTTCTAGCCATACCTGGGATGTGCAAAACACCAGGAAGTGTTCTAATCCTTCCATCTATGAGCCTCAACTTGACCCTTCGTCTTCCTATTATTCTGGTTGTCGAATCATTACCTAAGAAAACATTACCTCCATCATACTTTTCATATTCGTAGAACCACTCCCTGTGGGGAGTCATATGAAAAGATGTACCAAAGTCAACCAACCATGCCTCATGATCTAGATGTGTGCTTGAAGAGGCCAAGTACACCTCCCCTCCTTCTTCCTTGGAGGTATTTTCTTCCGTATAAGAAGATTCTTTAGATCCCTTATTTTTCTCAACTTTGGATCTACACTGCTTCTTGTTGTGCCCTTCTTTTCCACATCTCCAACATACCCTTACAAAATTTCCAGGAGATTTAGATCTACCCTTAGACTTAGATCTCCCACTTGAGAAATTAGATCTATTTCTTTCCTGGGAATGTCCTCTTGCAAATAATGCATCTATGTTATGTCCTTCCATATTCTTCCATCTCATCTCCTCTGACAACAAGGATGAGACCACTTCTTCAAACTTCAAGGAAGTTGTATTACTACCTATGGCCACAACCAGACTATCCCACGAATATGGTAAAGAACACAACAAAATGATACATTCATCTTCATCTAAAATTTTAATATCAACAAATACTAATTGACTTACCACAGTATTGAAGGCGTTCAAATGCTCTGCCACCAAGTCTCCATCTCTCATCCTCAGGTTATACAACTTCTTTCCTAGGAATAGTTTATTTACCAGGGACTTAGACTGATACAAATTCCCTAACTTTTCCCATAAATCCTTGGATGTAGCTTCCTCTGACACATACAATAATACTGAATCTGAGAGACACAGTCGGATTGTTCTCTTTGCCTTCCAATCCAATTTTTTCCAGTCATCTGTAGAAGTTCCTGTAGGTGCAGTACCTGGATCTATTGTGATCCACTGATCTCTGTCCACCAATAGATCTTCCATCTTGAGCTTCCACATCTCAAAACTTTTCCCATTAAAATTCTCGATCTCCATCTTCGAATTGCTTGCCATTTCTTTTCACCTGAAAAAAAATACTACAGATCTCCCACTGTAACAAGGCTTATCATAGTCCCAAGCCAAACCCTTGACCACAAAGGCATCCCCCTAAAGCCAATAAAGCTATGATACCAAATGTAAATTCTAACCTTGTACAATATCTACTGCAAACAAATATTCAGAAAAAGAACAGAAAATATAAAATGGAAAATACAAACATTACACAAAGATTTTTCCCCTTGAAACCCAAACCGAGAAAACCAACATATTCTATATTATTCATCGTGATACATTGTTTACAATACAATATACATATAGGAGCCAGTGGCATCCAAAACCCTAACCCAATGACCTGGATTAGTCCAAAACCTTAATTCCTTAATCAAAAATAGAAAACCATCGGCAACAACCATGTGCTGAAAAACCACCTAAATACATGACACGTTTCTCGAGGTAGATGTCACGTTTCCCAAGGCAGGTGACACTACTACTCGTGCAAATAATATAACACATACCCAACAATATTGAGACACATGAATAACAACAACATTTAATCATAATAAGAAAGAGACAATAGAAAAAGAGTATGTTGGATATACGCGGTAAAACCACAAATGGGGAAACATCCATGGGAAGGTATTGTTTTCTTTGTTCTTTAGAAATATCCAACATTACACTTGAGCTCTAACACATCACACTCCAGTTTCACATCATTCCAATGTATATGATCACTATGTGATCCTTCATTTCAATGTACCTCATGGGTCTCTCTTACTTCTATTATATACCAAGAGGTATGGAGGAATTACATCCCAAAATACATGTGGGATAAATGTAATTTGACCTCTTTATATAATGAATGGTAAAAAGAGTATATTACTTCATGATGCATGTGGGATAACTCTTTTACATAAGAGTAAACATTATTACCTTCCAAATTAATGCATTCCAACAATACTACACAATTCATCATTACATATTCCAACACTCCCCCCTAATGATGACTAGGGAGAAGGAACACTTATGGAGGAAGATGGAATTACAATACCTTCCAACATTCCCTGGAAGAATAAGAAGACAATACCTTCCAAAGGAAGATGGAAATACATTAACATCCCTCGTTGATGACAACATCTATAATTTCCCATAAGATGTGAATAAGAACACACTTCACCTCATGGATTTGATGAAGATACCAATCGCTTCTCATTTGTTAAAATTAAGTAGCTGGAAGAGCCATTATTCATGAGGATGAAAAAGACCCTAGCTGATATCTAGGCCCCCTAGTACACTCATGTGGTTCTTGGTATGGGAGAAAGTAGTTAGAGCCATGGGAAAAGACCCTAGTGAGGGCCCCCAATGTATTGTTGGGGTTCTTGGTCAAGGACCAAGCAATTTTATGATGTAAGTCCCTAGATGTGTTCTAGGGCCCCTAGATGTGTTCCAGAGAATCCTTTCTCGATGCTTGGATTGATCCTTGGTTGTTTACCTTGGTGGATAAAACCCTAGTTGTGATGTAGGGCCCCCAAATGTGTTCTGGGGTATCTTGGTCTATGTTAAGCCCTAATATTGGCTCATTACCCATTAATTGGGGCATATTACATTAGTAATGTTATTTGATTTATGTCGAATTTATTCTATTAGTTGTAATTATACCTCCTAGTCTCCTATATATACTAAGGAGACATTTTCATTTGGAATCATCTTGTACTTGAACATTTTATGTGGGGTAAAAGGAGGTTGTCCCCTCGAAGAGGCTTATTATATAAAATTATATTTTTTTCAAGGCATTGAGTACTTATTCTGAGGTTTTTATATGCTATATTGATATTTGGTTCTTAACATATGGTATCAGAGCTCAAGGTCTTGGGGTTTCGCTGCTACATCTGAGACACCGTGACATTTTCGCTATAACTTTTTTTTTACAACGATTCAGAAGGAATGACTTGGAGGATATTTAGTAGACGGATCAAAACCATGAACTCTGGAGGATATTCTCATAAATTAGTAAGGTATCCATGGTAGAAATTTTAGCTACTGGGTCATCTTAAATTTGTAGATACACCCTGTGGAAAATAGGGTATCTGACTAGTCCTATTGACTAGTCTCAAGCAGGTGTTCCAGGTAAAACAATCATAAATTCTTCCTAGAGTATCCAAATTGAGTGAGACCAGTTGCATTGGATAGTGGATAGCCTGTAGTAGTTCTGGTACTAGTTTCAGAATTTAATATCAATTATTTTGTGCGGGACACACTATACAAGTGAGATCTCCTGGAAAGGCCAAAAATCAGCAAGTTGCGGGGAAGTTACCGTAAAATCCACTTGGCACATCCAGTTTTTATCAGAACTATGGCATTGAAGAGAATAAATATCAGAGACCTACAAAAAATAAAATTTCATACTTAGAAGGGATGAAATTTTGGAGATACATTAAAAGGAATATTGTCTAGCAGAACCACCTCAAAATCAAGGTTTAAAGTGATACCTGGCCAACATGCCACCAAAAAAGGGAACTTTTACACCAAATAAGCCTTCAGACAATCCTACTTGGACTCTTGATGAAGGTGAAGAAATGCATAGGGACATAAATGATTTATAAAAGAAGACAATAACTGTGACATCCCCCCAAAAATAAAATATTTCTTATTTTGTGTGCTGGAAATTTATTTCCATTTTAGGCAAATTCGAATCTGGAATTTTTTTTCCATTTATGGAAATTCCAAATTCCGAATTTAATAATTGTATTTAATTATTGTGACTGTTGGGAAGAGATCTATTTGGACTCAACTAACTATTTGACTATGACACTTGTATCACAACATAACATTTTATATTAATTTTAGGAGGAAAAATGGAACAACAATGTTAAGAATCAGCTGACCATGACTCCATGAGTAGGGAACAAGTTGGAACTGCCTCTGGGTTGATGATTACAAGTGGAAAACCAGAGATTTGGCCACTGGCAGCCTCTGAAAATCAGGGATTAAGAAAAGCTATGAAAATCCCCAAAGGAGGGAAAAGACCTGGGCAAGAAAATATATATATAGCATATGCAAGGAGGCAGGACATTGCCAAGTATGATGGGAAAGGATTCTTGAGCTCTCTTGCTGTTATGAACACTACGGATTGAGTGTGAGGCAAGAGGAGCTTGTTGAAACAAAATCGCCTTGCTGTTATGAGCACTGTTGAGTAAGTGTGAGGCAAGAGGATAACTGTTGGAATTGAAGGACATAACTGAGGAGGAGTTTCCAAGAACGCCCACATGGATTCATGGTCAGGCTAGGGGGTGAATGGGGCAAGTGATTTTTTCTGCCCTGTTCTACGGTTTGGAGGAACGTGGTTGTTCCCTTTGTCTTTCTGCAGATTGGATTCAGATATGTTGATCTACCCCTCTCTATTATGAATGGCTATGTTTTTATTTCGATGTCATGTTAAATCCGAACTGGAATGATGTCCATTCTCTGTCTGAATGATTTTTCTGATACATTGTGTTGATTAAATTGGAACTGTAACGTTTTCCATTTTGTTTATTGTGGGGAATATATGTGAAGGAAATCTGTAATAATATTTCTATAAGTAAGTAAGGGAAGGAGGTGATTAACGTCAATGAGGCAGATCCTCTCTATAGATAAATTCCCAGGAAACCAAACTCAAATCCCTCGGAACATCATTTATAATGACCAAACTCTGATGGAATGATATTCTTAATCATGTATTTACATAGATGCACACATCTTGTACTATTGACGTTTAATGCATTGATTAAAAGAGGCTCTAAGTGATTATTATAGAATTTACCTTATACAAAAGATTTTATCCTTTGTGCTCCTTCTGTGTGGGTAAAACTCTTAAGTCTTTATGATTTCGGAATTCTGGAATTGTCGTATACTGTGGTTTGACATTTGAAAACCCCGAAACCCTGAAACCCGAAATCCCGAAGTGTTGGTCCCACACCCTTTCACCTTTCGGTATTCAGGAGTTGATGTGTATTGTGGTTTGGCATTGAAACCCCGAAATCCCGAAGTGTTGGTCCCACACCCTTTCACCTTTCGGAAATTCGGGAATTGTCGTATATTGTGGTTTAGTATTTGAAACCCCGAAATCCCGAAGTGGTGGTCCCACATCCTTTCACTTTTCGGAATTCAGAAGTTGTTGTGTATTGTGGTTTGGTATTTGAAACCCTGAAATCCCGAAATCCTGAAGTGGTGGTCCCACATCCTTTCACCTTTCAGTATTCGGGAGTTGATGTGTATTGTGGTTTGGCATTTGAAACCCCGAAATCCCGAAACCCAAAATCCAGAAGTGGTGGTCCCACATCCTTTCACCTTTTGGAATTCGAGAGTTGTTGTGTATGGTGGTTTGGTATTTGAAACCCCGAAATCTTGAAGTGTGGGACCCACCTTCCCTTTTTCCGCATTTCGGATGTTTGTATGTGTGGTTGTTTGGGCACTTGCACTCGCGAAAGCCCGAATTACGAATTCATGAAGTACTAATCACCTTCCGGGAGTTGCAGTCTATTGATGATTGACTTTTGTGCTCACAAAAAACTGAACCCTGAAACCCGAAGTACTCGACATCTTGTCGCAAATTAGGGAAATGTTGTGTGTTGATGTCTGGCTCTTATACTCGCGAAACCCCAAATGCCGAAACCCCAAAATGGTGGCCCACAATCATTTCATATTTCGGATTTCGACAAAACAACAGGGTCCTTTGCTTTGTTCGACACTTGTGGTCACCGAAACCCGATTGACCTCTATTTTATTCACAAAGCGGTAGGGACTTAGAAGAAAATTATTGTTATGGGAACAACTCTATTAATGTAATGAATGGATTGGTAAAAGAACGTTGGAGAATCTCCATCCCGAATAGGGGTATGGGAGTAATAGACCGGATTACAAGTCGACTGTATTGCAGACATAGGGTAATATTTTATGTAGGTTTTTGGTCATAAAAACCCCAAAGTTGCTTGTATTATTAAGACTGTGGTAGTATAATAGGTACTGGCAGATAAGAGAGTAGTTATAAATTTCAGAATCTTAATTAAACATTGAAGTGATGAGTAGATACTCATTATATCGTTGATTAGAAAACTTAAGTTGAATGGTAAGGGAAGTCGATGACAATAAGGACTCTAACAAACCTTCAGACTCAAGTTTTCTAACATAAAACTTACTTGCTTGAGATCTCGAATCTTTTCAAGGATAAATGTACAAATAATTTATTTTTTTATGGTGATTTTGAGGTACATTACATATGGTATCAGAGAAAAAGTTACAACACTGGGCTTGAACAGGGCCACATTAATTGCTTAGTATATATATTCTGATCTATGAGAAAATTAACAAATCTTGTGAATTGCAAACATAAAGCTTTTATGTTTTGTGTTGAATAATGGCAGCTCAAGAAGGTGCAGAAATCAGGATGGAAGAGAATCCGCAAAAAGGACCTCCTAGAGATCCAAGACATAATAGTGATGGAAGCTCACCCACGGATGTGTTGTAAACAATGAGAAACCTTATTGTTGAACTACAGGTTTTCAAGGTCGACAATGAAAAATTGAAGAAGGCACAACAAGAACAACAAGAGATAAATGAAGTCTTGTTGCGTAGTATAGTAACCAAGAAAATTCCAAAATATTATAACCATGAGGAAGAGGTCAGCAAAAGGGCCTCCAAGAATTCTGGTGCGAAAACATAAAAAGGAGACAGTTCATCTGAAGGGACACCTATAGTTGAAGACAAAACCATACCAGACAGAAAAAGAAAACAAACAGACCATCTTGAAGGAGAATTTAAAAAGACTAAACCAACTACTTTTGATGGAGAATCCAGGATAGGAGAAGAAGCCGAAGCATGGTTGTTGGAAATCAAAAAATAATTCCAAATCTACAACTATTCTAGCAACATGAAGGTCAGAATGGCCATCTACAATCTGAAAGGGAAGGATAGCATTTGGTGGCAGGACCTGAAATTGGCCAACGGCCTAAAGGAGAAACAGTTGGAATGGTCCAAATTTAAGAAGTATTTTAAGAAACAATACCTTTCTGAAAGCTATTATGAAAGGAAGATGAAACAATTTTATGAGTTATGACTCCGACAAATGACAATGGAGGACCTTCTAAATAAATTTATGGAACTACTAAGGTTCATACCATACATCCGGGAGGATAAGGTAAAAATCCAGTGATTCTTAAGTTGTTTACCACAGTCCTACAGAGACAGAATTGAGTTTGACAACCCCAAATCCTTGAGTGAGGCATTCAGGAAAGCACAAATGTGCTATGACCAGTGTAAGCAGTGGGTAGAGTTTCCCAGTATCTGGAAGGATAAGAGGCAAGATGGAATAAACCAACGAAAGAAGGGATACCAACCATCTCCTTATCATAATGCAACAAAAAGTTTCCCAAGGAAGGATTTTCACTCTAATCATCTAAATACATGAGGTAGCGGTAAACCGGTAAACCTGGGAACGAAGAAGTTTGGGGACAACTCCTGCGAGCCATTAAAGTGTTGGGAGTGTGGAGAGCCTCATCTAAGGAGGAACTGTCCACGTTTAATTGCAACAAACTGAACTACTGTTCACAATTTGCAGGAAGCCTCAACAGTGGGTGACATGGGCAGAAGTCTGCATATGATAAATGAAGCCATAGATGGTCGACAAGATGACCACCAGTCCTCGGTGGTAGAAATCGAAGGTAAAATCCACGACACTCAAATTTCTGTTTTAATTGACCCTGGAGCTACATTAAGTTATATTACTCCTGATGTAGTAGAATCGAATAAACTTAAGAAATAAAAGCATGAAAAATCTTGGCTTGTACAACTAGCAACAGGTGCTAAAAGAAAGGTAGTTAAATTTATTTCTGACCTTGAGTTCATCTTAGATGGTCAAAAGATAAGGACCAATATGAACATCCTACCACTAGGGTCTTATGATATGATTATTGGGATGGATTGGTTGGAACAACAAAAAGCAGTACTAGATTGTTATACAAAGATACTCAGCTATAAAGATAATTTTGGCACTGTTAGAAAATCCCAAGGAATACCAAAACCTGTATCAGTCAGACAAGTCTCAGTGATGCAACTCAAGAAATGTATTAGAAAGGGATGTCAAGTTTATGCCATCCTAGTGACGAATCTATTAGAAAAATAAGATAAGCCCAAGTTAGAAGACTTTGTTGTCCTACGTGAATTAGGAGACATGTTTGTCGAAGAGATACCAGAATTACCTCCTAGGAGAGAAATAGATTTCTCCATAGACTTACTACCCAGATCAACCCCTATCTGAAAAGCACCCTACCGAATGAGTCTACCAAAACTAACAGAATTAAAAATACAATTACAAGAATTGTTGGACAAAGAGTATATCAGACCAAGTGTCTCACCATGGGGAGCACTGGTACTCTTTGTGAAAAATAAAGCCGGTACTCTAAGACTATGTATTGATTATAGACAGCTGAACAAAGTGACCATTAAGAACAAATACCCCTTAACCAAGATAAATGATCTGTACGATCAAGTTGGTGGGGCCAAGATCTTCTCAAAATTAGATTTATGATCCGGATATCATCAAGTTAGGATAAAAGACCAGGACATAAACAAAACATCTTTTCGAACAAGGTACGGACACTACGAGTTTGTAGTCATACCTTTCGGACTCACTAATGCACCAACCACATTTATGTGCTTGATGAACAACATTTTCAGCTAGTACTTAGACAAGTTCATAGTAGTATTTATCGACGATATTCTGGTCTATTCTAAAATGGAGGAGGAACATGATAAACACTTACGAATAGTTCTGCAAACACTAAGGAAACACAAACTATACACACAATTCGACAAATGTTATTTTTATCAAAAAGAAATACAATATTTAGGACATGTCATTTCCTCGGAAGGTATTGTCGTAGACCTGAAAAAGATAAAATCCATTATGGAATGGCTAGTGCCTAAGGATGTGGAAGATATCTGGTCATTCATGGGAATCACTGGATATTATCGCAGATTTATAGAAGGGTTCTCCAAGATAGCCTACCCTATCACGTCACTACAAAAGAAAGGGACCAAGTTTAACTGGTCGCAAAAGTGTCAAGACAGTTTTAACAGGCTAAAAGAATTATTGACATCGACGCCCATCTTGAAGGTAGCAGACCCAGATAAAGACTTCACAGTATGCATTGATGCAAGTAAAGAGGGACTAGGTGGTGTTCTAACTCAATAAGGTCACGTGATTTGTTATGAGTCCCGGAAATTAAAGGAACACGAGTGAAATTACGTCACTCACGACTTAGAATTGGCAGCAGTAATACATGCCTTAAAAATGTGGCGACACTACATAATGGGAAGAAAATTCTTACTATTGACGGATAATAGCGGGGTGAAATATTTGTTTAACCAACCAGACCTTAATGCAAGACAAGCAAGGTGGCTCGCCTTCTTGAGAAAATTTGACTTCGAGGTCAGACATATAAAGGGTAAGGAAAATAAAGTAGTAGATGCTTTAAGCCGTAGAATCCATGGGTTATTTGAGATAAACATCAGCAGGGCACAAAGTGATCTAGAACAAAGAATAAGGATGATAGGTATCAACGATGGAAATTACACTAAGATAATGGTAGAATTTCAAAATAATATCGCAAACTCAAATAGACCAAATATAAGTATCGACAAGAAGGGACTACTAAGATTTAAAAACAGACTTTACATACCAGATTTAACAGAGCTAAAATTAACTATTTTAGATGAAGTGCATGAGAAAACCGTATTCTGGTCATCTAGGTTACCAAAAAACAATAACAACACTCAGAAAAATATTTTACTGGCCTAATATGAAGGGCGAAACAACAGAGTATTTGGCTAGGTGCCAATATTGTCAGCAGGTTAAGGCCGAACACCAACATCCAGCTGGCCTATTACAGCCATTACCAGTACCAGAATGGAAATGAGAGACCATATCACTGGACTTTATAACAGGTTTGCCTAAAACTCAGAAACATAATGATTCAATCATGGTTGTAATCGATAAACTCAGTAAGTCTGCACACTTTATTCCTGTAAAGTCTACTTTTAAAGCTATTAACATTGCTGAAATATTCATGAAATAAATTTTTAGACTACATGGTATTCCTAAAATGGTGATTTCAGATAGAGACATAAAATTCACATCCGCTTGCATGGTATTCCTAAAATGTTGATTTCATATAGAGACCTAAAATTCACATCCGATTTTTGGAAGGAATTGTTTGTAGGGATAAATACTAATTTGAATTTTGGTATGAGTTATCATCCACAAATGGATGGACAAATCGAAAGGACAAATTGAATCATAGAGGATATGCTCCGTGCATATGTAAGAACAAAGCCAAACAAATGGGAAGACTACCTACACTTGGTATAATTTGCATATAACAATGGGTACCAAACTTCGGCTAAGTTGATCCCTTTTGAAATACTGTACAGAAGAAGGTGTACAACTCCAATTAGCTAGGATAACCCGGCTGACAGACTCATGGTTGGACCAGAGATGCTCCAAGAAATGGAGAACATGGTAAAGAAAGTACAACAAAACTTGAAAGAAGCACAGGACAGACAAAAGAGCTATGCGGATCCGAAAATAAGACACTTGGAATTTCAAGTGGGAGACCGTGTTTATTTGAAGGTCAAAGCCCAAAAAAGCTCGCTAAAGTTGGGGAACTATGCCAAGCTGGCACCCAGGTTTTGAGGGCCCTTCAAGATACTAGCTCGAATTGGACCCGTAGCATATCAGCTTGCACTTCTAGCGAATCTAAGAATTCATAATGTATTTCATGTTTCTTTGTTGAAAAAGTATATTTATGACCCCACTCATATGATTGATTGGAACTTGGTGCAGGTGGAAACCGAGGGTGAGTTCCAGGTGGAACCCCTGGGCATTTTGAACCGGAGATAAATAGCACTTCGGAATAGATCTGTCGCTCAGGTAAAGGTACAATGGAAGCACTTTATCCCTGAGGAGGCCGCTTGGGAATTGGAGGGAGATTTGCGAAAATCTCATCCAATCCTGTTCCAGGAAAGGAACGAACATTGAGGACAGTGTTTTACTGAAGGGGGAAAGGATGTGAAATCCCCCAAAAAATAAAATATTTCTTATTTTGTGTGCTGGAAAATTATTTCCGTTTTAGGCAAATTCGAATATGGATTTTTTTTTTTCCATTTATGGCAATTCTGAATTTCAAATTTAATAATTGTATTTAATTATTGTGACTGTTGGGCAGATATCTGTTTGGACTCAACTAACTATTTGACTATGACACTTGTATCGCAACATAACATTTTATATTAATTGTAGGAGGACAAATGGAACAACCATGTTAAAAATTAGCTGACCATGACTCCATGAGTAGGGAACAAGTTGGAACTACCTTTGGGTTGATGATTACAAGTGAAAAATTAGAGATTTGGCCACTGGTAGCCCCTGAAAATAGGGAATAAGAAAAGCTGCAAAAATCCCCAAAGGAGGGAAAAGACCTAGACAAGAATATATATATATATATATATAGCATATGCGAGGAGGTAGGATGCTGCCAAGTATGCTGGGAAAGGATTCCTGAGCTTTCTTGCTGTTATGAACACTACGGATTGAGTGTGAGGCAAGAGGAGCTTGTTGAAATAGAATCACCTTGATGTTATGAGCACTGTTGAGTAAGTGTGTGGCAAGAGGATAACTGTTGGAATTGAAGGACATAGCTGAGGAGGAGTTTCCAAGTTCGCCCTCATGGAATCATGGTCAGGCTAGGGGGTGAATCGGGCAAGTGATTTTGGCTTCCCTATTCTATGGTTGGGAGGAACGTGGTTGTTCCCTTTGTCTTTCCACGGATTGGATTCAGATATGTTGATCTACCCCTCTCTATTATGAATGGCTATGTTTTTATTTCGATGTCATGTTAAATCCAAACTGGAATGATGTCCATTCTCTGTCTGAATGATTTTTCTGATGCATTGTGTTGATTAAATTGGAACTATAATGTTTTCCATTTATTTTATTGTGGGGAATATATGTGAAGGAAATCTGTAATAATATTTCTATAAGTAAGTAAGGGAAGGAGGTGATTAACGTCAATGAGGTAGATCCTCTCTATAGATAAATTCCAAGGAAACCAAACTCAGATCCCTCGGAACATAATTTATAATGACCAAACTCTGATAGAATGATATTCTTAATCATGTATTTACATAGATGCACAGATCTAGTACTATTGACGTTTAATGCATTGAGTAAACGAGGCTCTAAGTGATTATTATAGAATTTACCTTATACAGAAGATTTTATCCTTTGTGCTCCGTCTGTGCGGGTAAAACTCTTAAGTCTTTATGCTTTCAAAATTCAGGAATTGTCGTATACTGTGGTTTGACATTTGAAAACCCCGAAACCCGAAATCCCGAAGTGTTGGTCCCACACCCTTTCACCTTTCAGTATTCGAGAGTTGATGTGTATTTTGGTTTGGCATTTGAAACCTCAAAATCCCGAAGTGTTGGTCCCACACCCTTTCACCTTTCAAAAATTTGAGAGTTGTCGTATATTGTGGTTTAGTATTTGAAACCCCGAAATCCCGAAATCCCAAAGTGGTGGTCCCACATCCTTTCACTTTTTTGGATTCGAAAGTTGTTGTGTATTGTGGTTTGGTATTTGAAACCCCGAAATCTTGAAACCCAAAATCCCATAGTGGTGGTCCCACATCCTTTCACTTTTCAGTATTCAGGAGTTGATGTGTATTGTAGTTTGGCATTTGAAACCCCAAAATCCCGAAGTGGTGGTCCCACATCCTTTCACCTTTTGGAATTCAGGAGTTGTTGTGTATGGTGGTTTGGTATTTGAAACCCTGAAATCCCGAAAGTCCAAAATCCTGAAGTGCGGGACCCACCTTTCCTTTTTCCGCATTTCAGAGGTTTGTATGTGTGGTTGTTTGGGAACTTGCACTCACAAAATCCCAAACTCCAAATTCCCGAAGTACTAATCATCTTTTGAGAGTTGCAGTCTATTGATGATTGAATTTTGTGCTCACGAAAAACCAAACCTTGAAACCTGAAGTACTCGACATCTTGTCACAAATTCGGGAAATGTTGTGTGTTGATGTCCGACTCTTATACTCGCGAAACCCCAAATGCCGAAACCCTGAAATGTTGGCCCACAGTCATTCCATATTTTGGATTTAGACAAAACAACAGGGTCCTTCGCTTTGTTCGGAACTCGTGGTCACTGAAACCCGATTGACCTTTGTTTTCTTCACAAAGCGGTAGGGACTTAGAAGAAACTTATTGTTATGGGAACAACTCTATTAATGTAATGAATGGACTGGTAAAAGAACGTTGGAGAATATCCATCCCGGATAGGGGTATGGGAGTAACAGACCGGATTACAAGTCGACTGTATTGCAGACATAGGGTAATATTTTATGTAGGTTTTTGGTCATAAAAACCCCAAAGTTGCTTGTATTGTTAAGACTGTGGTAGTATTATAGGTACTAGCAGATAAGAGGGTAGTTATAAATTTCAGGATCTTAATTAAACATTGAAGTGATGAGTAGATACTCATTATATCGTCGATTAGAAAACTTAATTTGAATGGTAAGGGCAGTCGATGACAATAAGGACTCTAACAAACCTTCAGACTCAAGTTTTCTAACAAAAAGCTTACTTGCTTGAGATCTCGAAACTTTTCAAGGATAAATGTACAAATATTTTTTTTTTTATGGTGATTTTGAGGTACATTACAATAACCAATGATGAACTACAAGAGATGATGGATTCAATGGAAGCTAAGTTGGATACTAAGATGGATGGTTTAAAAGGGGAGATCATGGAAGGATTGAAAAATTTCCTAATAGAGAGGACACCTG
>JZKD02S1698035.1:80751-102591 GCA_000966675.3 Picea glauca | reverse complement strand
TCGAAAGAATTCGTCATATCTCAAGTAAGTGATGGGATTTCGTTTAACTGAGGGAGGTAAAGGTCTTACGAAAAGTCTCCCTTTGAATTGCTTAAGTCGTGGTATATAAGTCGACTTGTTTTTGTTATTCCTATTATCGTTCTTCTTTTTAAAGAATCTCACGGAGATAGGTTGGACCTGCGCATAGTTCATAGGTGTAGACCCTTTCTGTTTGGTAGGGTAAGATGTTAAATTTATTTTATTTATCTCTCCTATAATGGATGTAATCGTCATTTTGTAGTTATATCATACCCTCGGACGGTTTTCCTCTTACCGATGTTATCTTCCGTTTCCATGATACTTGAATATTATAATGGAAGTCCTATGGCATGTAACATTTCGTGTGTGTAATGAAACCATGTCCTCTTGACGAGTGGTGATTCATTTCCGCCATTTTCATACCATAGCACGATGACTCTGCTCTTATTGTTGATACTATTGATTATGTATATATATATATTCGTTACAGATTTGGTTCAGGATTGATTTAGACTTAACTCTTTAATTGTGTCTATATTCTGTATGGAAAATCTATGTTATTGGTTCGACTTTTCTCTTGTGGAAAGTTTGTACAGTTTACAAGTTAAGGGTTTTGTTTATGAAAACTTGTTATCATCACTAACGGTGGTCCTTGTTATTGCGAGGACCCATCAAATATTATACAACGCCCTCCTCCCTCGTCCTGAACATCTAAACAGACAACAGACAATGGGGCAAGGATTCGAACCCACACATCATAAGATAAGTGTCTTTCTGAAAGGGAAATCATTGGTTTAACTTTTATCATCTTATTGCAACCACTTTTATTTTGGTACTTAATCCTCGACTAAAACTAATGTTTACAAGATTTGTTTCCTTGTAAGGTCTCCGTCTATGCAAGTTCTCGGATACTCGTTACTTCCTCCTATGCAAAAGGTATTCAGGTTCTGACCCTCTCACATCTCGAGCTAAATCTATAGGTTCTAGCATCATCCAAGGAGATCGTGATTCAACTAGCTCTGTTATAATTAGTTATGTGTCTGCCGTAATGTTTGTTGGAGTAAACCCTTGGGGTAATTTTTTTCCATTAATGGAATAACACCAGTTCCTGTATAAGTATTGAGTCTGTAAATGAATATAGATCTGATCAACTATGTAATATACTCTTTTCTTTAATTATTGAAAGGTGATCCTGACCAAATTTACTCGGAAAGATAATCTGTGTTAAAGTGTCTCTATCTTTCAATTTCAAACACCGTACTTGTTATTTGTGCAACTCGACTTTGTACTATGTCATTGGCCTGTTCTGTTATAGAAAGAAAAAAAGATTCACATAACTTAATAATGGAGTTACTGATATCTTTTGGTCTACCAAATTTGTTTTATGTTGAATGAAGTACATCAACTGTTTCTTTAAGTAGAGTATTGCAACAACTATGCTTTCGATTTATACTTGCGGTTGTAGGTCTGTCAAAGGTTCATCATATTCAGAGTATCAAAAGAATTCCTATGAATATATACATAAATATTTGTATATGCATAATTGTTTATGTAGACATAGGGTTCTGTATTTCATTATAGTGCCTGCTAATAGGAAAGAGCTCCTATGAATATATATACATATATATTTATATATATGTAATTGTTCATGTAGACATTAGGTTATGTATTTCATTATAATGCCTGCCAATAGTAATTAGATATATATATATATATATATATATATATATATATTGTGGAAATGTATTGCTTTGTAGTAGATTAAATCCACACTAAATGAAAGATAGCATCTCAATTTCATTTATGAATCTGAATTTGTATTTACAGAAATATACTTATTCCAAATATACATATAGACTAGTTCTCAATCTGTTCATGCTCAAATGATAATACCATAAATTTCGACATAAATGAAATACCTCTATTATAGCAGAAATCTAGTTTCAGAGATTGGTTACTTCCATAATTAAATCACACCAATCCATTCCATAACTTAATAAGTAAAATAAATTCTAACTTTCATACATAATCTAATCCATTCATAAAGAGAGGCTTGGGTTATTATATCCATACAAACTTTTAATGATTGTGCTACACTTGTAACTAATTCACTCCACAGAGATATAAATAATTCAATTTAGACACATCAAGTACCTTACATCTGATATATGATCATTCAAACATAGAAGGAAAAGAGTTACATATCTAAACAAGTTCGTGGGAATACAAAGGGAACAACCACGTTCCTCCCAACTGTAGAACAAGGAAACCAAATAACTTGCTCGATTCACCCCCTAGCCTGACCATGAATCCATGAGGGCAAAATTGGAATCTCCCCTTCAACAATGTTTCCTCTATTTGTAGTCCTCTCCTTGCCTCACATTCAATATTCAGTGTTCATAACAACAATTATACAATAATTATTTTTTCTTTCAAAGCATACTCGACAGTGTTCTGCCTCCTCACATATGCTATATATCAAAAAAAAAATCCTTTTTTCCTAGGTCTTTTTCCCTCCCTAGGGAATTTTCACAGCTTTCTAAATCCATGATTTTCAAGGGCTGCAAATGGCCAAATCCCTGATTTTCCACTTGTAGCAATCAGCCTAGGGGTAGTTCCAACATCTTCCCCACTCATGGAGTCATGGTCAACTGAATTTAACATGGTTGTTCCATTTGTCCTCCTACAATAAATAAAACAATATTCTGTTTTGATACAAGTGTCATAGTCAAATAGATAGTTGGGTCAAATCAGGTCTTTGCCCAACAGTCATAATAATTAATTACAATTTATCAAATTCGAAATTTAGAATTTCCATAAATGGAAAAAAAAATCCAAATTTGAATTTACCAAAAACGGAAATAATTCTCTAACAATTTTTGAATTTCAAAAATTCTTTATTTTTGTGGATGTCACATCCTTTCCCCCTTCAATAAAACATTCTCCTTAGTGTTCATTCCTTTCTTGCAATATGATTGGATGAGATTTCTACAAATCTCCCTCCAACTCCCAAGTGGCCTCCTCAGGGCTAAAGTGCTTCCATTGCACCTTTACCTGAGCGACGACTCTGTTCCAAAGTGTTATTTCTCTCTGGTGCAGAATGTGCATGGGTTCGGCCTGGAACTCGCTTTCTAGTTCCACCTACACCAAGTTCCAATCGATCATATGAGTAGGATCATGAACATAACTTTTCAACAATGATACATGAAATATGTTATGAATTTTTAAACTAGCTGGAAGTGCAAGTTGGTATGCCATGGGTCCAATTCGAGCTAGTATCTCGAAGGGCCCACAAAACCTAGGTGCTATCTTGGCATAGTTCCCAAGTTTGATTGAACTCTTTTGAGCTTTAACTTTTAAGTACACATAATCTCCCACTTGAAATTCCAAGTGTCTTATTTTATGGTCCGCATAAATTTTATGTCTGTCATGTGCCGCTTTCAAGTTCTGTTGTACTTTTCTTACCATAACTTCCATTTCTTGGAGAATCTCTGGTCCAGGCATAAGTATTTCAATTGGGTTGTCCCATCTAATTGGATTCGTACACTCCCTGCCATACAGTATCTCGAAGGGGCTTAGCTTAGCCGAAGTTTGATACCCATTATTATATGCAAATTCTACCAGGTGTAGGTAGTCCTCCCACTTGCTTGGTTTTGTTCTTACATACATGCAGAGCATATCCTCTATGATTTGGTTCATTCTTTTAGTTTGTCCATCTGTATTTGGATGATAACTCGTATTGAAATTCAAATTAGTATTTATCTCTGTAAATAATTCTTTCCATAAAGCAGATGTAAATTTTACGTCTCTATCTGAAATCACCATTTTAGGAATACCATGCAGTCTAAAAATTTCTTTCATAAATATTTTTGTGATATTTGTATATTTAAAAGTAGACTTTACAGGAATAAAGTGTCCAGACTTACTGATTTTATCGATTACAACCATAATAAAGTCATTATGTTTCTGAGTTTTTGGCAAACCTGTAATAAAGTCTAGCGATATGGTCTCCCATTTCCATTCTGGTACTGGCAATGGTTGTAGTAGGCCAGCTGGATGCTGGTTTTCAGCCTTAACTTACTATCAATATTGGCACCTAGCCAAATATTGTGTTGTTTCTCCCTTCATATTAGGCTAGTAAAATAGTTTTCTAAGTGTTGTTATCATTTGTTGGTATCTTGGATGACCAGAATACAGTTTCTTATGAACTTCATCCAAGACTATTATCTTTAATTCTTTCTGAATCTAGTATGTAAAGTCTTTTTTTAAATCGTAATAGTCCATTTTTGTCGATACTAAGATCAGGTTTATCAGAGTTTGCAGTACTGTTTTGTAATTCTGCCATTATTTTAGTGTAATTTTCGTCGTTAATACCTATTGTCCTTATTCTTTGTTCCAGGTCACTTTCTACTCTACTGACATTTATTTTGAATCATTCATGGACTCTTTTTCTTAGTGCACCTGCTACCTTATTCTCCTTACCCTTGATATGTCTTACCTCAAAGTTGAATTCTCTCAAGAAGGATAGCCATCTTGCTTTCCTTGCATTAAGATCTGGCTGACTAAAAAAATATTTCACTCCGCTATAATCTGTCAGTAATAGAAATTTTCTTCCCATTATGTAGTGTCGCCACATTTTTAAGGCATGTATTACATCTGCTAATTCTAAGTCATGAGTGACGTAGTTTCGCTCATGTTCTCTTAATTTCCAAGACTCATAACAAATCACATGTCCTTTCTGAGTTAGGACATCACCTAGTCCTTCTTTACTCGCATCAACACAGATGGTAAAGTCTTTATCTGGGTCTGCTACCTTCAAGATGGGTGCAGTTGTCAATAATTCCTTCAGCTTGTTAAAACTATCTTGACACTTCTATGATGAGTTAAACATGTTCCCTTTCTTTTGTAATGACGTGATAGGGTAGACTATTTTGGAAAACCCCTCTATAAATATGCAATAATATCTGGTGATTCCCATGAATGACTGGATATCTGCTAAATCCTTAGGTATCGACCATTCCATGATGGATTTTATTTTCTCAGGGTCGACTGCGATGCCTTCTACTGAAATTACATGTCCTAGGTATTGTACTTTCTTTTGATAAAAATCACACTTATCAAATTTGGCGTACAATTTGTGTTTCCTCAAAGTTTGCAGAACTATTCTTAAGTGTTCTTCATGTTCTTCCTCCATTTTATAATAGAACAAAATATCATCGATAAATACTAGTACGAACTTGTCTAAATACTGACTGAAAATACTGTTCATCAGGCACATAAACGTGGTTGGTGCGTTAGTGAGTCCGAAAGGTATGACTACGAATTTGTAGTGTCCATATCTTGTATGAAAGGATGTTTTGTTTATGTCCTCTTCTTTTATCCTAACTTGATGATAACCATATCATAAATCCATCTTTGAAAAGATCTTGGCCCCACCTACTTGATAGAATAGATCATTTATCCTGGGTAAGGGGTATTTTTTCTTAACTATCATTTTGTTCAATTGCATGTAATCAATACATAGTCTTAGAGTACCATATTTATTTTTCACAAAGAGGACTGGTGCTCCCCATGGTGAAACACTCGTTCTAATATACTCTTTGTCCAATAATTCCTGCAGTTGTATTTTTAATTCTATCAATTCTAGTAGACTCATTCGATAAGGTTCTTTCGATATGGGGGCTGAACCAGGTAGTAGGTCTATGGAGAAGTCTATTTCCCTTCTATGAGGTAATTCTGGTATCTCATCAACAAATACATCTTTGAATTCACATAGGACAAATAATTCTTCCAGGTTGGGCTTATCTTCTTTTTCTAACAGATTCATTATTTGAATGGCATAAACTTGACAACCCTTTCTCATGCATTTCTTGAATTGAATTGTTGTGACTTGTCTAATAGATACATGTTTTGGTATACCTTGGGTTGTTCTAGTAGTGTCATAATCGTCTTTATAATTAAGTGTCTTTGTATAACAATCTAGAACTACTTTGTGCTTTTCCAACCAATCCATTCCGATAATCATATTGTAAGATCCTAGTGGCAAAATATTCAAATTTGTTTTTATGTTTTGACCATCTAAACTAAATTCAAAATTAGAAATAAAGTCAACCACTTTCCTTCTAGTTCTTGTTGCTAACTGTACCAGCCATGATTTTGCATGTTTCATTCTCTTAAGTTTATTTGACTCTACTACTCTAGGAGTGATATAAATTAACGTAGCTCCAGGATCAATTAAAACAAAAATTTTCGTGTTATTGATTTTACCTTCGATTTCCACCACAAAGGACTAGTGGTCAACTTGCTGACCATCAATGGCTACATTAATCCGATGCAGGATTTTTCCTACATCACCCACCATCGAAGCTTCCTGTAAATCATGAACATCAATTATGTTTGTTGTGTTTAAACGTGGACAATTCCTCCCGATATGAGGTTCTCCACATTCCCAACACTTTAACGGTTCCCAAGGGTTATCCCCAAACTTCTTTGTTCCCAGGTTTACCAGTTTACCGCCTCCTTGTGTGCTTGGATGGTTTGAGTGAAAATATTTTCTAGGAAATATTTTTGTTGCATTCCGATAAGGAGTTGGCTGGTATCCCTTCTTCCGCTAGTTCATTCAGTCCTGTTTCTTATCCTTCCAAGACTTGGGAAACTCTACCCTTTGTTTGTACTAGTCGTAACACATTCGTGATTTTATGAATAATTCACTCAAGGACTTGGGGTTGTCAAACTCAATTCTGTCACTGTAAGACTGTGGTAAACAACTTAGGAACCGTTGGATTTTTATCTTGTCCTCCCGGATATAAGGTACGAACCTTAGTAGTTCCAGGAATTTGTTTATAAGATCCTCCATTGTCATTTGACCAAGTCATGACTCATAAAACTCTTTGGTTTTCCTTTCATAGTATATTTTAGATAGGTACTATTTCTTGAAATATTTCTTAAAGTTAGGCCACTCCACCTGTTTCTCTTTTAAGCCCTTGGCCAATTTTAGATCTTGCCACCAGATGCTGGATTTTCCCTTCAGATTGTAAATGTCCATTTTGACCTTCATGTTGCTTGAATAGTTATATATCTGGAAATATTTTTTGATGTCTAATAACCATGCCTCATCTTCCTCTCTTGTTCTAGATTCTCCATCAAAGGTAGCTGGTTTAATTTTCTTAAATTCTCATTCAAGGTGGTCTACTTGTTTTCTCTTTCTATCTATTTTTGTATTGTCCTCAGCTGGAGGTGTACCTTCAAACAAACTGTCTCCTTTTTCTGTTTCAGGTCCATAGTTCTTGGAAGCCCTCTTGCTAACCTCTTCGTCATTATTATCGTCTTTTGGGATTTTCTTTGTCACTATACTGCGCAACAAGACTTCATTTATTTCCTGTTGAGATTTTTTCAGTTTTTCATTGTCGTCTTTGAAAACCTGAAGTTCGATGATGAGATTCCTCATTGTTTCCAGAACTTCAGTGGGTCAACTTCCGTAACTATTATGTCTCTGATTTCTAGGAAGTCTTTGTCCAGGATTCCCATCGATTCTGATTTCCCCGTCATCCTGTGTTGCCATGTTTAACACATAACATAAAGGTTTTCTATTTGTAACAATAACGGTTTATTAGTTTTCATAAACATAATTATATGTGTAAGTAAATCAGATGGCCCTGTTCAAGTTCCAAGTGTTGTAACCTTTTCTCTGATACCATATGTAATGATCCTCATATTTACAAAAAAATTAAAATTGTTTATATAGTTTCTTGGTATAAAAAGGGTTCTAGTTATGCAACCCTGTCGTCAACTTGGTTATGAAACTCTGTAATAACCTTTGCTTCAAAATTCTAATATAAAATCCTTGCTACAACTCCTATATTTCTACTTACCACAAGATTCCCTATTTATATCAAGAGTGGAAAGTTATAAGGAAAGGTCCCCAAGACTTTCGCAAACCCCCTTTTGCCTTTAATATTTACCCATATACATATAGGCTACATATGTAAGGGGTAGTATTACAATGCATGATGCAACTCATTTAACACAAAAATTCCACGTTTGTGCACAAGTCCACTTGTGGTGTTATCCTAGGTAGCTTTAACTAGTACTTAACCATAATAGACATGGGTCAGGTTTTCTCTTTTCTCTTACACCAGGCAACTAACCTAACTACCAAGTCCCGGTTATTTTGTGGTTCTTGGAATCGGTGGTTGATTGTAATGAAAGTACTAGATCCAAAAGCTAGTGAAAAGTTGATATCTAGGATCTAACTGACATCTCAGATTTACACAGAGGGTGATAATGGTTCAACTCGAGTTATGACGGTGTCAAATCGAAACCTTCTTTAAGTGGAAGAGTGTTGGATCATGTTGTCATTGATGCCAATGGTTTGATTGATTGATGTCATTGATTGATTTCAAGTGATTGATTGATGTCAAAGGATTGATTNAATCCCTGATTTTCCACCTGTAGAAATCATCCCAGGGGTAGTTCCAACATCTTCCCCACTCATGGAGTCATGGTCAGTTGAATTTAACATGGTTGTTCCATTTGTCCTCCTACAAGAAATAAAACAATATTTTGGTTTGATACAAGTGTCATAGTCAAATAGCGAGTTGGGTCAAATCAGGTCTTTGCCCAACAGTCATAATAATTAATTACAAATTATCAAATTCGAAATTCAGAATTGCCATAAATGGAAAAAAAAAATCCAAATTTGAATTTACCAAAAACAGAAATAATTCTCTAACAATTTTTGAATTTCAAAAATTATTTATTTTTGTGGATGTCACATCCTTTCCCCCTTCAATAAAACATTGTCCTTAGTGTTCATTCCTTTCTTGGAATATGATTGGATGAGATTTCTGCAAATCTCCCTCCAACTCCCAAGTGGCCTCCTCAGGGATAAAGTGCTTCCATTGCACCTTTACCTGAGCGACGACTCTGTTCCGAAGTGTTATTTCTCTCTGGTCCAGAATGTGCATGGGTTCGGCCTGGAACTCTCTTTCTGGTTCCACCTACACCAAGTTCCAATCGATCATATGAGTAGGATCATGAACATAATTTTTCAACAATGATACATGAAATATGTTATGAATTTTTAAACTAGCTGGAAGTGCAAGTTGGTATGCCATGGGTCCAATTCGAGCTAGTATCTCAAAGGGCCCACAAAACCTGGGTGCTATCTTGGCATAGTTCCCGAGTTTGATTGAACTCTTTTGAGCTTTAACTTTTAAGTACACATAATCTCCCACTTGAAATTCCAAGTGTCTTATTTTATGGTCCGCATAAATTTTATGTCTGTCATGTGCCGCTTTCAAGTTCTGTTGTACTTTTCTTACCATAACTTCCATTTCTTGGAGAATCTCTGGTCCAGGCATAAGTATTTCAATTGGGTTGTCCCATCTAATTGGATTCGTACACTCCCTGCCATACAGTATCTCGAAGGGGCTTAGCTTAGCCGAAGTTTGATACCCATTATTATATGCAAATTCTACCAGGTGTAGGTAGTCCTCCCACTTGCTTGGTTTTGTTCTTACATACATGCAGAGCATATCCTCTATGATTTGGTTCATTCTTTTAGTTTGTCCATCTGTATTTGGATGATAACTCGTATTGAAATTCAAATTAGTATTTATCTCTGTAAATAATTCTTTCCATAAAGCAGATGTAAATTTTACGTCTCTATCTGAAATCACCATTTTAGGAATACCATGCAGTCTAAAAATTTCTTTCATAAATATTTTTGTGATATTTGTATATTTAAAAGTAGACTTTACAGGAATAAAGTGTCCAGACTTACTGATTTTATCGATTACAACCATAATAAAGTCATTATGTTTCTGAGTTTTTGGCAAACCTGTAATAAAGTCTAGCGATATGGTCTCCCATTTCCATTCTGGTACTGGCAATGGTTGTAGTAGGCCAGCTGGATGCTGGTTTTCAGCCTTAACTTACTATCAATATTGGCACCTAGCCAAATATTGTGTTGTTTCTCCCTTCATATTAGGCTAGTAAAATAGTTTTCTAAGTGTTGTTATCATTTGTTGGTATCTTGGATGACCAGAATACAGTTTCTTATGAACTTCATCCAAGACTATTATCTTTAATTCTTTCTGAATCTAGTATGTAAAGTCTTTTTTTAAATCGTAATAGTCCATTTTTGTCGATACTAAGATCAGGTTTATCAGAGTTTGCAGTACTGTTTTGTAATTCTGCCATTATTTTAGTGTAATTTTCGTCGTTAATACCTATTGTCCTTATTCTTTGTTCCAGGTCACTTTCTACTCTACTGACATTTATTTTGAATCATTCATGGACTCTTTTTCTTAGTGCACCTGCTACCTTATTCTCCTTACCCTTGATATGTCTTACCTCAAAGTTGAATTCTCTCAAGAAGGATAGCCATCTTGCTTTCCTTGCATTAAGATCTGGCTGACTAAAAAAATATTTCACTCCGCTATAATCTGTCAGTAATAGAAATTTTCTTCCCATTATGTAGTGTCGCCACATTTTTAAGGCATGTATTACATCTGCTAATTCTAAGTCATGAGTGACGTAGTTTCGCTCATGTTCTCTTAATTTCCAAGACTCATAACAAATCACATGTCCTTTCTGAGTTAGGACATCACCTAGTCCTTCTTTACTCGCATCAACACAGATGGTAAAGTCTTTATCTGGGTCTGCTACCTTCAAGATGGGTGCAGTTGTCAATAATTCCTTCAGCTTGTTAAAACTATCTTGACACTTCTATGATGAGTTAAACATGTTCCCTTTCTTTTGTAATGACGTGATAGGGTAGACTATTTTGGAAAACCCCTCTATAAATATGCAATAATATCTGGTGATTCCCATGAATGACTGGATATCTGCTAAATCCTTAGGTATCGACCATTCCATGATGGATTTTATTTTCTCAGGGTCGACTGCGATGCCTTCTACTGAAATTACATGTCCTAGGTATTGTACTTTCTTTTGATAAAAATCACACTTATCAAATTTGGCGTACAATTTGTGTTTCCTCAAAGTTTGCAGAACTATTCTTAAGTGTTCTTCATGTTCTTCCTCCATTTTATAATAGAACAAAATATCATCGATAAATACTAGTACGAACTTGTCTAAATACTGACTGAAAATACTGTTCATCAGGCACATAAACGTGGTTGGTGCGTTAGTGAGTCCGAAAGGTATGACTACGAATTTGTAGTGTCCATATCTTGTATGAAAGGATGTTTTGTTTATGTCCTCTTCTTTTATCCTAACTTGATGATAACCATATCATAAATCCATCTTTGAAAAGATCTTGGCCCCACCTACTTGATAGAATAGATCATTTATCCTGGGTAAGGGGTATTTTTTCTTAACTATCATTTTGTTCAATTGCATGTAATCAATACATAGTCTTAGAGTACCATATTTATTTTTCACAAAGAGGACTGGTGCTCCCCATGGTGAAACACTCGTTCTAATATACTCTTTGTCCAATAATTCCTGCAGTTGTATTTTTAATTCTATCAATTCTAGTAGACTCATTCGATAAGGTTCTTTCGATATGGGGGCTGAACCAGGTAGTAGGTCTATGGAGAAGTCTATTTCCCTTCTATGAGGTAATTCTGGTATCTCATCAACAAATACATCTTTGAATTCACATAGGACAAATAATTCTTCCAGGTTGGGCTTATCTTCTTTTTCTAACAGATTCATTATTTGAATGGCATAAACTTGACAACCCTTTCTCATGCATTTCTTGAATTGAATTGTTGTGACTTGTCTAATAGATACATGTTTTGGTATACCTTGGGTTGTTCTAGTAGTGTCATAATCGTCTTTATAATTAAGTGTCTTTGTATAACAATCTAGAACTACTTTGTGCTTTTCCAACCAATCCATTCCGATAATCATATTGTAAGATCCTAGTGGCAAAATATTCAAATTTGTTTTTATGTTTTGACCATCTAAACTAAATTCAAAATTAGAAATAAAGTCAACCACTTTCCTTCTAGTTCTTGTTGCTAACTGTACCAGCCATGATTTTGCATGTTTCATTCTCTTAAGTTTATTTGACTCTACTACTCTAGGAGTGATATAAATTAACGTAGCTCCAGGATCAATTAAAACAAAAATTTTCGTGTTATTGATTTTACCTTCGATTTCCACCACAAAGGACTAGTGGTCAACTTGCTGACCATCAATGGCTACATTAATCCGATGCAGGATTTTTCCTACATCACCCACCATCGAAGCTTCCTGTAAATCATGAACATCAATTATGTTTGTTGTGTTTAAACGTGGACAATTCCTCCCGATATGAGGTTCTCCACATTCCCAACACTTTAACGGTTCCCAAGGGTTATCCCCAAACTTCTTTGTTCCCAGGTTTACCAGTTTACCGCCTCCTTGTGTGCTTGGATGGTTTGAGTGAAAATATTTTCTAGGAAATATTTTTGTTGCATTCCGATAAGGAGTTGGCTGGTATCCCTTCTTCCGCTAGTTCATTCAGTCCTGTTTCTTATCCTTCCAAGACTTGGGAAACTCTACCCTTTGTTTGTACTAGTCGTAACACATTCGTGATTTTATGAATAATTCACTCAAGGACTTGGGGTTGTCAAACTCAATTCTGTCACTGTAAGACTGTGGTAAACAACTTAGGAACCGTTGGATTTTTATCTTGTCCTCCCGGATATAAGGTACGAACCTTAGTAGTTCCAGGAATTTGTTTATAAGATCCTCCATTGTCATTTGACCAAGTCATGACTCATAAAACTCTTTGGTTTTCCTTTCATAGTATATTTTAGATAGGTACTATTTCTTGAAATATTTCTTAAAGTTAGGCCACTCCACCTGTTTCTCTTTTAAGCCCTTGGCCAATTTTAGATCTTGCCACCAGATGCTGGATTTTCCCTTCAGATTGTAAATGTCCATTTTGACCTTCATGTTGCTTGAATAGTTATATATCTGGAAATATTTTTTGATGTCTAATAACCATGCCTCATCTTCCTCTCTTGTTCTAGATTCTCCATCAAAGGTAGCTGGTTTAATTTTCTTAAATTCTCATTCAAGGTGGTCTACTTGTTTTCTCTTTCTATCTATTTTTGTATTGTCCTCAGCTGGAGGTGTACCTTCAAACAAACTGTCTCCTTTTTCTGTTTCAGGTCCATAGTTCTTGGAAGCCCTCTTGCTAACCTCTTCGTCATTATTATCGTCTTTTGGGATTTTCTTTGTCACTATACTGCGCAACAAGACTTCATTTATTTCCTGTTGAGATTTTTTCAGTTTTTCATTGTCGTCTTTGAAAACCTGAAGTTCGATGATGAGATTCCTCATTGTTTCCAGAACTTCAGTGGGTCAACTTCCGTAACTATTATGTCTCTGATTTCTAGGAAGTCTTTGTCCAGGATTCCCATCGATTCTGATTTCCCCGTCATCCTGTGTTGCCATGTTTAACACATAACATAAAGGTTTTCTATTTGTAACAATAACGGTTTATTAGTTTTCATAAACATAATTATATGTGTAAGTAAATCAGATGGCCCTGTTCAAGTTCCAAGTGTTGTAACCTTTTCTCTGATACCATATGTAATGATCCTCATATTTACAAAAAAATTAAAATTGTTTATATAGTTTCTTGGTATAAAAAGGGTTCTAGTTATGCAACCCTGTCGTCAACTTGGTTATGAAACTCTGTAATAACCTTTGCTTCAAAATTCTAATATAAAATCCTTGCTACAACTCCTATATTTCTACTTACCACAAGATTCCCTATTTATATCAAGAGTGGAAAGTTATAAGGAAAGGTCCCCAAGACTTTCGCAAACCCCCTTTTGCCTTTAATATTTACCCATATACATATAGGCTACATATGTAAGGGGTAGTATTACAATGCATGATGCAACTCATTTAACACAAAAATTCCACGTTTGTGCACAAGTCCACTTGTGGTGTTATCCTAGGTAGCTTTAACTAGTACTTAACCATAATAGACATGGGTCAGGTTTTCTCTTTTCTCTTACACCAGGCAACTAACCTAACTACCAAGTCCCGGTTATTTTGTGGTTCTTGGAATCGGTGGTTGATTGTAATGAAAGTACTAGATCCAAAAGCTAGTGAAAAGTTGATATCTAGGATCTAACTGACATCTCAGATTTACACAGAGGGTGATAATGGTTCAACTCGAGTTATGACGGTGTCAAATCGAAACCTTCTTTAAGTGGAAGAGTGTTGGATCATGTTGTCATTGATGCCAATGGTTTGATTGATTGATGTCATTGATTGATTTCAAGTGATTGATTGATGTCAAAGGATTGATTNTGCTTATTTACTCTGTAGTTATTGGATAATAATGCTTCATTGATATAACACTTGGATTATATGGTTAAATTGCTCTATTATTGATTCACCCCCCCTCTCAGTAATCCAACAAAGAGAAGGTATACTATCGTAAAAGTTAAAGCTATGTAGCTTCAATTAATGGTTGTCCTATGATTCCCTTTGTATTTACTGGGCCCCATACCCAAGTTGTCACTCTCAATCAACCATTGTCACATGGCTACTCGTCCTCCACACTCCCTGCATTTACTACAAGGCATCAAGGTGACGCTTAGGGTTGGAAGTAGGTTTATAGTTTTATCATTCCTGAGTTTTTTCGAAGGTGTTATGTATACTTCAAATTTCAGAGGCTAAGTATGAGAGTGATGAAGGTCTCTCCATAGTGTAACTAACGATGTGGCTGAGAGCCTGGTAAGTTCTTCCTAAACACAACACTGAGATAGCGAAATAAGGTGATGTAATCTTCAGAGATAATGTTAAGTATTTTGTTGTTCTGTCAGTTATTGTCATATCTTTTTCACGCCTGTTGTGTTCTTCCTTGCGTGAAATTTCTCTTCAATCGCTTTTGAGGTCACCCTTAGTCTTGGAAAAAAAATGGTTCCTCCCTAAGATTGTTGTTATTCCTTCTATGGTCAGAGGATTTGGATCCCTCTGTAGTAGTTACTAGATTCTTTCAGAGTTAGGGTTGCTCGAAAGAATTGCTCATATCTCAAGTAAGTGATGGGATTTCATTTAACTGAGGGAGGTAAAGGTCTTACAAAAAGTCTCCCTATGAATTTCTTAAGTCATGGTATATAAGTTGGCTTGTTTTCATTATTGCTATTATTGTTCTTCCTCAAATAATCTCATAGATATAGGTTGGCCTCGTGCATAGTTCATAGGTGTAGACCCTTTCTGTTTGGTTGGGTAAGATGTTAAATTTATTTTATTTGTCTCTCCTTTAATGGATGGAATAATCATTCTGTAGTTCTATTAGAACCTTGACTAGTTTTCCTCTTACTGATGTTATCTTCCATTTGCATGATACTTGAATATTATAATGGAAGTCCTATGGCATGTAACATTTCATGTGTGTAAAAAAACCATGTCCTCTTGATGGTCGATGATTCATTTCCATAATTTGCATACCATAGTGTGATGAATCTACTCTTATTGTTGATACTGTTGATTATGCATATATATTCGTTGCAGATTTGGTTCAGGATTGATTTAGACTTAACTCTTTAATCGTGTCTATTTTCTATATGGAAAGTCTGTGTTATTGCTTCAACTTTACTCTTGTGGCAAGTTTGTATAGTTTACAAGTTAAGGGTTTCATTTATGAAAACTTGTTATCGTCAATAATGGTGGGCCATGTTATTGCAAGGACCCATCAGAGATTATACAATGCCCTCCTACCTTGGTCCAAACATCCAAATAGATAGCAGGTGATGGGGCAAGGATTTGAACCCACACATCATAAGATAAGTTTCTTTATGAAAGGGAAATCATTGGTTTAACTTTTATCATCTTATTGCAACTACTTTTATTTTGATACTTAATCCTAGACTAAAACTAATGTTTACAGGATTTTTTTCCTTGCAGGGTCTCCATCTGTGCAAGTTCTCGGATACCCACCACTTCCTCCTACGCAAAAGGTATTTGGGTTCCAGCCCTCTCGCATCTCGGGATAACTCTACAGGTTCTAGCATCATCCAAGGAGATTGTGATTCAACTAGCTCTGTTATAATTAGTTCTGTGTCTATTGTAATGTTTGTTGGAGTAAACCCTTAGGGTTTTTCTTTTTCCATTAATGGGATAACACTAATTCCTGTATAAGTATTGAGTCTGTAATTGAATATAGATCTGATCAACTATGTAATATACTCTTTTATTTAATTATTGAAAGGTGATCCTGACTGAATTTACTCGAAAAGATAATTTGTGTTAAAGTGTCTCTGTCTTTCGATTTTGAACACTGTACTTGTTATTTGTGAAACTCGACTCTATACTATGCCATTGTCCTAGTCCATTATAGAAAGAAAAAAAGTTTCCCATATCTTAATAATGGATTTACTGATATCTTTTGGTCTACTAAATTCGTTTTAAGTTGAATGAAGTACATCAGTTGCTGCTTTAGCTAGAGTATTCCAACTCCTAGTATTTTGATTTATACTTGTGGTTGTAGGTCTATCGAAGGTTCATCATATTCAGAGTATCGAAAGAATTCCTATGAATATATACATATATATTTGTATATGCGTAATTTTTTATGTAGACATAGGGTTCTGTATTTCATTATAGTACCTGCCAATAGGAAAGAACTCCTATGAATATATATACATATATATTTATATATACGTAATTTTTCATGTGGACATTAGGTTCTATATTTCATTATAATGCCTGCCAATAGTATTTAGATATATACTTTTTATATATATATCGTGGAAATGTTATTCTTCATAGTAGCTTAAATCCACACTAAATGGAAGATAGCGTCCCGATTTCATTTATGAATCTGAATTTTTATTTATAGAAATATACTTATTCCAAATATACATATAGATTAGTTCTCAATCTATTCATGCTCAGATGATCATGCCAGGAATTTTGACATAAAGGAAATACCTCTGTTATAGCATAAATCTAGTTTCAGAGATTGGTTACTTCCAAAGTTAAATCACACCAATCCATTCCATAACCTAATAAGTAAAATANGAGATAGCGAAATAAGGTGATGTAATCTTCAGAGATAATGTTAAGTATTTTGTTGTTCTGTCAGTTATTGTCATATCTTTTTCACGCCTGTTGTGTTCTTCCTTGCGTGAAATTTCTCTTCAATCGCTTTTGAGGTCACCCTTAGTCTTGGAAAAAAAATGGTTCCTCCCTAAGATTGTTGTTATTCCTTCTATGGTCAGAGGATTTGGATCCCTCTGTAGTAGTTACTAGATTCTTTCAGAGTTAGGGTTGCTCGAAAGAATTGCTCATATCTCAAGTAAGTGATGGGATTTCATTTAACTGAGGGAGGTAAAGGTCTTACAAAAAGTCTCCCTATGAATTTCTTAAGTCATGGTATATAAGTTGGCTTGTTTTCATTATTGCTATTATTGTTCTTCCTCAAATAATCTCATAGATATAGGTTGGCCTCGTGCATAGTTCATAGGTGTAGACCCTTTCTGTTTGGTTGGGTAAGATGTTAAATTTATTTTATTTGTCTCTCCTTTAATGGATGGAATAATCATTCTGTAGTTCTATTAGAACCTTGACTAGTTTTCCTCTTACTGATGTTATCTTCCATTTGCATGATACTTGAATATTATAATGGAAGTCCTATGGCATGTAACATTTCATGTGTGTAAAAAAACCATGTCCTCTTGATGGTCGATGATTCATTTCCATAATTTGCATACCATAGTGTGATGAATCTACTCTTATTGTTGATACTGTTGATTATGCATATATATTCGTTGCAGATTTGGTTCAGGATTGATTTAGACTTAACTCTTTAATCGTGTCTATTTTCTATATGGAAAGTCTGTGTTATTGCTTCAACTTTACTCTTGTGGCAAGTTTGTATAGTTTACAAGTTAAGGGTTTCATTTATGAAAACTTGTTATCGTCAATAATGGTGGGCCATGTTATTGCAAGGACCCATCAGAGATTATACAATGCCCTCCTACCTTGGTCCAAACATCCAAATAGATAGCAGGTGATGGGGCAAGGATTTGAACCCACACATCATAAGATAAGTTTCTTTATGAAAGGGAAATCATTGGTTTAACTTTTATCATCTTATTGCAACTACTTTTATTTTGATACTTAATCCTAGACTAAAACTAATGTTTACAGGATTTTTTTCCTTGCAGGGTCTCCATCTGTCCAAGTTCTCGGATACCCACCACTTCCTCCTACGCAAAAGCTATTTGGGTTCCAGCCCTCTCGCATCTCGGGATAACTCTATAGGTTCTAGCATCATCCAAGGAGATTGTGATTCAACTAGCTCTGTTATAATTAGTTCTGTGTCTATTGTAATGTTTGTTGGAGTAAACCCTTGGGGTTTTTCTTTTTCCATTAATGGGATAACGCCAATTCCTGTATAAGTATTGAGTCTGTAATTGAATATAGATCTGATCAACTATGTAATATACTATTTTCTTTAATTATTGAAAGGTGATCCTGACTGAATTTGCTCGAAAAGATAATTTGTGTTAAAGTGTCTCTGTCTTTCGATTTTGAACACTGTACTTGTTATTTGTGAAACTCTACTCTATACTATGCCATTGTCCTAGTCCATTATAAAAAGAAAAAAAGTTTCCCATATCTTAATAATGGATTTACTGATATCTTTTGGTCTACTAAATTCGTTTTAAGTTGAATGAAGTACATCAGTTGTTGCTTTAGCTAGAGTATTCCAACTCCTAGTATTTTGATTTATACTTGTGGTTGTAGGTCTATCGAAGGTTCATCATATTCAGAGTATCGAAAAAATTCCTATGAATATATACATATATATTTGTATATGCGTAATTTTTTATGTAGACATAGGGTTCTGTATTTCATTATAGTGCCTGCCAATAGGAAAGAACTCCTATGAATATATATACATATATATTTATATATACGTAATTGTTCATGTAGACATTAGGTTCTATATTTCATTATAATGCCTGCCAATAGTATTTAGATATATACTTTTTATAGATATATCGTGGAAATGTTATTCTTCATAGTAGCTTAAATCCACACTAAATGGAAGATAGTGTCCCGATTTCATTTATGAATCTGAATTTTTATTTACAGAAATATACTTATTCCAAAGAAACATATAGACTAGTTCTCAATATATTCATGCTCAGATGATCATGCCAGGAATTTTGACATAAAGGAAATACCTCTGTTATAGCATAAATCTAGTTTCATAGATTGGTTACTTCCAAAGTTAAATCACACCAATCCATTCCATAACCTAATAAGTAAAATAAATTATAACTTTCATATAAAATCTAATCCAATCATAAAGAGCAGCTCAGGTTATTGTATCCATATAGAATTTTAATATTTACGCTATGCATGTTACTAATTCACTCCACAGAGATAGAAATAATTCAATTTAGACACAACAAGTACCTTACATCAGATATATGATCATTCAAACAGAGAAGGAAAAGAGTTACATATCTGAACCAGTTCACAGGAAGACAAAGGGAACAACCATGTTCCTCCCAACTGTAGAACAAGGAAGCCAAATCACTTGCCCGAGTCACCCCCTAGCCTGACCATGAATCCATGAGGGAAAAATTGGAATCTCCCCTTCAACAATGTTTCCTCTATAAGTAGTCCTCTCCTTGACTCACACTCAATATTCAGTGTTCATAACATCAAGTATACAACAATTATTTTTTCTTTTCCAGCATACTTGATTGTGTCTTGCCTCCTCACATATTCTATATATCAAAAACAAAATCCTTTTTGCCTAGGTCTTTTTCCCTCCCTTGGGAATTTTCACATCTTTATAAATCCCTAATTTTCAAGGGCTGCCAATGGCCAAATCCTTGATTTTTCACTTGTAGCAATCATCCCAGGGGTAGTTCTAACATCTTCCCCACTCAAGGAGTCATGGTCCATTGAATTTAACATGGTTGCTCCATTTGTCCTCCTGCAATAAATAAAACAATATTCCATTTTCATACAATTGTCATAGTCAAATAGCTAGTTGGGTCAAATCAGGTCTCAGCCCAACAATCATAATAATTAATTACAATTTATCAAATTCGAAATTCGAAATTGCCATAAATGGAAAAAAAATTCCAAATTCGAATTTACCAAAAACGAAAATAATTCTCTAACAATTTTCGAATTTAAAAAATAATTTATTTTTGGGGATGTCACAAAATTAGAACAAAACATGACATAATACAAACTTGTCCTTAGATTTCCATTGCAATGTATGCTAGCTCAATTAGGAATAATTGAAATATCGTTTAAACGTTGTTTGATCCTTGCTAGTGTTGTCCTTCCTCCATCTCAAGGTCCGTGGGATGTTGAACCTATCGAGAAACAAAAACCAACAAAGACAGAGAAACGATATACATATTCCAATGAAAACCTATGTATAAGATCAAGGAGTTATGCAATAAAAATGGAGACACTTTTATAGGGAATAAATGTATTAATACATTATATTGATGAAAGTGGAGAATACAACCTATTCCTTGATGTTGAAAGGTCCCTTCCAATGGCCCTTTGCTTCAACACACACACACCTTTGATCCAATGGTTTTTATGGAGAGTACATAGAACTTGACTTGGAAAACTAAAGAAAATCTATCATAAGCACAATATTCAGTAGAATTCTTCATGCACAAGCCAACCTAACTTTTCCCATGAGAGATCCCTCTTTATATAGAGTGAAGAGGGATGGATGAAGATATTAGGATGATCCCACTAAATCAGAGAAGCAAGTGAGATCCAAATCGATCAGAGGCCACCTCATCCTTTCAAATATTCCATCCTATAACTTTCGATAAATTCACCTTTTTTCTTTGTTTGAGCATTGTTGCACCCTCTACATTAGTAACATGTGATGACATCGCAGACCACTATTATGTAATATGAAATGATTAGGGATCATCTCACCCTTAACAATGGAAAGGTGGGATGATCTTCTTTGGTAGGGTTTTAAATAAGGAAAAGATAATTCCATTTCTCAGGGGAAAGTATTATTTCTTCAAAATCCTTCAGGGAACAGAGAAGTAGGAAATACACATATTGTCAGTGATCACAGAGGTGATGGAAATAATGTGTAACGACTGTCTAATATTTAGATCAACCTTCTCTTATGATATTTTACCGTCAATCATATGAAAATTCTCACAAACATAATCATAGTTATGTTTCCCTCTTTTCATGACAACAACCGACAAGAACCACTCTTTCTCTATTGCTACAAAACATTCCACAAATCAACAATACAAGATAGGTAATCACAACATTATTTTAGGTAGCAAGGTACCCATTCCAAATTCTCTTCATGCCTCAATTCATTTTTTGTCAACAAACCTTTATCTAGGGAATCCTTTCCTAAATTCCTCTTATTGGTATTTTTCCTCCTACCTTTACTTGAGTATATTAAGCCATACTTGTAGGGATGTCTTCCACCTCTATGTGTCAATCTGATTCATGGTCATCTATAAGTTCCCAAGTGTTTCATTTTCTCGAATTTAGATCAACATTTCCTTAATTATTCTATTTATGTTACTAACTTCCTATTGATATTAGGTCATCATTCGCTAAAATGTCTCGTTAGTAGACCATTCTTTTCAACCAACCACATGTTATAATGGGAATATATGAATGTCATACACATGCTTACTCACTACCATATGCATTGCGACATATCTACATCTTTCATTTTCATGCTTAAACAAGTACTCAGTTTAGTAGGTATTTACACTCTCTTTAGTACAACCATGAGCTCATAAAATGGCTCTTATGCTCATATCACTTGCTTCTTTTACAATGGATATCCACAGT
>JZKD02S1698035.1:41888-64293 GCA_000966675.3 Picea glauca | reverse complement strand
GGAAACATTTTCTAGATTATGTTCAAGATTATTTTGGGCAGGTTCATTTGGGGTGATGATTCACCATGCAAAATTGTTGGAATGGGAAAGGTACAAATAAATCAAAAGAATGGAAACCAATGGTTGTTGAAAGAGGTAAGACATGTTCCATATCTAAGGAAAATTCTAATTTCAACAGGGCAGTTGAAACGTGAATGTTTTATATCCATATTTACCGATAAGGTGTGGAAGGTCACCAAAGGATCACTGGTGATAGAAAAAGGAGAGAAGGTAGGTACATTGTATTTATGTATTGGTAATATTGACCCTTATATCTCTTTATATTCTACATGAGTGGATAAAACACTGTGTCATCATAGGATTGGAAACACGAGTGAAAAGAGGATGCATATACTTCACAAAAGAAATTTGTTTCCAAATCTTAAACAAACTGATTTTCATTTCTATGAGCATTGTGTTTATGGAAAAAAAAAAGAGAGTCATATTTCTCAGAGTCAGAAAAGAAAAAAAGAGTAAAAGGTTAGAGAATGTGCATACAGATGTATGGGGACCATATCAGGTATCATCTCTTGGTGGCTCTCATTATTATGTTACTTTTATTGATGATGAAACTAAAAAAACTTGGGTTTATTGCATTCGACAAAAATATGATATTTGTGATACTTTAAAGAAATGGAAAGATTTGGTTGAGAATGAGATAGGAAAAATGTTGAAGTGTTTCAGATCAGACAATGGAGGTGAATATTGCAGCAAGGACTTTGATTATTACTATTCATACCATGGGATTTGTAGAGAGAAGAAAATTCCAAGAACTCCAAAATAAATGGCGTGTTAGAAAGGATGAATAGGACAATCATGGAGTGTGCAAGGAGTATGAGATTGCATGTTGGTTTTCCCTTATAGTTATGGGCATATGTTGTAGATGATGTTGTTTACTTAATAAATATAGGACCTTTAATCTCTTTGGATGGTATAATTGCAGAGTAGGAATGGAAAGGTAAGAAGGTAAACTATTCCTTTTTATAACTTTCGGTCGTGAAGCATTTATCCATATTGATAAAGAAAATAGAACAAAGCTTGAGGAAAAATTGAATAAGTGTACCTTTATTGGATACAATGTTAATGATTTTGGTTATCGCTTATGGGATTATGAAAATCATAAAATCATTAGCATTAGAGATGTCATATTCAATGAGAAGGTCATGTACAAAGATCAGTTACATGGAAATAAATAGGAAAAAGAAAAACCAAAATACATAGTGCTTGATGAGATCACTAAAAATGAAATTCCAAAGGTACCAGAAAATCAAAATGTACAACAACAGGAGCAACATGTACCTCAAAATTCTAAAAATTTTGTTAGAAGATATACCAGGTTAAGTGTACCCTCTGAATGATACTCTCCTTCATTTTATTATTTATTGTTGACTAATTGTGGTGAACCAGAATGTTATGAAGAGGAAATGCAGGTAGACACTAAAAAGAAGTGTGAGCAATGAATGAAAGAGGAAATAGATTCCCCAGTAAATAAACAAACTTGGGATTTGGTTCAATTGCCTATAGGAAAAAGAGCATTGAAGAATAAATGGGTTTACAAGTTGAAGGAAGAATATAGAGGAAAAAAATGGTCCAAGGATAAACTTGTTGTAAATGGGTTTGCACAAAAGAAAGGTATAGATTTTGATGAAATATTTTCTCCTGTTGTTAAGATGACTTCAATTAGGACTATTTTAAGTCTTGTGGAAGTAGAAGATTTTCATATTGAACAATTATATGTAAAAAAAACTTTTCTCCATGGGGATTTGGATAAAGATATTTATATGTAGTAGCCACAGGGGTATGTGGTCAAAGGGAAAGAAAATTTGGTATGTAGGTTGAAGAAGAGATTGTATGGCCTAAAGAAAACTCCAAGGTAGTGGTATTTAAATTTTTACATGTTTATGAGAGAACAAGGTTATAGTAGATTTCATTGTCATCACTATGTTTATTCTAAAAGGATAGAAAAAGGAAGCTATATTATCTTTCTATTATGTGTAGATGGCATGCTTGTTGCAGGGTCTAATATGTAGGATATAAATGTTCTCAGGAAGAATTTAGATAATTCATTTCGATGAAGGATTTGGGTGCTGCAAATAAAATCCTTGGTATGAGAATAATAAGAGACATGAAAAATTGCAAATTGATATTGTCTCAGGGTGAGTACATAGAGAAGGTGTTGGAGAGGTTTAGAATGTAGAATGCAAAACCAGATAGTACACCTTTGGCAAACCATTTCAAATTAACCAAGGAAATGTTTCGCAAGATATAGGAAGAGATATAATACATGTCCAGGGTCCCTTATTCATAAAAAAATTGTATCTTGATGTATGTGATGGTTTGCACTTGACCAGATATTGCACATGCAGTGGGAGTTATGCGCAGATATATGAACAATCCAGGTAATGAACATTGGGAGGAAATAAGGTGGATTCTTAGCTATTTGAGAGGTATTGATACTCATGGATTATGTTTTGGAGGTTCATACATTGTTCTACATGGATCTGTTGATTCAGATATGGCAAGTGATAAACATAACAAGAGAAGCACCATAGGGTATGTGTTTAATGTAGGTGGAACAATAGTAAGTTGGATTTCAAAACTGCAAAAGGTTGTTTCACTTTCAACAACAGAAGTAGAGTATGTTGCTACTACTGTAATACCCGAAGGCTGAGCCCGTGTTGAATTGTAATGATGTTTATAGGTTGGTAAGACAAGTATTTATAATTTGGAAGGCTTATGTGTTATTAGGCCAGACAACCTAAATGATAAGGCCAATGAGCCTGATTTTGTATATATAATTATGTAGATCATTAATAAAAATACATCGTTGCGTGTAGACCAACCATGAAGAATGCGTTATGGGGGAATAAGATCCACTTGGAAGGGAAAGGGAAAGGGGCTGAGAGGCTAGGAAAAAGGGGCTAAACTTGAGGGAATATTATAATGTATTTCCTAAATTAATAAAGATTGGAAAATAAACAATGTTATGCTAAGTTCCTTTGGGGGAGAGGAACAAACTCCAAGTGGAGAGGAATGAGCTCCTGGAGAGCCAAGTGTCATCCAAGATGCATGCATATTTATTTGGGATATTTCATTGTTGTGGGGGTTCGATCTCACCATTCGGACCATGCTGGCGATACTCACGAGTTCACTCTCGATTCTGGCCATCCTTTTCACCCATTCACTCATGCACTGAGAAGGTATGCAGTCAACCAATTCCTCCATTGTTGAACCTATTGGTAATGTGAAACTTTATAACTTTATGAGTCTTTCCTTGCATTAGCCGATTTTTCTACTGTGGTTACCTGGTTGAGTTAATATTTGGATAAAAGAAGAAGGTTTTTAGGCTTGTGGTTTGAAGAAGTGGGTTGTCAGGCCCATGGGTTGAAGAAGTAGGTTGTCAATCTTGTGAGAAAATCTCTCTAGGTGAGAGAGGTTGTTGGGGAAGTGATTTCTCCTGGAGGGAGTCCAACAATATCTATAGATATCTGATAATTCCTGATCCGACCTATTGTTGAACCCCTAGAAGGGAAGTGGATCATCTAATGGAATGTGGTATAGTGAAGGTGTATATTCCCGGTGTGGGACATGCATGTGGGGAATGAGATTCTGTGAGCAATGGGTGTAAGTAGGATCCTTGGAGGGAATCCTTCCTATTGAATTGTGCAACTTTATGTAGTCTAAACCTAGCCTAGGATTGCTTTACCCTAGGTGGATTTTAGTCCCACCTCGGGGGTGACCCACTGCTAATAGTTTGGAGCAACGTGGTCTAAGGCTGGGAGGTTCGTGGAATTTATGCACATAGTCGGTATTCTTCTCATAAAAATATAAGTACCAATTCTATGCTAATTGTATGTTGTGTATCTTGCACATGTGTTATAATGTTATGAATATTGCCTGTATATTTTGCATGTGTAGGCTTACTGTTATTTCCGCATTAATCTATTTTTTAGTAGAATTTTTATGTCTATTTAAATTTTCATAAGATATATATGTATATTAGAGCATGATAATTTCAAGTGGCATGACTCAGACTGGGTATGTTATAATATGGTTTTAGAACAATTTGTTTTTGAAGTATTCGCATGCCCTTGACCTGGGTGGTCGTGGGATGTTACAAATTGGTATCAAATCCCATGGTTTTCACACCGAACCTAGATGGGCCACGAATGTGGAATTTGGAGTCAAAATTCCACAAGGAATTGATGTACACAGTTCTAGGAGGGCGTTGAGGGAAGACCTTTGCTGTGTTCAGAAGCTTTGGAGGTATAGTGGTTTGATAAACCACAAAAAACCTAATATTGATCCACAAAGTTAAATTTGGGCCGTTGGATATGTTTGGAAGAAGACATATCCCCCCCATAACCATTATATCTTGATAAGTTACATGGAGGTTAAGAACGAAAGTCATTCAGATTTTTCCCCTCCAACCATTTTAAAACTATAATTGAGAAAAATACCGAAGTCTCAAAGTCCGAAACTAATCTAGACCATCCATTCTCCAGGGACACATGTACTCATATTAAGCAATGTTTGAAGTTTGTCAAAATGGGGGTTTTGGGGTGTTCAACAACAAAATCGCTGAAGTGCTGAAGCTATGGGAAGCAACCTTCAGTAGTCGGCACTTGGAGAGTTTGGTAAGTGATCATATGATAAGAGAACTACCGAAATGCCAAATTCCCAAAGTGTCAGAGATGATGTTGACCTGTTCGATAGTCAATAGTTTGGAAAAAGTGTTGATGAGAAGAATAGTTGAAGTCTTGGGTTGCCGAAGTGATCTGACATGATGAAGTCACTGGGTGACATGGACCTGTTGGTAGTTCAAGAGTTTGAAAATTTTGAGAAAGTGTCGAAGATAGGAAATACCCAAAGCATTGAAGCATCGAGTATGACATGGCATGATGACATAACCTAGGGTGATGTGGACCTACCAAGTTCTACCACATGTCACTTGTTTTTGTACTTTTGATAGGACTTAGTACCAATTGGGACCTGAAATGTATCACTCGACGGTGGGGATATTTGTCACCACTTTGATTGGTGGAAACTCTACTTCATGGGCCCCGGGAGGTTAAGCAGTTCGGGAGTTCGGCATTCAGAGAAAATTTGCTGGAAGGACATCCGAACCTCTGAAGTCCCATAGTCCCAAAGTTTGGAAATGACATGGCTTGGTGACATCACCATGGGTGACATGGAAACACATTATGCATGCCACATGTCAGTGTGTTATGTTCTTTTGAAAGGTTGATTTTGTAGTTAGAACTTGACACATGTCACCCCTCAGATTGGGCCACGTGTCTACTTCTTGGAATCTTCCACGTAGCAACCTAGTGTGCAGTACTAAATGGACCCCATGGGTTCTCCACTTTGACGTTCAGAAGGTTACATCCCTGAAGCTCTGAAGAGTAGAGTGAATCCTCACCATTAACCAGGAGGGGACACGCGATCGTAGATCCTGTGGTCCAGAGGATTCAAGGCATAAGTAGTTGAGGTAGAGGGATTCTGGAGGCCCGAAGGCTGAAGTATATCTCAAAAGTTGATCACAAAGGATGCATGACACCAGATCCCAAGTTCCAGAGAGAAGTAATCTAGATGATTTGAGTTATAGATTTTTGTGATTCGAGAACTCCCAAAGGGCCAGAGTTAATCTCGACCATTGATCGGGATATGACATGTGAAGGAAATACAAGATCTCTGGTGGGTCTCACTTCATGATATTGGTAGTGAGGTGGTTTGGAAACCATCGAATCCTGGAGTCCTTGAGCTCTTATCCACCATAGATTTGAACAAATAATGTGGACCATAGATCCACTGTCCTTCATGAGTTCACCAGTTTGACGATCTGGGATGTTTGTGATGTGAATAAAGGGAAACTTATGAAGCTCCGGATCCCTAAAGTTTCAAGTCTCTAGATATGCACCTAACTGTTAGCATTGGGTCACATCCATTGGTCACATGAATTCGGGATCCGAAGAAAAGGGGCTAGTGCCTGAACATTTTGTTTTAAGAACATGAAAGGGCTTAGAGAAAGAGACCGTGGTATTTTTAATTGTACATACCTACACCTAAAGAATTAAGGAAGGCCTATAAAACTAAAGAAGGAATCCATCATGGATCCAAGAGCCAATTCGAATTTGATTTGGAATCATCCATGTACATGATTGCATCTCTGAAAAGATAAATTGTTCAAGTATCCATAAGTTCCATCTTGAAACTTAGAATTGAGGATAGAAGTAGGCATTGTTAAGGTATTGAATAGTGCAATATAATTGTTCACCTAGAAATTGGATCTGAAAAGTCCATTTCTCAGGAAATCCGCATAAAATAATTCAGATATATATTAATGAATCAGAATGGTTCATGTTTTCATGAAATTATTAAGAACAATTAGCGTGACAAATTTATATTGGCTACACATTTTTTCATAATTAACAGTTGTTATATCAGAGTCAACATAGAGTGCATAAGTGATGGAGGAGACAGAGGTAGTCTACAACCAAGAAGATGAAATCAGAGAGTTGAATGTCTAGTTGGGTTTAGAAGGAACCAACCCCAATGGACATGGAGGAGGAAAGGAGGAAGACATAAATCTGGCTGAGACATTTAGAAAATTGAAGACAGATGTCCAGAGCCATAAGGACGATAATGAGAGGCTTATGAAGGCCAAGGAACAACAAGAAGACTTCAATATGAAGTTAATGAAAATTTTGGACATCATTGAAAAGAAGTTGGATAAGGAGAGTGGATCCAACAAATCAGGAATCCACGAGACTCCTGAGAAGAAGGGAAGATGAAGGAGTGCTATTATACATCACCATCACTCCCAAAATCATTCCCATAGGATATCACATAGTAGCTCAAGTCCATCCCCTCTCAAGAAGCATAGGAGGTCTAGGGTGGATGCGTTTAAATAAAAAATGAATAATTTCAAACCTCCTACTTTTGATGGAGAGCACAAGAAGGATGAATATGTTGAGACCTGGTTTCTAGGCATGAGGAAATACTTACAATTGCATAACTATTCTTCTCATGCAGATGTAAGGATTTTTATCTACCAACTTAAAGGAAAGGCATCCATGTGGTGGGATCATCTAGTGTAAGTGCAACACCTCCGAGAGAAAAATCTGACTTGGAAGGAATTCAAGAGGCATTTTGAGAATAAATACATGACCAAGAGGTATTGTGAAGAAAAGATGAAATATTTGTTTGAACTCAAACTAGGCAACATGACCATTGAGGAATATGAAAGGATATTTTTAGAATTGATGAAGTATGTCTCTTTCATCAAGGATGAGACATCAAAGATTCAACTATATTTGAGTTGGATTCCATCTTTCATCAATGATAAAATCTAATATGATGATCCCAAGACTCTAGAGGAAACCATAAGGAGAGACAAATGATTATATGATAAAAAAAAAGGAAATCCTACTTTCCATAAGGCTTGGGAGGACTAGAAGGAGTTTAAGAAGGAACAGAGGAAGAAGGGGAACAAGCCACCCTTTTTCAGAAACATTCCTCAAGGACAACCATATTTTAGAGATCACATAATGGTTAAGGTAAGTGGGAAAATTCCAAGGAAGATACCCATTCAATGTTGTGGATGTAAAGGAGACCATAAGTATTAATATTGTCCTCATAAAAGTGACAAAGTGAGAGTTGTCCAAAATGCACAGAAAGAAAAAAACATGGAGGACATGGGAAAAAGTGTANCCTAAATGATAAGGCCAATGAGCCTGATTTTGTATATATAATTATGTAGATCATTAATAAAAATACATCGTTGCGTGTAGACCAACCATGAAGAATGCGTTATGGGGGAATAAGATCCACTTGGAAGGGAAAGGGAAAGGGGCTGAGAGGCTAGGAAAAAGGGGCTAAACTTGAGGGAATATTATAATGTATTTCCTAAATTAATAAAGATTGGAAAATAAACAATGTTATGCTAAGTTCCTTTGGGGGAGAGGAACAAACTCCAAGTGGAGAGGAATGAGCTCCTGGAGAGCCAAGTGTCATCCAAGATGCATGCATATTTATTTGGGATATTTCATTGTTGTGGGGGTTCGATCTCACCATTCGGACCATGCTGGCGATACTCACGAGTTCACTCTCGATTCTGGCCATCCTTTTCACCCATTCACTCATGCACTGAGAAGGTATGCAGTCAACCAATTCCTCCATTGTTGAACCTATTGGTAATGTGAAACTTTATAACTTTATGAGTCTTTCCTTGCATTAGCCGATTTTTCTACTGTGGTTACCTGGTTGAGTTAATATTTGGATAAAAGAAGAAGGTTTTTAGGCTTGTGGTTTGAAGAAGTGGGTTGTCAGGCCCATGGGTTGAAGAAGTAGGTTGTCAATCTTGTGAGAAAATCTCTCTAGGTGAGAGAGGTTGTTGGGGAAGTGATTTCTCCTGGAGGGAGTCCAACAATATCTATAGATATCTGATAATTCCTGATCCGACCTATTGTTGAACCCCTAGAAGGGAAGTGGATCATCTAATGGAATGTGGTATAGTGAAGGTGTATATTCCCGGTGTGGGACATGCATGTGGGGAATGAGATTCTGTGAGCAATGGGTGTAAGTAGGATCCTTGGAGGGAATCCTTCCTATTGAATTGTGCAACTTTATGTAGTCTAAACCTAGCCTAGGATTGCTTTACCCTAGGTGGATTTTAGTCCCACCTCGGGGGTGACCCACTGCTAATAGTTTGGAGCAACGTGGTCTAAGGCTGGGAGGTTCGTGGAATTTATGCACATAGTCGGTATTCTTCTCATAAAAATATAAGTACCAATTCTATGCTAATTGTATGTTGTGTATCTTGCACATGTGTTATAATGTTATGAATATTGCCTGTATATTTTGCATGTGTAGGCTTACTGTTATTTCCGCATTAATCTATTTTTTAGTAGAATTTTTATGTCTATTTAAATTTTCATAAGATATATATGTATATTAGAGCATGATAATTTCAAGTGGCATGACTCAGACTGGGTATGTTATAATATGGTTTTAGAACAATTTGTTTTTGAAGTATTCGCATGCCCTTGACCTGGGTGGTCGTGGGATGTTACAAATTGGTATCAAATCCCATGGTTTTCACACCGAACCTAGATGGGCCACGAATGTGGAATTTGGAGTCAAAATTCCACAAGGAATTGATGTACACAGTTCTAGGAGGGCGTTGAGGGAAGACCTTTGCTGTGTTCAGAAGCTTTGGAGGTATAGTGGTTTGATAAACCACAAAAAACCTAATATTGATCCACAAAGTTAAATTTGGGCCGTTGGATATGTTTGGAAGAAGACATATCCCCCCCATAACCATTATATCTTGATAAGTTACATGGAGGTTAAGAACGAAAGTCATTCAGATTTTTCCCCTCCAACCATTTTAAAACTATAATTGAGAAAAATACCGAAGTCTCAAAGTCCGAAACTAATCTAGACCATCCATTCTCCAGGGACACATGTACTCATATTAAGCAATGTTTGAAGTTTGTCAAAATGGGGGTTTTGGGGTGTTCAACAACAAAATCGCTGAAGTGCTGAAGCTATGGGAAGCAACCTTCAGTAGTCGGCACTTGGAGAGTTTGGTAAGTGATCATATGATAAGAGAACTACCGAAATGCCAAATTCCCAAAGTGTCAGAGATGATGTTGACCTGTTCGATAGTCAATAGTTTGGAAAAAGTGTTGATGAGAAGAATAGTTGAAGTCTTGGGTTGCCGAAGTGATCTGACATGATGAAGTCACTGGGTGACATGGACCTGTTGGTAGTTCAAGAGTTTGAAAATTTTGAGAAAGTGTCGAAGATAGGAAATACCCAAAGCATTGAAGCATCGAGTATGACATGGCATGATGACATAACCTAGGGTGATGTGGACCTACCAAGTTCTACCACATGTCACTTGTTTTTGTACTTTTGATAGGACTTAGTACCAATTGGGACCTGAAATGTATCACTCGACAGTGGGGCTATTTGTCACCACTTTGATTGGTGGAAACTCTACTTCATGGGCCCCGGGAGGTTAAGCAGTTCGGGAGTTCGGCATTCAGGGAAAATTTTATGGAAGGACATCCGAACCTCTGAAGTCCCATAGTCCCAAAGTTTGGAAACGACATGGCTTGGTGACATCACCATGGGTGACATGGAAACACATTATGCATGCCACATGTTAGTGCGTTATGTTCTTTTGAAAGGTTGATTTTGTAGTTAGAACTTGACACATGTCACCCCTCAGATTGGGCCACGTGTCTACTTCTTGGAATCTTCCACGTAGCAACCTGGTGTGCAGTACTAAATGGACCCCATGGGTTCTCCACTTCGATGTTCGGAAGGTTACATCCCTGAAGCTCTGAAGAGTAGAGTGAATCCTCACCATTAACCAGGAGGGGACACACGACCGTAGATCCTGTGGTCCAGAGGATTCAAGGCATAACTAGTTGAGGTAGAGGGATTTTGGAGGCCCGAAGGATGAAGTATATCTCAATAGTTGATCACAAAGGATGCATGACACCAGATCCCAAGTTCCAGAGAGAAGTAATCTAGATGATTTGAGTTATAGATTTTTGTGATTCGAGAACTCCCAAAGGGCCAGAGTTAATCTCGACCATCGATCGGGATATGACATGTGGAGGAAATACAGGATCTATGGTGGGTCTCACTTCATGATATTGGTAGTGAGGTGGTTTGGAAACCACCGAATCCTGGAGTCCTTGAGCTCTTATCCACCATAGATATGAACAAATAATGTGGACTGTAGATCCACTGTCCTTCATGAGTTCACCAGTTTGACGATCTGGGATGTTTGTGATGTGAATAAAGGGAAACTTATGAAGCTCCGGATCCCTGAAGTTTCAAGTCTCTAGATATCCACCTAACTGTTAGCATTGGGTCACATCCATTGGTCACATGAATTCAGGATCCGAAGAAAAGGGGCTAGTGCCTGAACATTTTGTTTTAAGAACATGAAAGGGCTTAGGGAAAGAGACCGTGGGATTTTTAATTGTACATACCTACACCTAAAGAATTAAGGAAGGCCTATAAAACTAAAGAAGGAATCCATCATGGATCCAAGAGCCAATTCGAATCTGATTTGGAATCATCCATGTACATGATTGCATCTCTGAAAAGATAAATTGTTCAAGTATCCATAAGTTCCATCTTGAAACTTAGAATTGAGGATAGAAGTAGGCATTGTTAAGGTATTGAATAGTGCAATATAATTGTTCACCTAGAAATTGGATCTGAAAAGTCCATTTCTCAGGAAATCCGCATAAAATAATTCAGATATATATTAATGAATCAGAATGGTTCATGTTTTCATGAAATTATTAAGAACAATTAGCGTGACAAATTTATATTGGCTACACATTTTTTCATAATTAACAGTTGTTATATCAGAGTCAACATAGAGTGCATAAGTGATGGAGGAGACAGAGGTAGTCTACAACCAAGAAGATGAAATCAGAGAGTTGAATGTCTAGTTGGGTTTAGAAGGAACCAACCCCAATGGACATGGAGGAGGAAAGGAGGAAGACATAAATCTGGCTGAGACATTTAGAAAATTGAAGACAGATGTCCAGAGCCATAAGGACGATAATGAGAGGCTTATGAAGGCCAAGGAACAACAAGAAGACTTCAATATGAAGTTAATGAAAATTTTGGACATCATTGAAAAGAAGTTGGATAAGGAGAGTGGATCCAACAAATCAGGAATCCACGAGACTCCTGAGAAGAAGGGAAGATGAAGGAGTGCTATTATACATCACCATCACTCCCAAAATCATTCCCATAGGATATCACATAGTAGCTCAAGTCCATCCCCTCTCAAGAAGCATAGGAGGTCTAGGGTGGATGCGTTTAAATAAAAAATGAATAATTTCAAACCTCCTACTTTTGATGGAGAGCACAAGAAGGATGAATATGTTGAGACCTGGTTTCTAGGCATGAGGAAATACTTACAATTGCATAACTATTCTTCTCATGCAGATGTAAGGATTTTTATCTACCAACTTAAAGGAAAGGCATCCATGTGGTGGGATCATCTAGTGTAAGTGCAACACCTCCGAGAGAAAAATCTGACTTGGAAGGAATTCAAGAGGCATTTTGAGAATAAATACATGACCAAGAGGTATTGTGAAGAAAAGATGAAATATTTGTTTGAACTCAAACTAGGCAACATGACCATTGAGGAATATGAAAGGATATTTTTAGAATTGATGAAGTATGTCTCTTTCATCAAGGATGAGACATCAAAGATTCAACTATATTTGAGTTGGATTCCATCTTTCATCAATGATAAAATCTAATATGATGATCCCAAGACTCTAGAGGAAACCATAAGGAGAGACAAATGATTATATGATAAAAAAAAAGGAAATCCTACTTTCCATAAGGCTTGGGAGGACTAGAAGGAGTTTAAGAAGGAACAGAGGAAGAAGGGGAACAAGCCACCCTTTTTCAGAAACATTCCTCAAGGACAACCATATTTTAGAGATCACATAATGGTTAAGGTAAGTGGGAAAATTCCAAGGAAGATACCCATTCAATGTTGTGGATGTAAAGGAGACCATAAGTATTAATATTGTCCTCATAAAAGTGACAAAGTGAGAGTTGTCCAAAATGCACAGAAAGAAAAAAACATGGAGGACATGGGAAAAAGTGTATCTAGGATATATGCATCCCTAGACAACAAGAAAGTTGAGTTTCAATAACACATGACTGAAGTTGAAGGTCTGATCAATAACCATTCCTTTACTATTTTGATAGATTTAGAAGCTATTCATAGTTACATAGATCCTAAATTTGTGGATAGATTTTTTTTTCCAAGATGGAAGCATGATAAATCTTGGTTGGTATAGTTGAATATGGGGGAGCCAAGAGAAAAATTGTTGAGCTAGTTAAATCATGTCCAATGGACATGAATGGCCTAAGTACCAAGGCTGATTTGAACATCCTGCCATTGGGTTCATATGATTTTCTAATTTGTATGGATTGGTTGGACCCAAACCATGATTTCTTATACTGTCATAACAAGGAATTTACTTGCCTGTATGAGGAAGGGAACCCAAGAGAATTCCAATTAATTCCTAGGGTAGTTACTTTCTAAGAGATCTTAGCAGTACAACTGAAGAAGTTTTACAATAAGGGATACCAATTATTTGCAGCTCATATGGAGGAATCCCCTAAGGATAAGGTGCCAAATATGGAGGATCACTTAGTCCTGAAATATTTTGAGGATGTGTTCAAGGAGATACCATCACTACCCCCAAAGAGAGATATGGATTTCTCTATAAATTTGATTCCTGGAGTAGCTCCGATATCAAAGATGCTCTACAGAATGCATACATCAGATATGGAAAAGTTGCAAATGTAGCTTGAATAATTTTTAAAGGAGGGGTATATATTCCCAAGTGTAACCTTGGGGTGACCTAATATTTTTTGTGAGGAAGAAAGATGGGATATTGAGATTATGCATCGATTTCAGATAATTGAACAAGGTAACTATAAAAAACAAGTATCCTTTGCCAAGGATCGATGATCTCTTTGATCAGTTAAAATATGCAAGGATATTCTCAAATATTNTGATTTGGAATCATCCATGTACATGATTGCATCTCTGAAAAGATAAATTGTTCAAGTATCCATAAGTTCCATCTTGAAACTTAGAATTGAGGATAGAAGTAGGCATTGTTAAGGTATTGAATAGTGCAATATAATTGTTCACCTAGAAATTGGATCTGAAAAGTCCATTTCTCAGGAAATCCGCATAAAATAATTCAGATATATATTAATGAATCAGAATGGTTCATGTTTTCATGAAATTATTAAGAACAATTAGCGTGACAAATTTATATTGGCTACACATTTTTTCATAATTAACAGTTGTTATATCAGAGTCAACATAGAGTGCATAAGTGATGGAGGAGACAGAGGTAGTCTACAACCAAGAAGATGAAATCAGAGAGTTGAATGTCTAGTTGGGTTTAGAAGGAACCAACCCCAATGGACATGGAGGAGGAAAGGAGGAAGACATAAATCTGGCTGAGACATTTAGAAAATTGAAGACAGATGTCCAGAGCCATAAGGACGATAATGAGAGGCTTATGAAGGCCAAGGAACAACAAGAAGACTTCAATATGAAGTTAATGAAAATTTTGGACATCATTGAAAAGAAGTTGGATAAGGAGAGTGGATCCAACAAATCAGGAATCCACGAGACTCCTGAGAAGAAGGGAAGATGAAGGAGTGCTATTATACATCACCATCACTCCCAAAATCATTCCCATAGGATATCACATAGTAGCTCAAGTCCATCCCCTCTCAAGAAGCATAGGAGGTCTAGGGTGGATGCGTTTAAATAAAAAATGAATAATTTCAAACCTCCTACTTTTGATGGAGAGCACAAGAAGGATGAATATGTTGAGACCTGGTTTCTAGGCATGAGGAAATACTTACAATTGCATAACTATTCTTCTCATGCAGATGTAAGGATTTTTATCTACCAACTTAAAGGAAAGGCATCCATGTGGTGGGATCATCTAGTGTAAGTGCAACACCTCCGAGAGAAAAATCTGACTTGGAAGGAATTCAAGAGGCATTTTGAGAATAAATACATGACCAAGAGGTATTGTGAAGAAAAGATGAAATATTTGTTTGAACTCAAACTAGGCAACATGACCATTGAGGAATATGAAAGGATATTTTTAGAATTGATGAAGTATGTCTCTTTCATCAAGGATGAGACATCAAAGATTCAACTATATTTGAGTTGGATTCCATCTTTCATCAATGATAAAATCTAATATGATGATCCCAAGACTCTAGAGGAAACCATAAGGAGAGACAAATGATTATATGATAAAAAAAAAGGAAATCCTACTTTCCATAAGGCTTGGGAGGACTAGAAGGAGTTTAAGAAGGAACAGAGGAAGAAGGGGAACAAGCCACCCTTTTTCAGAAACATTCCTCAAGGACAACCATATTTTAGAGATCACATAATGGTTAAGGTAAGTGGGAAAATTCCAAGGAAGATACCCATTCAATGTTGTGGATGTAAAGGAGACCATAAGTATTAATATTGTCCTCATAAAAGTGACAAAGTGAGAGTTGTCCAAAATGCACAGAAAGAAAAAAACATGGAGGACATGGGAAAAAGTGTACCTAGGATATATGCATCCCTAGACAACAAGAAAGTTGAGTTTCAATAACACATGACTAAAGTTGAAGGTCTGATCAATAACCATTCCTTTACTATTTTGATAGATTCAGAAGCTATTCATAGTTACATAGATCCTAAATTTGTGGATAGATTTTTTTTTCCAAGATGGAAGAATGATAAATCTTGGTTGGTATAGTTGAATATGGGGGAGCCAAGAGAAAAATTGTTGAGCTAGTTAAATCATGTCCAGTGGACATGAATGGCCTAAGTACCAAGGCTGATTTGAACATCCTGCCATTGGGTTCATATGATTGTCTAATTTGTATGGATTGGTTGGACCCAAACCATGATTTCTTATACTTTCATAACAAGGAATTTACTTGCCTGTATGAGGAAGGGAACCCAAGAGAATTCCAATTAATTCCTAGGGTAGTTACTTTCTAAGAGATCTTAGCAGTGCAACTGAAGAAGTTTTACAAGAAGGGATACCAATTATTTGCAACTCATATGGAGGAATCCCCTAAGGATAAGGTGCCAAATATGGAGGATCACTTAGTCCTGAAATATTTTGAGGATGTGTTCAAGGAGATACCATCACTACCCCCAAAGAGAGATATTGATTTCTCTATAAATTTGATTCCTGGAGTAGCTCCGATATCAAAGATGCTCTACAGAATGCATACATCAGATATGAAAAAGTTGCAAATGTAGCTTGAATAACTTTTAAAGGAGGGTTATATATTCCCAAGTGTCACCTTGGGGTGACCTAATATTTTTTGTGAGGAAGAAAGATGGGATATTGATATTATGCATCGATTTCAGATAATTGAACAAGGTAACTATAAAAAACAAGTATCCTTTGCCAAGGATCGATGATCTCTTTGATCAGTTAAAATATGCAAGGATATTCTCAAATATTTACCTCATGTCACGATATCATCAAGTAAGGATCAGAGATGAAGACATCATCAAGAACGCCTTCAGGACAAGGTATGGTCATTACGAATTCACAGTGGTGCCATTTGAGTTATCAAATGCACTAGTTGTTTTTATGTTCTTGATGAATGGTGCTTCCCGAGAATACTTACACAAGTTTGTCATTGTATTTTTGGATGACATCCTTATGTATTCAAATTTAGAAGAAGAACATGAGAATCATTTGAGGATGGTGTTACAATTGCTAAGAGAGCACTAGTTGTATGCCAAATTGATCAAGTGCTCATTTTATCAAAAACAAATTCACTATTTGGGGCATATAATATCCGAAGAAGGGATAGAAGTGGAAATTGAAAAGATTGAGGCCATTAAAGGGTGTGCAACACCTAAGAATGTGCCAGAAGTCAGATCCATCATGGGTCTAACTAGATACTACAAAATATTCATTACAGGGTTTTTGAGAATTTCTCACCCAATCACTTCCTTGCAAAGGAAGGGGGTGAAGTTTTGTTGGACAACATAGTCTGAAAAAAGCTTCCAACAATTGAAGAAATTGTTAACTAGTTCTCCAATTCTGAGGATTTTTTATCTGAATGAATATTTTGTGGTTTTCACAGATCCATGCAAAGAAGTACTTGGTGGACTCCTCAGTTAGAACAGATTTGTGATATCTTTTGAATCCAGAAAATTGAAAGAGAATGAATAACTCTATTCCACTCATGATCTGGAGTTGGCAGCCATAGTGCACACCTTGAAGAAGTGGAGGCACTACCTCATGGGAAAGAGGTTTGAGATGAGGACATACCATAACAGTCTGAAATATTTGTTTTGTCAGCCAAATTTGAATGGTAGGCAGAGCAGATGGTTGGAATTCCTTTGTGAATATGTTTTTGACATCAAGCACATAAAAAGAAAGAAGAATAAAGTGGTTGATGCACTCAGTAAGAGAGTGCATGAACTGCATGCTACATCCATTATCATGTATCAAACTGATCATAAAGGAATAATTTTTTAGGCTTCAAAAGTAGATCTGCAGTACATCGAATTGGTAACAAAATTGTAGTAAGGTAAAATGCAACAAAAAGTTGAAAATTATGAATTGGGAATTGATGGAATTCTCTTGTACAGGAACAAAATTATGTACCCAATTATCATGAATTGAGGAGTATGATTTTAAAAGAGATGCATAATGTACCTTATGTTGGACACCAAGATATCAAAAAATAGTTTCAACAGTCAAGAGTCACTATTATTGGCCAAGAATGAAGAGGGATATTGTTGAATACATTGCTAAATGGTTGGATTTTCATAGGGTCAAGGCTGAGCATAGACACCCAACTGGGTTGTTGCAAATATTACCCATTCCTGAGTGGAAGTGGGAAGTGGTGACAATGGATTTCATCACAAAATTTCCCAGAACAAGTAAGCAACATGATGTTATCATGGTGGTGGTGGAACAATAGCTTACATGCTTGCATTACCTGCATCTATGTCTATACATAATTTATTCCATGTATCATTTCTTAATAAATATATACATGATGCTAATGATGTTATTGATTGGAATGGGATTCAGGTGGAGCAAGAAAGTGCTTTTCAAGTACATACGGTATGCATTATGGACTGGAAAATCAAACAACTTCGAAATCGAGCCATAGGGATTGTAAAGGTCCAATGGACCTAGTATGGTCCCAAGGACGCAATTTGGGAGCATGGAGATGCTATGCGGGCAGAATACCTGCATATTTTTTAATATTTCAGAAATCTTGTTGATGCTATCTAAGTAAGATGCATTGAAGATAGTGCATAAATAAGGGGAGGGGATTGTAATACCCCAAGGCTGAGCGCCTGTTGATTTGTAATGATGTTTAATGATGTTTATAGGATGGTGAGCCAAGTATTTATAAGATGGGAGGGTTATGTTTTATTAGGCTAGAGATCCTAGATTCTAAGGACAGTGAGCTTGATTTTGTATATGTAATTATGCAGATCATTATTAAAAATACATCGCTTCCTATAGACCAACCACGAAGAAAGATTTATGGGGGACTAAGCTCTACTAGGAAGGTAAAGGGAAGGGGGATGAGAGGCTAGGAAAAGCGGGCCAAGCTTAAGGGCTTAACCCAAGGGAATATTATAATGTATTTCCTAAATTACTAGTTTGGGAAATAAACCATGTTATCCTAAGTTCCTTTCGGGGAGAGGAATGAAATCCAAGTGAATAGGAATGATCTCCTAGAGAGCTAAGTGTCATCTAGGACGCATGCAAATTTATGTGGGAAATTCCATCATTGTGGGGGTTTTCTCTCACCATTCATACCATGCTAGCCATCTTTCCTCATGCATTCACTCCCAATTCTGGCAATCCTTCACACCCATTCACTCATGCACTGGGTAGGCACATAGTCAAGAAATTATGCCATTTTTGAACCCATTTCCATCATGACCCTCTGTAATTTGTTGAGCCATCCATTTCCTTACCCAATTTTACTACTGTGGTTACCTGGTTGAATTAAAAGATAGAAAAAATAAGCAGGTTGTTAGGCATGTGGTTTGAAGAGGTAGGTTTTCAGGCATGTGGTTTGAAGAAGCAAGTTGTCAGAAATTTGAGAAACTCTCTCCAGGTGAGAGAGGTTGCTAGGGAAGTGATTTCTCTTGGAGGGAGTCCAATAAAAACTAGAGATCTTTGAGATTTTTTTATCCAACCTGTTGTTGAAGCCTTACAAGGGAAGTGGAGTAGACGATGGACTATGGTACAATGAAGGTGTATATTCCCAGGGTGGGACATGAATGTGGGGAATGAGAGTCTGTGAGAAGTGTGTGTAAGTAGGATCCTTGGAGGAAATCCTTCCTGATGCATTGTGAAACTTTTTGTAGTCTCAACCTAGCCTAGGATTCCTTTACCCTAGGTGGAGTTTAGTTCCATCTTGGGGGGTGACCCACTGCTGATAGTTTCGAGCAACGTGGTCTAAGGCTGGGAGGTTCATGGAAGGTCTGCACACAATTGATGGTCTTCTCATAAAATGATAAGTACCAATTTTATGTTAATTGTATGTTGTGTATATTTCATATGTGTTATAATGTTATGAGTATTTCATGTATATGTTTAATGTGTAGGCTTATTGTTATTTCCGCATTAATCTATATTGTAGAAAAATGTTTATGTCTGTTTAAATTTGCATTGGATATATATGTATATCATAGAATGATAGTTTTAAGTGACATGAACCGATATAGGTGGTTGGGTATGTTACAATATGGTTTTAGAAAAATTTTGTTTTAAAGTAGTGGTGTGCCCCCGACCTGGGTGGTCAGGGGACATTACGGCTACAGATGCTAGTAAGGAAATGATTTGGTTACAAAGGTTTATGGAGGAATTGGGAAAGAATCAGGAGAATAGAAGGTTGTACTGTGACAACGAGAGTGCCATTCATCTTGCAAATAACTCAACCTTCCATTCAAATACTAATAATATACAACTCATGTACCATTTCATATGATCCATCTTGGAAGATGAACATTTGAAGCTAGAAAAGATAGACACTAGCCAAAATCCTACAGACATGTTAACAAAGGGAGTAACTTGGGAGAAAATGAGTTCATTCTCAGTTTCAATTGGTCTTCAAGCATGAAGGTGAAGATGAGAAATTTTCCAGTTCTAAGAAGGATCATAGTCCAACAGATACAACGACGGTGGATTTATTGAGATCAGTCTCCAAGTGGGAGATTATTGGTTGTGGAGCCTGATTATCTTCCTAATTCATAGGTATTTGTTTTCAGTCGTGTTTGTACCCCATGAGCACTGTACACCCCTCCACGTTGGGTGGTTTCATGGGGGGATTTCCCCCCTTGCGAGGCCTAGTGGTAACAAGTCCCCCAAAGGAAAAATTTCCTTGTAAATGTATATTGTAATTTCATAGTAAATTTGGGTCATTCATTATAAGGTCACAGATCTTATGGTAGAAGTTATGTTAGGGTTTTTTTCTATAGAAGGAAACCCTCTTTTATGAGGGAATTGTATTGCGGCTATGTGTCATCATGAATAGTGTATTCTTAGATAGGATATTGTGAGAGAAAGAAGAGGAAGTTACAAGGAGTGTATTGTAGGTTGTATCCCTTCATTTTGTTGGATAATAAAAAGGAAGGACCTGACAATTTTTTTGGTGGATGTAGCCCACACTAGGTTAACCACGTATATTTGTGTCTCTATTATATTATGTATCTTATGTGTTTTATTTCAACATTTTTTTTATTTTATTGTTCCACGATCCAATTTTTCTAACAAAAGATTAGTTGCAACCATTTCTTACAACCAAGACCCTATCTGCTACAAATTATGGTTAGTGCTATGGACTGTATTCTTTGTATGTGTTGCAAACTTCATTTTGCATTGAAAACTGAGAGATCGCACATTGAATCATGTGTTTTACACAAATTTCCATGAAATTTGTTTGATTGAAGTCTCATGTAGTTTAAGATTTTTATTCTCTCCTCTCATTTCCTAGTTGCATCCTTTTTCATTCATGCAATGTTGTTGTGCATGGATACTTTATTTAACAAACCCTAACCCATTTCAAATCAAATTAAAAACACTAAATTTACTTTTTTTCATCATACATATGGTAGAAACTGTTATCATAAGAGAAAAGGGTTTTAAATCAGCTATCATGGAAAATCAATAAGGTAAGAAGGTTCATAGAGGAGGAGAAATTGTCAGGTTTGAGCCCCATGACCTATAGCTTATAAACTCAAAACCATTTTTCAGATAAGCACTAGGAGAATATGAATATGAGGCATCATTTCTGCACCAACCTAAACTTTTTCCATGATGTATTTTATACACATGTTTATAATTCTTGGGAATGAATTTTTCTTAGCTTCCATTATCACACTCGTATGTCCTTTTTCAAAGGTTACTTCATGTTTCATAAGATTGTAGCAGGTTCTAAAACATTTCCTAGCTTTCTGTGCAAGTTTTAATAGTCAAAATCAATTTTGAATATAAAAACGCACCTACAGGAAAGTTCATAGTGTGTGTTGTCAAAGGCACTGCGGACTAGTAGTTTTGGGACAATTTGTAGTGAATTAGTATAAACAAAATCATATTTTCATCATAACTTTTAAATTCCATTCTAGGTTCTTCTAATTTGTTTTTGGAGATGAATCATAATTTCATTGAATTTCTGACCAAAAATTATCCTAACCAAGTTTGTCAGTTTGGAGATGAATCATAATATCATTGAATTTCTAACCAAAAATCATCCTGACCGAGTTCGTCATTTTGGAGAAAAGTTGAAATAATCACCTACAGTAAAGTTTGCAGTGAATCGTAAAATTGCACTGCAAACTCAAACAGTCCGATAAATCCAAGATGTATAAGGGTTTCCACCTGTCTAAGGAGGTTCGAATGGTTAGAAAATTACATTGTTATGTTTATTTTTCAACTAAAATAGAGTTTCCATATGGTATATATCTGATTCAAGAATCTTTAATAGTGAATGATCAGTTTTCTCTTCTACTATCACATATGTGTTTTTGTCTTACTTTGATGTTAGTTGTTGATGATGGATTCATAATTATGCTTGTTCCTTACTATAGTAAATGATTTATAGTTTGTAATTGATGCAAGTATGATCAAAGTGCACTCTTGTTGATTAGGAGGTTCGTATTCAATGAGATTTAAGCAATATGTGTTTCATAACTACTTGATGTAACCTAATGCATGTATCACATATCCCTTTCTAATTCTTACATCTTCCTATTGATATATCTATGTACTTATTTGAAGACATTCAAAACCTTGTTTGTTGGTGTGTATTTCATGGAGGTTGTTGGATTACTGAGAGGGGGGGTGAATCAGTAATAGAGAAATTTAATCATTTTTAACCATATAATATAAGTGTTATATCAATGAAGCATTATCATCTAATAAATGCAAATTAAATAAGCAATGAATAAATGAACAATCATACACATACACAGTACACCAGTGTTTTACATGGAAACCCAAAGTGGGAGAAAACCACAAAATGTTTTTTCTTATGTATCTTGAAGAATTACATTCATTGGAAGCACCAACTTCCTTTGTTTTCTAGATGCAATTGAAAGGAGGCTCCAAAACCCTATTTTCTTGGGCTACAACCCGAGGGAAGCTCCAACTTCCCAATTCTTTGGCTACAACCATAAGGAGGCTAAAACCCCCTATGTTCTCCGGCTACAACCGGAAGGTGTCTACAACCACCTATCCTTGCCTTGTCCTGCCAACCT
>JZKD02S1698024.1:121070-131792 GCA_000966675.3 Picea glauca | reverse complement strand
AGGTGGTGTAACCTCATGGATCGACATGTAGCGGGGCCTATAATCAAATATAATGATTCATTTTTTGACTGGTTGAGTTCCCAAATGCTGATGATCGATGACTATGCATATGCCGGCTTGGATTTTCGAGGAGATTCGGATTTGGTTCTGCACAAGGATGCTCAATGGGGTGACTTAGGTAAGAAGTACACATTTTGTTCTTTTTTAATGTTTTTGCAAATTTTGTTATGTAAAATGTTTTTATGTCTTTGATCTAAAGACTAATAAAAAATTTCTTTTAAAGGCACAGATGTGGGGCCGTATCGACCTCCAAGAACGTCTCCCATTCAGAGACGAGGAGAAGTGGCTCCAGTGGAAAGATGGGATGCTGAGGACTATGAGGCAGTTGAACAAAACTTAGAGGGACTGACTGTGGATGTCCCAGACATCACTATTGGGGAGATCCCAAGGCACTATCAATGCTGTACTGTGGGCGTGTTTGAGTCTCTTAGTCGACTTCTCCGTAGGGTAGCCCGAGCAATTGTATGTTACCGTGAGCGTCATCCGTGATGCTAATTTGTAGAAGCCATGGGATTCATATTTTGATATTTTGGTCCTTGACAAATTTTTTTTGTAAAACTTTTGATTGTTATATATATATATATATATATATATATATATATATGTGGCTTATACTGGATTTTTTTTTTTTTATAATACCTGTGATGTGTGATTGGGTTTATAAAAGTCTCAGATATCTATCTAACACATAATTAGCTAAAGTATCAGTCAATGTATTAGACATCTAGGAATGTGTTGATATTCGATATAATCAAAATGACGTTCTAAGAGGCGAATTCGTAGATATACCCGCAATAAAGTAGGACTTTAGATATCATAGACATTACTTAACTATAGCACTACTAGCTACGAATCAAGTCGTATAACTAGGTGGAAGATACTAAGAAAAATATCATTAGTCAACAACTCGATGACGACACTATATTCTGCAATATTATTGGTTGCACGGTCGAGGAAAACACCTCGTAGACTGATAATTTCATTTGTAGGTGCATAAATTTCCCATGTAGTAGAAGCAAGGTTCTAAGTACTACAACTAGCACCATCGGTGAAGCCAATGTGGGGTAACGAAGACTCCGACATTTGAAAACCAAGCACAACGCAAGATAAGCGGTCAAGGGAAGAAACCAAATAATGAAAAAGCACACTAAAGTAACACACAAAAAGTATGATACAATAAAATACAAGCACTCATGCACAAATGATCTAAGAATAGTACTTCTTTAAGTAAAGCCCATTTCTGGGTTCACTCAAAGGGATACCGTCGTAGTCCACTAACTCATAGGCTCCTTTATCCAACACTCATCTGACGATATAAGTACCTCGCCACATAGCCTCAAATTTTTCGGCTTCTAGAAAATCTCAATCTTGTTCATAAAGGAGAACTAGATCACCTTCAGAGAAAACACATGGCTTGACATGTTTGTTGTATTGGGATTTGATGTATTTCTTCTGGGTTTCTATAACTAGGGTGGCATCATGATGGGTTTCATATAGTTGCATAAGATACAACATATGTTCCTCTTCAGCGAAAGTGTCTGGGAGAAGTTCAATGGATAGCTTTAGAGACAATATCTCACATTTAATCGACAAGATGGCTTCGAGGCCATAAACTAACTGGAAATGTGTAAACCTGGTAGCAGACTTGATGGATGTTCGGTAAGCCCACAATGTTGAAAACAACATCATGTGCCAACTCGTTTTGTGAATCCCTATCATTCATTGAAGCATGGTAATGGGGAATTTTTTTATTGCTTCAACCTGGCCATTGTCCTATGGGTAATAGGGTGTTGCGCTTTCATGGCGAAGACCCAACTTTTCGGTGAGTTCTAACATCATGAAGTTTCTAAAGTGGCTACCATGATCAGTAATGATAGCTTGAGGAACACTAAACCGAGCAATGATGTGATTGAATATGAATAGTGTTGCGATCTTTCTAGTATTGTCGAATGTAGGCATCGCCTCGACCCATTTCGTAAAATAATATACAACTACAATAATGTATCCGTGCCCCCCGACCGAGTGAGGGTGACATGTCATGAAATCGATACCCCATTTCGCAAAGGGTCCAACGAAGAATACATGATGTAGAGGAGCAGGGTGTGATCATATTTTGTTGTTGTAGGTTTGGCAAGCATGGAATTTTTGGACAACGATAATATAATCGTTGAATAAAGAAGACCAAAAATACCTAGCTCACAACATCTTCTGGGCAGTAGCATACCCAGACATGTGACGACCACATGCTCTAGAATGGAAGTCATTCAAGGCTTTCTCGGCTTCGTCAAATGTGAGGCATCGTCAAAAAATGAAGTCAATCCCATGATGATAAAGAGTATCACCGAGAATAATATACTGACGGGCTTGGTAGCGGATTCGACAGCGGTCAGTTGTAGACAAATTGGGCCGAAAATTCTAAGTTTGGAGATATAGAATGATATCCCCATACCAAAGGTCATCTGAACTGATCATAAAAAGAGATTCATCGGGTAATGAATCCTCTACTACATTTTCCATCTCAGAACAGGGAAGGCCGCATATCAGTTTGACAAACACCAAGGATTCTTGGACTTAGCGCGTTCGAATTCTAAGTCAAACTCCTGGAGTATTACGATCCATTTGGAGTATTTTCCCCCTAGCAATTGGCGTGTAAGAATGTGCTGCATAGGGTTGCATTTGGAAATCACAGTAGTCTTGCGTAAAAGGATATAGTGCTGGAAATGTTGAATAGATTGGACGAAGGCCAAGGCTAGTTTTTCAACATGTAAATATTTGGTTTCGGTAGACGTGAGACTCCGACTCAAATAATAAATTACATGTTCGTCATGAGAATCATCCTTCTAGACTAGAACCAGAGCAATGGTATAGTCTGAGGCCGCAAGATACAAGAAATAATCGTGACTGTAATTGGGTGGGAAAAGTAGTGGGGTACAGGTTAAAGTCAATTTTAAAGCATTGAAATCTTTGTTGGCAGTGGTATCCCATACGAACTTAGAACCTTTCTTGAGCAGTCGAGTAAATCCAAGAGTTAACTCAGCATAGTTTGGGCTGAAACGACATAGAAAGTTTGCCTTCCCTTGCAAACTTTGTAGCTGGCAAAGTGAGGAAGGAGGAGGGAGATTGAGAATTGCCTTGACCTTCAAAGGATCTACCCGGATCCCTTGACATGAAACAATAAATCCCAAAAGCCGACTGGATTCTACACAAAAAATACATTTGTGTGGGTTTAAGCATATACGGTAAAACCGACATCAAAGGAAAATGTATTGGAGGTATGTAGGATGATCTACACGGTGCATGGAATGAGCCGGTAGGTCATTGAGATATGGTTGGACAATGTGATTTATAACATGAAAGGCGTAAGACATAGCACATTGAAAAGTTGCACCAACATTCTTTAAACCAAAGGGTAGTTTCTGGTAGGCAAAAGTGCCCTAAGGAAAAATAAAAGCGGTCTTGTGTTGGTCGGCGGGTATGATATTGATTTGATTATATTTGGAGAAACCATCCATCAAAGAGAATATTTCACTCCCGGCACAATCGTCGACGATCTGGTCAATGAAGTGGGTGGGAAAGTTGTCTTTAGGACAAGCTTTGTTAATATCCCTATAATCAACACACATGAGGATTGTACCTTGTTTCTTGTTAACTGGAACAATATTGGAAACCTAGTTAGTTAGAGCCACAGGGTAAATAAATCTAGCTTTAAGAAGTTTCTCAACTTCAATCTTGATAGCAGCTGCTTTACGTGGGTGGACCGGATGAAGGCGTTGCCGGATGGGTTTAGCACCCGGGCATGTCTTAATCTCATGTACAACAATGTCGGGGTCAATACTCGACATTTCTTCATAGCTCCATGTGAAGATGTCACAAAATTCCTTAAAAAGAGATTTATAGGTGACAACTTCGTCATTGGAACACGAAGCTCTGATATGCACATTTTCGACAATTCCAGGTTTAATGGATATGTCGAGGGGGATGGTAGGTGAGATATTACTTAAGTTCCCTTCGTAGAACATATCATGTGTAGACTCGGGAATGGTAGAAATGACGACAACGATCGATGGAGTCGAGATCCGTTGGTAACTCTCAATGGTGTGTTGTTCTAGGAAGAGAATGGAACAATGATGTCCATCATCCCAAGGGGTATCTTCCATGGACATAATAGACATAATCATCTCGTTTATAGGAAAAATGACACGGATTGGATCCGTAGATAAATCACCAAGAGAGGGGGTAGAAGGGGTTTCTGATTGAATGGCTTGATAAGCAGATTCGACCGGACTTAAAGGCATTTGGTTTCCATAGCGAAGATGATCACCGGGGTTGGGTACTATCCACGGGTGAAAAGATGCAGGGGTTTCTCAAATAGAGGTGGAAATCATGTTGATCGAGGCGATAGACGGATGTGGAATATCGGGTGGTGGAATGGGGAAAGTACCCATCAAAGAGGAATCTTTAAGAAGGCCCACATTGACATTCTCATATCCAGGGGGGGTTTTTGCAATGAAAGGTACATTGCTGGTACGTGTATCAGAGTTAAAGAAGTCCCATTGGTCCATCGTAATCACTTTTCCCTGATGTGGGAAACGTATGACACAGAAAAGAGTGGAGACAACTACGCGCATGGAATCAATCTAGCTATGACCAAGTAAAATTTTGTAATTGAGAGGAGTGTCAAAGAATTCAACTTCAATGTTGACCATTTTTCCTTCTAACGGAATAGGCAACGAAGGGAGGACACCGTAAGGCATAAATCTAGAGCCATTAAAGGCTTTGAGCGTGTTGTGTGATTCAGTTAAGGGAAGAGAGTCGATGGATTTCTAGTAGGCAATATACATGACACACGTCAAGGCACCCTCATCAATGACTATTTTACAAATGTTATTGTCGGAGACAATAACTTGTATTTGGAAGGCGAGTTGAGGGGGTAACCTTGGAATGTGATCTTCCAAGTAAAAAATTATTAAATTTGTATCCGTAGGGTTGATTCCACCAATGGATTTCAATAGTGCCTTCCATTGTGTAGGAAAACTCTGAAGGACTTCAAGGGCTGACATTGCTGATGGTGCTTGGGCCAGGTCTTCTACAATGCTACAGTTTTGGGCAGCATGCACATGAGGATTGAAAGTATAGTTGCGAACAACACCCTGTTATCGCTCCAGGAAACTCTCCTAGGCTGTAAGTCGAAGATTCCCGGTAACTAACTCTTTTTGGGAAATGTTTTCTCAATATTTGATATGGTTTTTGGGTCAAGATGAATATCTGAATACTTGAATGTGTTTTCAAGACTGTCTAGAGATACAAAATCTCACAAGGCCTTCTAGCACCTTGGTCAGACAAGGTTTGATTAAATGGGGGAAATAAAATAGCTATTGAACCAGATTATGCTTCATACCAACAAACACAATGGGTTTAACAACCAGGAAATAACTTATGATTATCAACTAAGACAATTAATCAGTGAGATGACAGTCACTGCAAACTGAATGAGTATCAACAAAGGACTTCCACTCATAAGCTATAAAAGAACAGAGGAGAAAATCTGACACAGAACTGAAGGAAGCTTTCAATTTTTTATAAAATAAGAATAGGTCTTTTTATTACAGTGGAAGCATCATAGCACTCAAAATCGAACCCCCTTTCTTCTTCAAATGTTCCTGGCTTTATAGCCTTTACATGCAGTTTACAGATCCTAGAAAACTGGATCTGTTATACTAAAAATAGAAAGTCAAATTACATTTACAAAAAGATAGGGATAACATCCAAAAAGGAGGATAATCTCTATGAGCTGGTCCTTAAAATATGTTGACTGTTGATGATGTGAAGATTAGCCTTCCAAGGCTTCTTCAACCTATTCTTCTAAAGATAAATTCGAGCTGATGATGTAAGGCTAAAAATCCGTGAAATTCTGCCAGTGAAAAAGGCACCAAAACTGATTGAAACTCTTCTTCTTTTCCTTATCTATCAAGAATAATCATTTGATCTGACCTGATAATTTATTCATCATTCATTTGAAAAGGAATCAAACTATTCGGACTCAAAAATTTCTGATCTGGGCAAAAATTCACTCATTCTGGCAGTTACAAGCTTTTGGTGGTTAAGAGTATTGAGTTTTGAATGCCTTATCCACCGAAAAGGCCCCTTTTCAGTGGTTAATGAGCGCTCCTGGGCTCGCCTAAACCATTGAAAATCAAATCACTATCGAAAGTCAAAATTTCAAAACTTTATTTACCTGCATGATTGCATTTCGTAACCCCTATTCCTGCTAGATGTATCACCATATCTGCCATATCACTGCAACAATCAATAGCATATTGAAGCTCAGGGTAGCTTAATGCACCTGTGAAATACTGCCAGAAGCCACGGGCTCTTACTCAAATATTTTATCAAGTCTATGACCAAAGGCCTTTTCAATAGTCTGCTTTGTATATGCAAGATCTAGTCATTTACTTCCCCTGGCAAGTATTTCAGCAACCCAGGACTTACCAACATCAGTTTGAAATTTCCCTGTGGTAGACTTCAAGACAATTCATCCAAAATCTTCCCTCAAACCCTGGAAACCTGCCAAGACAACAGATTTTCTTTCATAGAAAAGTTAATGCTTTACGGCTTCTTGGAGGGATTTTGAGTGACCTCGACGAAATAGTAGAAAAGTGCTCTGCCTGCCTTGGCATTAACTGTTACATATCCATAGTACTGTCGGAATTTGAAGCTAGTGGGCTGCCCAGGGAGACCTTGTGGGAGATAATCAGCTTGTTGAGGGGGTCCCTTTGTCAAATATTCCGAATCATTCTTGAAGCTGATCATGGCGCTCTGAGACTCCCATTGTACTGTATGGCTTCTGTACCTTGTTGCATTGCGCCAGGACTGTAGTGCATCGCCTTGAGAAGTGAGCTGATGAGACAGAGAAACTGCTATGACCAAAAGGATTGACAGAAGAGAGAAATGTATTCTCTGCATCTTGACAACCAACCAACGAAGGAGAAACCCAGGTTCTCTTCTTGAAAGTTGATGCATGAGTTATCTCACTAAGAAGATCGTGGGATTTCCAAACGTTTGGTGGTGACTCCCCTCGAGAAGAAGGATGTAGAACGTGGACATGGAGAAGAAACGTAATTCCCCAGCAAACGCTCGAACCCAGGAACCATTGACATCTTCCTCAAATGCCTTCTTCACTCTTTTCTCAAATATACCTGCTCAACCCGCCTCCACTCGACCATTCCATGAACCAGATACCCTGTGAGTTGTTCAATTTAACCAATAGAAATTTCTATGCTCGCGCCACCAACAGATTTTAGCCTTCAATGATGAGGATAACCATCAGTCTATAAATTTCCATAATAACTATGGCTTGCCTCAATGCCCTGATTTTGATCGACTCCCAAAACATTTGCACACAAATCATCTGCCTGTAAATCAGGTGTTTGACTATTTGCATGTTGCACCTGTCTTTATTTTGCTGAGAGGTATCATAAGAACTGCTGACAGATGGAGAGAAGAAGACTCGGTGCTTTGGATTATGCCTTGTGTGTCGATATGTGAATTAACTCATGGAATGACTCATTGCGTTGAAATTTGTAAGACACCCAATTTTAGAGAAGGCCATACAGCTGATAGGCATATGAATATACAACTGAAGTCTAGTTGTAGGCTTTAGGTCACTTGCGTACACAACACTTTGTTTTGTTAATATTTACAAATAAAAACATAAAACTAGGGCTTTTAGGCAAGAATAGTAGTTTATTTTTTAACTTTTGGAATGCAAGTGATGGACAAAGTCACAAGAGTCAGGAGAAATCACAATCGATCGGGATCTTGATTTTAAAGATGGAGGTCAAGACACTAGAAAGAAACTAAGGAAAAAGATAAATCATTTGAAGAGTGATGGAAAAAATGATAAAAATACTAGTGCGTTTTTATCACTAACACACCCTTTGGGGGAGGGCGAAGAACTGTATCTAGGCTCGGTTGTTCGAGATGAAGAGGATTGTTGGGAGGTGGAGTCGAGAGAGATGGTTGGACCAATGAAGGAGGTATTTCATCAACCTTCTCTTTGGAGAAAGAATAATCTTTGGCTCGAGTGGTAAGTGGGACGCCATTCTTTTTTGAATCACCTGTACACATTAAGACATAGGATGTATTGGAGGGGGAAGGTTGGTCATGGATGACCAATTGGGCCTATTGTTGAGAAGGAAAGGGTTGTGAAAACACGACCGAGGTAGGTGGTTTCGGGGTCCCTTGAAGGAACTTATTAACCTCGACTCATCTTGGATAGTCCTTAGTGTAGTGATGATCACCACATATAAGGCAAGGGTATCGGGGTTTGCGCTTATCCTTATCGTCAACATGTTGTGTTTTGGTCTTCTCAGATTGTGGATTATTTTTATCCTCCTTATTCTTACCCTTCCCTTTTTTGGATTTATTCTTTCTGACATGGGTAGATTGAACAGAGTTCACCTCAGAAGTCTTGTCGGTAGGAGGAGTAGGAGATGGAGCATGTTGAACATTAGAAGCAACGGACTTGGAGTTGGTGGTAGAGGCTTGTGCGGAGTGGGGTTGGGCATGGAAAGTGCCAATCACACCATCAATCGCATGAGAATCAACATGAGTAGTTGAAGTAACAATAGTAGAAGGATGAGGTGCGTTAGGGAGCAAATCGTAAAGTGTACCCGTTTGTGAGTAAACAAGGTCAAGGTATTGAGCACGAATGATCACATGTTCTTCTGTGAAAACTCCACCCATGGATATTTCATGAGAGATATCATTCACGAATTATTTCATGAACCACTCTGCTAGTAACTGATCGAGAAGCTCAAGTTTGATGAGACTTCATCACCTTCACCACTCATGAATGTGATCAGAGATATGAGTGGCTTTGGTTTGTTTGAAAGAACTCAAAATTTCAGTTCCGATTTCTTATCGGATCAGTAACTGGTAGTGGGTGAGGAAAGCCATGTCAAGGGTGTTAAAGTCAACGAAGAAGCCTCGCAACAATTATATATACCACTTCGTGACGAAACCTGTGAGAGTTCACTGAAAAATACGTAATCGAATAGAGTCATCAATCAAAGAGTTGGATGAACACCAAAGGTGGAAATCCATTACATGATTGTTCAGGTCCTCTCCTGGTTTACCATCAAACTTAGGAATGTCAGAAGGTAGTCTGTCCGGTATGGTGGGCCATTGAGGCGTGTGACATATAGGATCATTTAAAATTCTAGACAGATCAGGGAGGTCTAAGGTGGCTAAGAAGGGAAACTGTCTATTCATGTGGGGGTACTGGTGACTTTGGGGAGGAAGTCCTGTAGTTATACCGGTAGGACCATAAGCAGTTTGCATATAATGCGAAGATCTGGGAAAATTCAGTTGTTGGTGTGGAGGTATGTAATTCATAGGGTTGTACTGGTTAGGGAGGTTCCCTTGAATAGGGATGTTGGGTCTAGCATTCAAGCCCCAAATGGAATTGGATGGACCTGGATATGGTTGGCCTATACTAGGGGGTATGAAAGGGTTAGTTTGAGGCTATTGCCCCCCAGTCAATTGAGGATTATTTTGGATAAGATAATTCCAATACTGGGCCAAGTCTGCAGGTATGTTCTGTCTAGTGGGTGGGGTAGGTGGGGGTTTCCCTCCAATCGAAGGTTGTGTCCCAATTGGGATTTGACCTCCAGAGTGAAAATGTCCACCAATAGGAATCTGGTAATTAGGTGTGAAAGAATGAATGGTACCACTAGGGTTGGTTCCTCTGATAAGGGATGGAAGAGACCCTCTGAAAGGGGGTCGATGAAGTGTCAAAATAAAACCAGGAACAAGATGGTACCTAGAAGGAGTAGCAACACCGGGAGTCCCATATGGGATTTGTGTAGGAATGGGAATAGAAGCATTCAACACATGATATCTGGGAGGAAGCGTCGGGGTGATTCTGGGTGAAAGCGGTGTGCCAATGGGGGCTTGGCTAGCCACAGTATTCCTGATGTGAAGATTCGTAGAATCTGGGACCATTGTATAATGGGCCATTTGAAGGGGGATAGTCAAGATATGGTTGGCTGACTGAGTGTCTGAAACAGGGAAATAATAGGCAGTAGTAAAAGGTACCGTGTCTGGATCGGATTTTTTGGGTGGTTTAGGTGTGACAGTGATGTCAACACTTGCTCCTGAGACAAAGAGATCCCATCTAAAGATGCCAGTAGTCCAAAAAGGATCCTAACCTTCAGGGCATGTGCAAGGTCCGATTGGTAATCCAGAAGACTCAACCAAAATATCCCTAGATGAATTTACTCTAACAATATGTCTCACAGAGTCAGGAGGAATTCACAAGCCCTCTAGAGAATCTGTAATTCAGAATTGGTCTAAAGAGTCGGTTCATTCCACTCGTGGAGTGGCAACATCTTGGACTTCACTTTGTTGAGGAGATCCCTCCGATGAGTTGGTAGGCAAGGGTTGAGAACCTTCCAGATATTTTGGGGATAGGCCTTGCATTCTACGTGAGTAGCGTGGAGGGTCAATGGTGATTGAGTTAAAATCTTACGAAATAAATTCTATGGCCAACTTACGGAGACAAACAACACACACTAGTAAAATCTAGGAATCAAAACCAAGAAAACAAGACCTTCCTATTCCAAAATCATTAGTTGGTGATGAAATCCAACGTCGTGACGT
>JZKD02S1698024.1:58681-88139 GCA_000966675.3 Picea glauca | reverse complement strand
TGGCTTCTTTAGATGTCATTCTGATCCTAATGTCTATACCAAGAAAGTAGGAAGCCATATCATAATCCTTATCCTTTATGTTGATGACCTTATCCTTACTGGAAGTGACCCAAAACTTTTAAACCATGTGAAAACCAGCCTTAAGAAGAAATTTGAAATGACAGACTTAGGATTTTTGCACTATTTCCTTGGCCTCCAAATTTTGCAAACCAATGAAGGAATTTTTCTTTCCCAGTATAAGTATTCTTGTGACCTTCTTTGTCACTTTCACATGGATGATTGTAAACCAACCCCTTCTCCCTTCCAGTATGGAGTCAATCTTACTGCCACTTGTACTTCTCCTGAAGTTGATGCCACCTTGTACCGTCAGTTAGTTGGTAGCCTCTTATACTTGACTCATACCCATCCTGATCTTTCCTTTGTTGTTGATCTTGTTTCCCGGTATATGCAAACACCCCATGAAAGCCATTGGAAAGCAGCTAAAAGGATACTTCGCTATGTTTGTGGTATAGTTCAGTTCGGGATACATTATAATTCAGGGGGGACTCCTTTATTGGTTGGTTTCACTAATTCAGATTGGGTCGGTGACCCTGATGATCGGAAGTCTACTGCAGGTTATGTTTTCAACCTTGGTTTAGGACCTATCACTTGGGGCCTATAAGAAACAACAAGCTATTGCACTTCTTCAGCAGAAGCAGAGTACCGAGTAGCAATAAATGCAAGTCATGAAGCCTTGTGGCTTCGACAGATCCTTTCAAAGTTTGGATTTGAGCAGCAGCCTCCAACCAACCTTTGGTGCGACAATCAGAGTTCCATCAAGCTCGCCAAAGACCTAGTTCAACATCAGCACAACAAGCACATCGAGCTACACATGCACTTCATCAGAAAGCTCATTCATGATCAAGTTATTGAAGTGTTCTTTTTCCCTATAGAAGATCAAGTTGCAGACATTTTCACAAAGTCTCTTACAGAAGAAAATTTTTCCAAACTTCAATCTATGTTAGGCTTTTAGGAAGATTTCATTAAGGGGGGATAGGCTCTAATGCCTCCTTCCTTCTCTTATTGTGTCAACATTGTAAATCCTTCAATCCTATCCCAAGTTGTTTTTAAGGGGGGATGTTAGGATATTTAGACACTTACGAGTTAGTTAAGAACTATTTGGTCTAATGTGTCGTTAGGTAAAAGTGTGTTTCTTAGTGTGTTTCTTTAGTATGCATTAGTATGCATTTGTAGTTAGGAAATCTGACGGTCACAATATGTTCCTGACATAGAGTGATCCGACGATTCATACTCTCCTCGATATTAGCAGCCATTGATCTTTCGCTTAACACCCGATTGGTCCATGATCTCTATTTAAAGAGCATGGAGGGTCATTTGTTGATGATCGATTGTAAAAAACTCTCTTTTAAAATCTCTCTGTAATATTTTTCTTTGCATTAATAAACTGCTCCAAGTGGCTGCATTGGTTGGGGTCGTGGATGTTTCCCTGTAGGGGTTTTACCACGTGAAAACATCGTTGTGTTGATCTTTGATCTGGTTATGTGAGTGGTTACTGAAGGTATTCGTCCTCTGTTGGAATACATGTGTTTTTGAACACATGGAGAACGTTCTCAAAGCTTCCATGATCTAGTTCAACTCCCCCTTTTCCAGTGACCTCAATTGGAGAGCCATACCCCATGAGAATAGGAGGCCCCATGCATGCAGTTACAAAAGATAGAAGATCCTTTGTGTTTTTCATGTGATGGGAAGCACCTAAATCTACAATCCAAGTGGCAGTAGAAGAATGTACAATAACTAATGCATGAGGATTACCTTTCTTAGGGGCTTGATCTTCTGAATTCTTCTTGGAAACCTCGAGAATGAAGACCCCAAGATTTTTTTTCTGAAGAATTTATGCCATCTGATCAATATGCTTCTTCGTGCATGCATATTTTGGATGGTTCCCACGATTATAGTAACCACACTTCTTCCCTTGATTTCTTTTTCCACCTTTTGAACCGAAGGAATCATTGAAGGGTTTGGAGTACCCTTCCTTCTTTTAGTCTACATGTGCCTTTTGGTTTCCTTTCTGTTTGGATTTAGGATTTTGATAGATGTTTTCATCATGCACAGCAAGTGCATGTGCCTATGGGCCCTTGATTATGCCCATCTGAATGAGCTTACCTTGCTCCTGTGTCAAATCCTCAATAAATTTTGATAATGAAGGCATTGTCTGAGTTGATCTTGTAGTGAATTGTTAGAATGAAATGTGGAGACAAATACAATATATTTTTTTCCAATTTTTTCCATGATAGAAAGAATCATTTTTTTTTTCTACTTTGGATTTGTCGATACCATAGTCTTTCAATTCACGGAGGAGAGATTTAAATTTGGTGAATAAATATTGGAGATTGTCAAAGTTCTTCATATCCAAGGAGTTCAATTCTGCTTCGATTAAATCACCCCTCATTTCATCCTACTTGCCAAAGAGCAGACAAGGTGGTCCAAATAAAATCTATTGGTACTTTTACCATGAATGTTGATAAAAAGTACATAGAATTTGAGCACCTTATCAATAAAATAATGTTGTGAGACATTAATTCAAAGCACATTTCTCTATCATTGAATTCAATTCAGAATGAACAACAAAATCACAGAATTAATGGAAAAGTTTTAAAAAAATGAATAAAATTATTATTATCAAGGATGAAGAAGTTGTGCAAAATCAAGCGGAATTGGAGAAGCAAGATACATAAATTTGTAAATTTTAACTACAAATTAGTAATATAAAAAACACTCGTAAAAAAGTGTCTGAAAATATCAATTAAAAACTATTGTTCAAAGATGAAGAAATTTCTTGATTGAGAAATCATAATAAATCTATTTGTAGATATGAAGAAATTGAATAATAAGAGGAAGACACAACAAGAAATGGAAACCATGGATAAGGGAACTAGCACTGAATTGATCGACATGGAAAAACCTAATGTTGTTATCAATGAAGTTGTGTCAGTGGAATAGCCTCCAAAATTTGAAATTGAAGATAAAGTGACTTCAATAGAAGGGATCAAAACTAAAAATCAGATTACTAATGAAGTCTTGTTAGTGAAAGAGTTTCTAGAAGTCGAGCTCAACAAACAATTCTATGATAGCGCAACATTCACAAATTTAGTTGAAGTCAGCAGACCATTGATCGTCATTAATAAGTCATAGGTCAATCGAAGGATGTTGTCACGCTAATAAATACAAAAAAAAACAGATGTATTCATGATGACTCAAGTAAATCATGAAAATACTAAACCAAACATTAATAAGGATAAAGTTCTTAGGCATCCAAAGATATGTGTACCCCAAAGTCAACAAAAAAGAAGAATGTATCCAGAATCTTATCATCGGAGAGTTCCAGAAAAAATCCACCTTGAATGGATTGTTTCTTTTTCAACGTGTCAGTATTGTTCAAGGCTTCGATTGGAATATCGCCTCATGTCCTCAATTTCATCTAATCTATAGCAGTTACAAAAGAATTTCATTCTATCGGAAGAATTTCTCATTCCTTGTGCTTTGAGGACAAAGCATTTTTAAGGGGGGAGACTTGTAATATACCGAAAGTATACTACATGTGTTATCATGTAATAATATGTTATAGGTTTTTTATTATGTAAATAGGCATTATAGTGTAAATGATAAATCTATGATAAGTCATGACATTTTCCAAGGACATGACTTATCATTGCCTACATGTATTTATATACACGTATTGTATCTCATATGATGTCAAGTAAATATGTAAAATGGATAGTAAATAGAATATTATTTATTATGGATATATGGAATTATGTTATGTATTCATGATGTTCTCATGAAGTGGACCACCAGATCCACTTCAAGAGTCTAACTTTATGTTTAAAGAAATATAGAATTTTTATCAAGTTCCCTCAAGATTGAGGGAGGTAGACTCAACCAATTAAAGTCCAAAAAACATATATCAACTTGGCATCAATATTGAATAAAATAGTGGGGGTCTCTCATATTTAAATGCTCAACATTGTGGAATAGAAGCAAGTACAAGGGGTTTCAAACGTTGTTCCAACTATGTCCACCATTCACAACAGTGAAGTTATATATCTAACAAATACAATGAACAAGTTGTATATCTAACAAATACAATGAACAATTATGTGTGCACAAAAATAAACATAAAATGCAAAAAAATTATTAGGCTTCTTCTATTTTCACTCATGAAAGTTCCATAATGTCAATATGTATGAAGGTAATGGTTTTTGCAAAAATTATCATTGAATAGATGTCTATAAGTGAGGCATCCAATTTGACAATGAAACTTACAATCGCTACTCCAACATTGAAATAATTGCAATTTAGTTTATGGTTTAACTGCAATTTAGTTTATGGTTTTCCTTCATGGTTTTCATGGTTTTCATGGTTTTCTTTTTACCATCGTTTTCTTTATACCAGGAATAAATTGGTAAGCAGCATAATAATAACAACAACATAATAAAATACATACCTTGACCTATAGGTTGGTTTGCTTTAGCCCCTGGTTCTCTTGTTCTTGAGCTTGCCCAAACTGCCCAACTAAATATTAACCTCCCATCCAACTAGGAACAACCTCTCTGGCTCCCTAGCTCTAGGAATCCTTGCAGTTTCTTGGCCCTCGAGCTCAAAGTTCCCAGCAACAGCAGTGTCCTGTGAGAATTCCTCCCATCCAACTAGGAACAACCTCTCTGGCTCCCTAGCTCCAGGAATCCTTGCAGTTTCTTGGCCCTCGAGCTCAAAGTTCCCAGCAACAGCAGTGTCCTGTGAGAGTTCCCCATAATAATCTGTTCTTCCCATTTTCCTCCTCCTCTTCCACCTCTTGCAAAATTTTCCCCAAAAAAAAATGAGACCCTTCTCCAATTCCCTTGACCTCTTCCTTATTCTCCCCTCTCATTCAATTTCCCAACTACCTTATCCCCCTCATTAATTCCCCAACATCACTTCATTAATTACTTCACCTACCTTTTAATAATAAAATAATAAAAAACTTATTGAATTTATTTTAATAAATAATTAAATTTAAATTAACAACTATAAAAATTAAATAATCAAATTGCGTTGTTACACAATTCAAATGTATTACAATGTTGTAAAATCATATATCAAAATTATATTTCACATAAGAATCTAGCAGCGTTATTGTGTTTGCATCATCATGTTGTAAATTATCTTCAAAAATATATCACACATAAGAGTCTACCACAAGTATTAAATGCTTCGATATAGGCAGTTTGAATCAAACTTTAACCAATGATGCTCCACATCAACTCTAAAAGCTTGCATGCTTGTAGCATAATTTTATTATTTTTTGCACATCATTATGAAAATAGAACACTATAACATAAATAAATGTTTTGAAGATATTTATTAAAAAATACAACTTGAAGTTTCAATTGGAAAATAAAATAATGAATAGAAAATAAAAAAACACAATTTGTAATAAACTCCCACATTCAAATACAACAAATTAAAATTTAAAATTGATTGGTCAAAAGTTGCTTAAAAAATTTATATCCAATGTGTTCCACTAAGATTTTATATTTAATGGATTCTTCATGCTGAAAAGTGCCTTTTTAACAATAAAATATTTTTTTTAATACTCACTTTCAAATTAATAAAACTTTCCGTGGGGCTTCTCTTCCTAAAACTCACCCCACCCATAATACTTTGTCTCTTAGGCCTACCTTCCCTTCATCCAAGGGACCGTGGATAAGATATCCAAAATTCTTAGAAAGAAACCCTTCTTCATGTGGAGCCACCTATATCAATCAAATAATGGATTCATCCACACTCATCTAAAAGAACAATTTGCAAACATGAACTACAATCGCAATTCCATGATGTATTACCGAACATTCCTCTCACACTAAGCACCTTGTTTGTTTGAAAAAAATAAAGTTTTAGCCAAAACCAAAACACATTCCTCTTGACTTATTAGGAAGCAACTAAAATAAAAAGGAACCCTTGCAACATGAAAAAGGAAGATGACTAAAATTAAGTAAAACTTGACCCCATCATAACCTTCACCTTCATTCTAATCCCTTTCTAGTTCTTCCTTGTTCTATCTTCTTAATCCCCCAAAAAAATATTATATTGATTATGTTTCCTTCCTCCCCAAGACAAACTTATTTTAACAACAACTTTATTACATCGAAGGTGATTTTAAGGGAGGGTTCTCAAACCTTCGTCGCATGTTTGTATCCTATAAACACATGACATGTATTTGACTTTTTTTATCTAGCATGAAACGTATTTGACTTTTTGTCTGGTTCTCTTATGATTCCTCTTCGTTGACAATGTAGCAGCCTAATAATCTCCACTTAGTTTAATAAGTTTGTATCTCCTTCGGCAAAGGAGTTTGTATTTCCTGGTAGCATGCATTTGTCTCTATAACCTTAAGGGATTCTTCTCACATTTTACCTTGCTTCTTTAATTCCTCCTTAATTATAATCTCAAAATGTGTTCCTTTATTATAATCTCAAAACGTGCTTATTTATCTAGGTAACTCTTAGCCTCATCCTCTCATCATTTTGTCATCTAAATTTGCCACCATGGAAATAAATAATAATAATAAAATAAAATGTTATAAACAAATAATAGTTAACATGGCCATACTTTTTACATAGTTGACTTAATCCTCACTTTAAGAAAACAATTGTAAATGGAAGATGTCAATGTAGGTATTTGTCACTAGGATTAACACATTGTGCACACACTAATTGATGTGTTAATGATGTGGTTATATTTGAAATTCTTATTATTGAAATTTTACAATTCAATTCAATTCAATTTTTAAGTTAAAACTTGTTAACACATTGCAAACTACCACATCATGATGTATATGGGTTCAACCATTGGCACCTTCATCATCCTCACCTACCACAGACTCCAAACCATTACTACTTAATAGGAAATGGCTTCTAGGTTTCTTCTTCATCTTTACACTAATGGTTCAAACACCAACGAGGCCTTCACGAAGCACAAACATCAATGAAGTCTAATATACTCTAGTCCCATATTGAGACATCGCTCCACCGATTTAAGATCCAGAGTATGCAAATCCTTTCCATTTATGCATGCACCTCTCCTGATTGAATTGATAATTCAACTCAACTGGAAATGGGAACTTGAACTCATAACTCAATCCATAACAAGTATTAAGAAGGGCTTGATTCTCCACTTTTCAACATTGGGACAGGCCTGGAAGAATAAAAAGAATTACTCATGACTCAGATGAAGTGGTCACAGGCGGACGGGAACATTAGAGGAAGTAGGTAGAAGAACTCACCACATGACTTGAATGGACTAGATAGCAAGCTACGAGTGCTCATGCAAGAGAGGTAGAAGTGCACACAAAAGTTTCACAAGCAAACAAGTAATTATCAGCATGTTTCATTAAAGTTCCTCCTCACCCTCCTTTGTCGAGCTAGATTTTATTTAAAATTTGTAAATAAGCATGACATTTATTAAACTATGTGATGCTTGGAATTTACAAAATCATTGAAGTAAAAGTATTAGAATACCACCATTACAATACCAATTGTAGTTAAGTTGTTACATGAGTGTTTCCTATCCTTGTGGACTATGTAATGTTGTCTCTCCCCTCCAACCGATTAGAGCACATTAGTATTGCATGAGTTTCATATTATTGCAAGGAAGCTTATTTCTTAATGTGAACTATGTGGGGAATGAGTCCTCTTTGACTTGAAATTGTGATATATTTCATAATTATAATAATTATAATTCTTATTGATGGAGTCGTTCTTGCTCTTGGTCGCAACTGCTATGGTTTAACCTTAGTCACTCGTTGCCCCAGTGCACATCAAGCATGCAACCCTCGTGCCTATCTCCCTCATCGACCATAGTAATGGCCTCGTCCATTTCTACAGGTGCCCCAAGTTGTGGGGTCGTTCCCTCCATCTAGGTGTCCAACCTGGTTTCGATTTCTCATTCTTATGCCTCTTTTTGGGATGTTGTTTAGCAGGACTCTCCCTCTTCTTCGGCTCTTATGGTTCAGGAAGCCCTTTCTCTTGTCATTCCCATGGAACAAGACGTTGAGGAAGAGGAAGAGTATTACATATCCATGAGTTTGGTCTGTCGCTTCAATGGTTTTTGGCCAAAGTTAGAAGATCTCAACCACTGGATCTCGACTACCTGGATCCCTATCATTCAACAGCAAGCTTTAATTTGTCCTTGTGTAAAAGGATTATTCATTGTTGAGTTCAACATTGAGGAGGATCGGGATGTAATTATCATCTCAAGTCTGTGGTTTTTGGGAAACTTGGGTTTGTGCATGAAACCTTGGAATCCTTTCAATCCTGCTACTAGCATTTGCTCCTCAGGACCAGTTTGGGTGAGACTTCCCAATCTACCCTTGCATTTGTGGGGTTTACCCTTTCTTGAAGCCAGTGGTTTGTCTTTGGGAAAGTTTCACTTTGCAAGCCATGAAACTACGAGGCACAACACCTCTACTTTTGTCTGTATCTGTGTGGAAATGGACTTTAGTAAAGGGTTCCCAACTGAAGTTATTCTTACTGGTAAAAATTAGTCTTGGTCTCAAAGACTAGACTATGAGAGAGTTTCCTTGTGTTGCAAATATTGCTTTGAAATAGGTCATCTTGCAACCCATTGTCCCAAAGGGTCTATGAAGAATAAAAAGGATTGGAAACCCACTTGGTGGGTCAGATCTAATGATGGCCATCAAGTAATCTCAAAAGACCATGAACAGTCTCCTCAAGTCAATGAAAATCCTTCTCAATCAGATCCTCCTATTCAACCAACTTCATTATCTCAAGACTCGCACCAAGAATCCATTCAGAAGTCAAAGAAAGAGGCATCTTCCCTTTAGGTCTCATATCAAGGACTTTGGATCCAGCAAAACTCCTCATTCAGTGGCATGTTGGGTAGATCGTGATGATGAAGTTGAGGTACCAGATCATGAAAAAATAGAAGCTTCAAATCAAGACAATCCAGGAATCATATGCATGACAAATAACCCAACATTTGCAAATGGAGTTTGGATGATAGTCGGAAAGAAGAAGAAATCACATGTAACATCACAACTAATGGTAACACAAATTCAGGCCCACAAGTCAATAAAAAAGATGAGCAATTCCCCAACAAGTTAATTTAGATGTAGTTTTTCTTCACTTTTATCCTCGAAGTCTTCTTCTGGGTGTATTCAGTAAGGTTGTTCTATGTGAAGTTTCCATTTGAGTATTTGAAACAATCATTCGTAGCTTGTAGTAGTTGTCTATTTGAGGCCCCGAATTGGCCCAAATTTTCTTAGATTTTGTAACTCCTCTGCGTGCTTCGACGACACCCCTTTTTTATAATACAAATCTCCCAGTTTTTTGTGAAAAACAAATGTGAACTGTGGGGCATGCTTTATATGTACATACAATTTGTTTGAGCAAAACACTATTGGCTAGCCCTTCATTGTCTGTCGTTAACCTATAAACACATAACATGTGTACAATTTTTCCTACCACATCAACTATCCCATGTGTCACAGTTTTCAAAGGATCCTCAGCTTTCTCATTTTGGGCATAGTTATAGCGAGGAGACAAGCACAAACATCAATGAAGTTTGATATACTCTAGTTGCATATTGAGACATTGTTCCACCAATTGAAGATCCAGATTATGCAAATCCTTTCCATTTATGCATGTGCCTCTCCTAATTGAATTGATATTTCAACTCAAGTGGAATTGGGATCTCGAACTCATAGCTCAGTCCATAATAAGTATTAAGAAGGGCTCAATTCTCCAATTTTCAACATCAAGTTAGGCCTAGAAGAATAAAAAGAATCCCTCGGGACTCAGATGGAGCAGTCACAAGCAAATAGGAACATTGGAGGAAGCAGGCAAAAGAACTCACCACAAGACTTGATTGGCCTAAATAGCAAGCTACAATTGCACAAGCGACAGAGCTAGAAGTGCATGCAGAAGTTGCGTGGCTGAACGATTAATTGTCATTGTGCTTCACTAAAGTTCTTCCTCACCCTCCTTTGTCAAGCTAGATTTTATTTATAAATTGCAAATAAGCATGTCATTTATTAAACTACGTGATGCTTGGACTTTACAAAATCATTGAAGTAAAAGTATTAGAATACCATTACAATACCAATTGTAGTTAAGTTATTCCATTAGTGTTTCCTCTCCTCACTGACTCTGTAACGTTGTCTCTCCCCTCCAACCCATTAGAGCACAATAGTGTTGCATGAGTTTCCTATTATTGCAAGGAAGCTTAATTTTTAATCTAAAATATGTGAGGCGTGCTCTGCATGCATACAATTTGTTTAAGCAAAGCACTCTTGGCTTCTTTGGGTAACCTCCCTTTCCAAGGTTTTTCTTTGGTTGCATAGCTCATGCGACTCACACATTGCAAATGCCTTGTTAATAGACAAAGTATTGGAAATAAATGGAGTCATTTTCAGTTTGTTTCTTGTCATAAAATTGTAGAGTGCATCATCAATAATAATTTGCACCATTTCCCCAACAAGCAAAGTCGTTGAATCAACCATCCCATGGTCATTTCGTTGGCTTATCTCCCCTCTTATCCCTAATAGAAGAAACCATATCTCGCTGAAGCATGCATAGTTCATCCAGTGTGATGATTCAACACTCACCTTGGCCCTTGTCTTCATTGTGGCTTCATGATGGTCATTTTCAGTTATAGGATACACCCCAGTAAGGTTGATAAGGCCTCATTACTTACACGATAGGGCTCGTTATGGGTAGGCAACCCGACGGTGAACTAACGGGGAGAGCCAAAATTATATGATAATCAATCAGTTTAATGTTATTACAAGTTGCTTACTTCCAACCTGCTTGGAACTCCCCGATATTTGAAATATGTTTTTCCAAGAGCATCATGATCTGCAGCTCAAATGGAAAAAGTAAATCAAAGTAGATCCAATTTGTTTCGTTGGTTCAAATGTCAATTCCACAATTGACCGAGAATCAATGTAAATAGGAAAGCAAAGGTAAAGGCAAGCACATGAGCAAATATAATAAACTCTTCTTGGGATTCAAAACTCGTGACTTTTCTTATTTTCACTCACAATACAATATAATAAACTCTTGCAATTATTTATTTAGCAACACAACAACTCAATAAATATAAAGTCAAGCATACTCTATGTTATCATATAAAATGAGCCCATGCTAATTCTCCATGATTCTCTCATAATGTGAAAAAGTCAAATTTATTCCTTTCTTTTTGCTAAAGTGAACTCTATTTATTCCTTTCTTTTTGCTAAAGTGAACTTTTTTTATTCTCTCATAGAATGGTTGAACGGTTAAAAGGGTTATTTTATAATATAAAAAAAGTAAAAAAAAAAATCATTAATGGAACTAGCAAGGGTATATGTTGTTTTCTTATTTTAGCTAAACAATCCTGAACTAAGTAATGGAGGTGTAGTTCTTGCACTTATTTTCTTTAATAAACACAAGCCATTAATGAAGATTCCCCACTAATTAGGATTCTCGCATTGATTGGGATTTTGAAATAGAATCTTAGATCGATTAGGATCCCAAAATAGAATCTCATGTAAACTTAAATCTATTTTTTAATCTCTAGATTGATAGAGTTTTGAAAATACAGATATCCACGTCATTATATATTTTGAATATATTTATATTCGGAAGTAGTAGGAAGTTAAAGAAAAACAAAACAATGAAATTTTTCAATAGCTTAGGGTTAAAGTGTTGGGAAGACCTACAATGTATGTTTTTTTAACATTTTAGTGTTTTTATTAAATCATAATATTGTTGGCTGACTTTTTGTCATATCAAATATCTATGGATAACTAATTATAATATTGTTGGCACAAGAATCAAGTGACTTAGTATATACAAAAAAATTGAATAAAAATAAGCAATTTAACAAATAATAAAAGTAGAAGACATTGTTTTCATTGTCCAAGCTTCATGGAACCAACATTGAAACAAGTGATAAGAGATAAATGTAAAATTGGCATCATCACCTTCAAAGCAACCAACCCAATCACAACTATAGAATCGACATCATAAACAAAACAAAATGATAAATCTTGGAAAAAATGTGTCGAACTTGAACATGATGAACAAATGAGACATAAAAATTGCAAAGAAAAACAAATAATGATATCTCTTATGGATTTCCTAACAAATATTTTTGAATATCATGGCCATATACATGCTACCTAGTTTTTTAGCAAATGGATTGATGCATTGTCCAACATAAATACATACATACTACTTTAGTGATTCATATTCTAGCAATCATACTACTGCATTCCCCATGGACATATTTGTAATCAAGGTCATAAAGAAACTAATGGACATTGATTCTCCAAATAGAACAATATGGAATCTAGGGACTAACCCAAGTCTATGTTCTTTGTTGCTTGCACAAAAAAAAAAATTGTAGCTTCAACTCCCTCCAATGATCATTCTATGCTTCAATAGGGAGGGAACAACAATGTCTCTTCTTCTATGTTTTGAACATTATTCTATACACGATAGTAGAAGGCATCAGCAATAACATCTTAAAAATTAACATGTAAATGTGTAATCGTTGGCTTTATTGTAAGGTTGCAAGTCGCATATACATGGGGTTCCTCATAGCATAACGATTCTCTTGTAGTGTCTCTTCCTCTAATTTACAAACAACTAGAGGCAAAAAGAACCACAGGTGAAAAAATTCATTAATATAAGTATGGAAACCAAAAATAAAAGGTATATACATGAAATATTTGGAAACCAAAAATAAAAGGTATATACATGAAACATTTGGACGTCATTTCGATTCTCTTCGGTGTTCTCTTCCCCCACTTTGAGGGTATGCTAGTTTTATTTCATGTGTAGCCTTAACTTTCTTTTGATTATATTATTCTCTTCAATATCTACTTTTCCCCTTATTTAGGTTTTTCTCCTTTTGTATTCATCTATTTTTAATTTTTTCTATATATTTCCTAAATCAGCCTGAATGTCAAATTGTACCCTTTCGCTAAGTGTTACTTTGTCAAAATGCAATGCTTTTCCCTTTCCAATCCCCCTATAAATTATCCACATGAGACCAATTCCTTTTTTCTACATGTTTTTACTTCCCTAATGGGTAATTGCATCACTGAAATGTTGATCTTTCATATATTTAAAAGCTGTTATAAACATAACAAGTTATGAAAACTTTCATAGTTTGAAGAAAATGCTTATTTTATATAACTTTCATAGAGGCAAATGTCATTGCATCCCCACCCATAATCCTTGTCTCCTAGGCCTACCTTTCCTTCATCCAATGGAGCATGGATAAAATCTCTAAAATTCTTAGAAGGAAACCCTTGTTCATGTGAGGCCACCTATATCAACCAAAGCAATGGATCCATCCACACTGTCTAATGGATCCATCCACACTGTCTGAAAGAACATCTTGCAAACATGAACCACAATCACAATTCCATGACACATTACTAAACATTCCTCTCACACTAAGCAACTTGTTTATTTATCAAAACTAGAGTTTTAGCCAAAACCAAAACCTATTCCTCTCGGCTTATTCGGAAAGCAACCTTTCTAGTCCTTGTTCTAGCTTCTTAATCCCCCAAAAAATCTTATGTCAATTATGTTTTTGTTCTCCACAAGACAATTATTTCAACAAAAACCTTAAGCTTCTATAATAGTGTAGCCTTAACTTTCTTTTGATTATAGTATTCTCTTTAATATCTACTTTTCCCCCTTATTTGGATTTTTCTCCTTTTTATTTATCTAATTTTAAAATTTTCTATATATTTCCTAATACTAACTTGTAAATTGTAACCTTATGGATGAAAGGATCTTTTGCAATACAAGTTTACAATCGATCACATTTTGTAACACTCCTTCAAAGTTAATAAAAAAGAATGAAGAAATGAGGATATAAAAAAGCTTCGTAAGATCTTTTGCATCAAAAACATTTTATCCCAAACACTATGGATAACTTTCAACTTGTAAAAACACTAAGAAATTACAAACTCCCAACAGGCAAAAACAAGCACAAGGCATTGGACAAGACAAACTTTGGAGGAAGAATTAGTATAGTTGCTAAGAAATTACAAACTCCCAACAAGCACAAGGCACTAGATAAGACAAACTTTGGAGGAAGAATTAGTAAAGTTGCGGTACATACCCACACTGAATCACGAATATCCAAATGCAACTTTTTGAAATGGTTAAGATCAAAGATATGTAAATGTAATCATTTATTTTCAGAGGTATTTAATCAAAGACCATAAAAAATGGAGTGGGCTAATTTGGGAGCAATCTTCTCTCCCAAATTACCTTTCCGGCAGGTATTTCAGCAGTCTGTTTTTAAATTTCTGGCTAATCTAGAATTTTGATCGATTTTTTGAGCATCTGGGTTGGTTTAAAATGGGGCAAAACTCTTGGGTAAGGTTCTGAAATGCATGGAACTTTGATCCATGAGAAACTCAGACTACCCCTGAAAATCTGGCTGGATACAGGCCCCTTTTTTTGCCTGAAAAGCAGAACTCGAGAGGGAAGATTGCTCCCAAATTAGCCTACTCCATAAAAAACTAGTCGCAATACCACAATGAGTGCTCGAATGCAAATCCAAGATGAAAATTCAGTACAGGTAGATTTTGTGTAACCGTAGAAGCTGTTGAAAACTAAACCACAGGAAAATGACTCCATTTTAAAATCAGAAGTTAGACCGAGATGAAATATAGTCAACGATTTCCTTTGAAATGTTGAAGTACACGGGTAAAACCTTGGTTGGGTAAATGTAAAAAATAAAAACATTTCAAGCAGTTAGAGCTAGAAGAAATACAAGCCAATGCAGGATTGTTGTAGTGCAAATTTTTTCTTTTGTGCAAACTAAGACGCTGGAATATAAATCGATTTATTTTAAATCAGAAGTTCGAACCAGGTATAACACAATCAACAAATTCCTTTCAAATATTAAAGTACAGGAGAAAAGTTATAGCTGGGCAAAAAATACAAAAGAAAGTAAAAAACTCGTGATTGCATTTCAAAATCAGTCAGAACTGGATGAAATACAAGTCATTGCAGATATGTTGTATTTGGAATTTTTGCTTGCACAGCTTTCACCGTACTTCGGTGTCAGCATCTCATACATGCACTACTAATATGTACAACGCTACAGTAAAGAACTAGTTAAACCGTCAAAACAAATTTTAATCAGTGATCCCATTTATTACTATTGCTAATAGCAATTTATAACCTTGAATTTTTTTCATTTGCCAAAATTTCACGGATTTGCAAAACCAATTTCAACATATTCTTCCAATTGCCAAATTGTCCAGTCATTCTTAACTCGAAGCATTTCAAATAAATGCCCTTTGCTCAGTTTTTAGGAGTCCTATTTCCCTGTATCATTTTAAGGCCCCTTTTGCATGATTCCCAATATTTTACTGTAATTATTGCCAATTTCTTTCTACTAATTCCATTTGATTCGTAAAATAATTAGCGAAGGGTGATAGTGGTCATAAATGGTTCTGAACTTTTTAGTCCAGAAATAAAATCAAGAAATAATAGGCAACTTGCCAAATCCATTGTCGCTGGGAATTTTTCTCAAATTGATGGGATATATTCCTTCGTGAATTACACAGGAAAAAAAAATTAACATGAAGGCATATACCACAAAGTAGATAGATTAATGCTAGTTAGATTTGCTGTTCCTGAATTAAGATTATTCGTAAATAACAAGCTTTTGCCATTTTACAACTAAAACCTAAGCAAATAGAACAATAATGCAATGCGTTGTTCCGATAGAACAACAATGAGCTCACATATACTTCAAATTTAAGATAATGGTGGTTGAACATTGGAACCTATCGCCCTTCTAGCAAATGCTGGCAAACAAAATGATGCTGTATGCATCTGCAAGCCCAAAAAGGATTAGAGTTAGATTCAAGATAATAATAAAATGGATCAATTTGGTATACTGTCCCTGCAATTTCACAATGAAGTTTTAGTCTAGCACAGAATTCAAGATAGAATACTTAATGTCCCTTCTGATTTAAGGTGACTTACAGCATACTAAGAAAAAATTGAGCACGTTATAGGAACAATACCTCTGAGGAATCAATCAGAACAAAATTGGATAGTTCAAAAGCTCCTTAAAGGAATTTAACACGAAAAATAGGGTATTCTTAGCAGGCTGTAAATTGCCAAATAGAACAATCAAAAAATATTTGAAAATGCCTGGTAATTTACCCAATGTTAGATACAGAGATCTAACATGTTATTACTGATCATTGGAGGCTGATTTAACCAAAAGCCTACCATATCTTGGCGCATTAGTACATTAGATTGGTAAGGCTAAAAGTTACAATAACTTTGGACAAGGTAGAATCTATGAATTACAATTACAAGTGGTCCTCAATATGATATGTCGTAACATTTGGGACGGCAAATTTATTCAACCCTACGTGTAAATTGAACTACAGAGAGGAGTGGAGAGACAACAAATATAATATTTTGTAAGGTCGACTGTTAAGTTTTCGTATTTGGGATATTTTAGAACAAATCCTGAAAATGGCTCTACTTAACAGTGCAGTTTCTCTGACAATACTTGCAACTATTACAACAGAGAAAAGCAGAGATGCATCTAACATGGCCATAATTATCTTTGGCGGGTATATTTCAACAGGGCTCATCATAAATTTGGTGCAATCTGGATGATTGAATCAAATTCACTTCATAGTGAAGATATAAAATATTAAAAACATTTAGGACAGCAAATTTATTCAACCCTACATGTAAATTGAACTACAGAGAGGAGTGGAGAGATGACAAATATAATATTTTGTAAGGTCGACTGTTAAGTTTTCGTATTTGGGATATTTTGGAACAAATCCTGAAAATGGCTCTACTTAACAGTTCAGTTTCTCTGACAATACTTGCAACTATTACAACAGAGAAAAGCAGAGATGCATCTAACATGGCCATAATTATCTTTGGCAGGTATATTTCAACAGGGCTCATCATAAATTTGGTGCAATCTGGATGATTGAATCAAACAAATTCACTTCATAGTGAAGATATAAAATATTAAAAACAGAGATGGAAACAAACCTCTGAATTATAGAACTTTAAAGGACGCTGTAACTCAACACTGGATTCCTGCTTTTCGATAGGATTAATAGGATGTTGGAAGTCTACAGCTGGCCCTTCAGTTGAACACAGCATAAAACCAATTACCCCACTGCAAATAAGCAAAGGATAGGTTAATTTTGGATCCCTTCATAAGAATTATTTTCAATTCTTCAATACAGATCCCGACTGGTATTTCTCTTTCCACTCTCTAAGGTCTGATCACCTTCTTGGTATCCTATTGTATCTTTTGTTGTTTTTGAAACCATGTATAGTATGCATGCCATTTTTCTTAGGTAATTATGACATCTCAAAGAAACTAAAGTATTGTATGGTATGTTCTTCTGTGGTAACAATGTCCAAAAGGACGAAAGTAATATGATCCTACCTTGGATATGTGGGAACAGTTGTCCATGCATAATTAACCGAACCTTTGAAAGTTTGGCGGCAAGCTGAAACAATATCTTCAATGATGGGCATGTGCAACCAAATACTTTCTGCTTGGGTACACATTACACCTCCTGGTCGCAAAGCTCTTGCCACCAATTCAAAAAATGGCTTTTTAAATAGCTCCTCTGCAGGACCTGCTTCAAGCACCAACACAACTTGACATATTACATGTACAATTATACCAACATGCAAATTGAAGAAGCATGAAAACTTCAAGAAAACAAGATATACCTCAGCTATAAGACAAGTTGCTGCTGACTTTGAGTACTAGGAAATCTTATGACAAGAAATCAACATACCTATTGGATCTGAAGAATCTACAATAACAACATCATAGACGCCTTCTGGAGATTCCCTTAAGAATGCAACTCCTGAAAAAGAACAAATTCCAAATCATGAGAAATGTCCTTCACATGCAACAATTACCACCCAAGCTATAACATAAAATGACAAAACTATACCATAAAAAAGTTACCATTCAAAGTAATAATATTATCTAACTAAAGAATTATAAACCGAAAACTCAAGAAACTGTAATCATGAACCAACATTGAATCGTTGACATTAAAAACCAAATTATGTGCACAGAAATATTCAAAACAAACTCAAGACAATAAACTAGAATTTTCAAAGAAATGGCATACCATCACCAACATTAACCGTCACACGAGGATCGTCAAAGCCCACAGCAATTTCAGGGAAATATTGCTTGGATACCTGAATGATCAGAGGGGTTATCACATTAGTTCTAAAAATAAATTACAGAATGGGCAAATCACTAGTGACAAAGCACTCTTAATTATCCCAAATTATTCTCAATATTATAAAATGGGGAAATGGCAAATACGGTATCAACCTGTTCAGTTGTTTACCCTCATGTCTATATGCATTTAGCTCAAATAATCCAGTAGAAGAAAAATACATATCTATGCTGTCTACTATAAATGTTATACTTCGATGTACAAGAACATCTTCATAACCTTCCTACTTATTGTAGTAAGTGTTTTCACAAATTTGGGAATTATCTAGAGGTCCCTAAAACACTTATTGTAGTAAGTGTTTTCACAAATTTGGGAATTATCTAGAGGTCCCTTCCTACTAAACTGTTATTCTTAAAATGGAGAATTGTTTGAGGCCCCTTTTGAATCATACAAGATCATTAAAACACTTTATAACTTGCACAGATCCTTTCCTACTTGTTGTAGAGTAAGTGTTTTCCGAAATTTGGGAATCATCTAGAACCCCTTTCCTACTAAACTGTTATTCTCACAATGGGGAATTGTTTAAGGCAATTTCTGATTCATACAAGGTCATTAAGAAACCTTATAACTAGCACAGATCCATCTCATCCTCAAATCTGTCGTGCAGAGGGACCTATCCAATTCCTCAATGTGTTAGAATCTACTTGGTCTGGTTAAATAGTCTTTACAAGGTTTGTTCAGCCATGTATTTAAGTCAGCTAGTTCTTTTTAGTGTTACACACATGAGAATTAGATGGATCCCCCCCTATCGTGACAAAAGGAGGATAGAGATGTGATTGCTACAATCAAGGAATACTTGGAAGGAAACAATTACTATATGCAGAGTTTGTTAGATACACTCACATCTATGACCATTCCATCAATTTCACAAATATCAATCTGCTCAACTGACATATGTCGAGAAACCTCGCGAAGAACCCCACCATCACCTCCTCCAATGACCAATACCTGCAAAAAGATAGATAACCATCAAATACAAACAGAAAACATCATAGATCTTCCTGTTAAATTTTACTGCACAGCTCCAATTAAGCAATGGAAACAAAACCTTTTTGCATGTTAAAAATTGAATAATTATTCACACCGAAAATCATAGCAATGAATGAAGATGAGTAAAAAGTAGCAAGTTTGTGCAACATAAATAGCTATGTTGCATTGGTTTTCGGAACAGGGGAACAGCGAGGACAGGGGGACCCCAGGACGGCTAGAGCACACCCCCAAATTTATCAGGGGACGGCAGGTTGGGGACAGCAATAAAATACACACACACACACACATATATATATAACAAACTATACTATATAGTATTATGCACAACCCTTACACTTGCCAATTCTGAAAAAGCTCAAGCAATTTAAAAAAGGGCCAAATGACATTTCAATATTGGTTGCTAGACAAGAGCAAAATGCAGTTTAGCTTTAGGAAACTTAACTGAGAACTATCTCTATAGCAGTTTTTCTTCTTCATATTTCTTGTTAATGATGATTATGTTGAAACATAAAAGGCATTCCCTTCTCAATAGGTTTTGCAGACTTTTATGGCTGAATTAAAAACAATTATAAAACACTTTGGTTCTGTAAAGAGATTAGATTCATATTTCAGATCAGATTAAGAAGGTGATTGAATATGAATTTATTCAAACATTTAGTACCCAATCGAAGTCACTACTATCTGATTGTTTTCACAATGCTTGAGGTTGGGGTGGTGGAAGCACTAGACTTGAATGACTCCTGGAAACCCATGTACAATATGTAAAAGCGAAGACAACCAGAAAATGAGAAGAACAATAGCAGTAACCACAAGGATAAGCCCTTTGAAATGTTGCATTTCCTGTTTTTTTGACACGGAAGCTTTGTTTGTTGTAACCTTGTTGTTGTTGAAAATACAATATTTAAATCACCAAAAACCCAGATCGAAACCCATCATACAAAACCCATGTTTTGAGCTGCGACTTTTACAACAGATTTAGATTCAATGCAATACAAAAATAATGGATGGAAAAAATGATCTTATTGTCCAATCATCAATTTCCATGATTGTCCAGACTAAAGATATACGCCCGGAATATCCCCGAAATCTGCCCAAAAAATCCTTGAAATTTATCAAGAGCATCCCTGAAATCTCTCTGGAATGTCCCTGAAATCTATCCAGAACATGTTGGGGATGGCCAGCAAGTCCCCAATGGAGTCCCTAGCAATTTGGGTAAGTTACCTAAGGGTCCCCAAGTCCCCGAAACATGGGAACAGCGAGTACAGGGTTTTTTTGGGGGGGGGACAGATCTCCGTGCAACATAGATAAATAGAAACCACTAAAAAACTAAATGCACTCATCAAATGCTAAAACACACATATGAAAAATAATAGGTTTCAAGTTGAAAAGAGTTTCTCTATAATATATATAACATTAAGCAGTCAATATTCTTGCATATATTCATTTTCATCTTCTCTATGACAGAGTAAACAGGATGCCATCCTCCTTCCTAGTGTTTAGCACTCAAGAAGCCAAACCCCTTTAAATGTTTGGCATTCTTTCCCTTTATTTTTACGACTTGTGTAACCATATCATAAGAAGGCATGAAAAGAAACCCATGTACTAGGGCCTTAAGGTCTAAACCAGTCAACAGGGAATGTTACATAGGCTGTAGCCTCACGCTTGTTGCAAAGAGTACGTATGGCATATGACTCCCGATTCACTAAAGAGTAGAGCAGCACACTAAAATCCCTGCTTGTATGGATCAATACACAACTCTACTTTAGTTTGAGCAGAGTTGTACACATTTCACTGGGCCAGAAAAAGAATGAAGCTGAGGAAAAGGGGGTGGATATGCCTGCACCTCAAGAACAACCAGCCAAAACAAAATTGGGTCACAAGGAAGTGTAGATATCAAAAACTTGGGTAGAATTCAACGAAGAAAGACTAGCAGAAAACAAGTACCTTGGGGAAGAATCCATACACAATGAAGGGAAATGGGCAGACAAAAGATTACCAAATGGCAAAATATATAAGGTGCAGCAACCTAATAAAGAAGCATTTCTCAATATGAATCTAGCAAGCATTAACTTGTGTCCAGCTCTGAACAAAGACAGCATATATGTTTAACTATGACATGAATAAAAAACAGTAATAGCAGTTCTTCTAGTCCTAAGTTACAGTTTTGTCTCATTGAATCCTTTGCAAGACACAAATCTCTGCATTGGCATTATATATTTAACTGCCTCCATGTAGTTAGTTTTTCAACCTAGCGTTATGATTGGAAAAGAAAGGCATTCAAAAGAAGCTAGTGAGCTTCAACCTTCATCTAGGAATTTAGGAGGTACATTAGACAGATTCAAATTAAAACTACTAAGTAAAGAGTTCAAGCACAACAGCACAACAAAGAAAAAGGGTCATTGGCAACAATGCAAGTTGATAAGCTCAAGTTACACATACTATATGATGCTCATTGCTAATACCTATGGCCTGTACCTTAAATGGCTTGAACAGACTGTTCAATGAATCCTCAAATTGCTGAACTGACAGAAATTAAAAGAAATGGATTTGCATTTGACATAGCTACAGGGTGCTTTTAAAATACCAAGCTCAGAGATGGAGAGGGATTTCTGAACAAAAACCTTTTTTGGATTTGGAACAGAGCAAAGTGGAAGATGTGTTATCATCTCTTGGTAAGCACATTCATCTCTTTCAGTCAACTGAATAACACCATCCAGCACCAGAACCTTGCCATAAGTTAATGACTGCAGAGAGCACAGCAATATTGTAAAAAAATTAGCCAAATGGTGACCCCACAAAAAACAGTCCACAAATGAATTAAAGCACAATTACTAGGTCAATATTATCCATGAGCTGGACATAAAAGCATACCTGAAATACCATTACATCTTGATATTTGGACTTGCCTTGGAACAAAACCTTCTCAACTTTTAAGGAGTGGGCCTCTCCTGAAAATTATCATCACACAAAAACATCAGAGAACATAAAATGGCCAATAATGGCAAAAGAATATCAAATTATATGGAATGGATTTTAGTTTTGAACAGTCTCTGCACCTTTCAACTAACACCCCACCATTTTTCTGAAATTAAATAACCATCTTATAAACAAAAATTCACATAAACAATTTATGGGAAAATTACGCAGCATATGTTTTCCCACTATAGTAAATCTAAAACAAGATAGACCGACACAATACAATACAAATAAAGCAAACCAGGTGAAGTTGTAGTTGCTAAGGCCGTATATAAATATTCTAACATATAAATGCTGATAAAGTTGATTATTTGTAAGGAAGACAACAAATAGAACAAGACATTTGAATCGAGACTGTCATAAATTTTAATTTTAAGGAATTCCTGCGCTTTAAGCTAGACCCCCAACATTCCTCTGAAAATGTATCTCCTGCTGTGGACTGGCATTTCCATCTACTATTTCAATTAAAAGGGATTTACAACGGAATACACCATTGTAAACTCCATTCAGCTATAATGCACAAGACCGGTGTTGGGGCTAGAAGCTAATACTGGACTAATTATACCATAGTTTTTTACATTTCTAAGCATAGAACTAAGGTACGCAAACTATGAAGCTTGGACTGGACTAACTAGACCATAGTTTTTACATTTCTAATCTTATCACAAAGATAGACCAACCATTTCCATCAATATTTAGACAAACAAGTTGATTATTTATATAGAAAACAGCAAATACAACAAGGCATATACAGCAAGTTTGTTATAATATTAATATTAATCAGCTCCTGCACCTTGTGCTAAATCCTCACCATTCCTCTGAGAATGCATCTCCTACTATGAGCTGGCATTTCCATCTACTATGCCAATTAGAAGAAATTTGCAGGAGACAAAAACCATGGAGACTCCATGCAACTCTAATGCACAAAACATATTAGGGGCTAGAAGCTAAAGGAGGGCTAATTACACCATAGTTTCTACATTTCTAAGCTTATAAATGTAGGGATTTAGCACTCTGTCTTTCGTCAGCAATGCAAAACAGTACTAACACATGTATGGGTTTACAACCATGATCTAGAAAAACCCTAATTGCACATGAGTGAGGCACATTCTACAGCCCGGGTGGGGGTGGGGGTGGGGGTGATCTATCCACTCTATGTGTGTGCAACGGTGCATTGAATCCAGACAGTACATTGGATGCACTAAATAGGGACACTAGCTGAAACCCATCTATACCCGACTTTGATACTCACCTAGATGTCATGAAGCTCAAGAATTGCATGATAAACGCATCTAAACCCGTAGAATGTGTTTAGAGATACTTAAAAAGAATTTTAATTGCACTTACAAAAGCAAGGTGCATTCTACAGGTTGGGTGGGTATGATCATCAAATCTAAATGATGTATTGGGTGCATTCAATATGAACTCCCGCCCAGACCCCTCTAATAACCAGCCTCTGAAATAATAGATATACAGCACAGAGCTCTCCAACCTCGAGGTGCATATCAGACTCCAGTTTAGAGATGGGTTTGGGCCAGCGAGCATCCCAAAACGACTCATCGAACTCCAAAACAAACCAAAGCAATGAATTTGCATTAAGAATACCAGCATGGGTTCCTGCAAAATATCTAAAACAGAAGCAATCCATTGTAACACAGCTGCAAAACAAAAAGCAGGGTAGTGGCTTGAAACTAACGAACCAGGCCACATGGGACTTATTTCCGCAAACCATCCAGGAATAACGGACGGGTAGCCTCCATCCACTCCATCCATGGCGTCCTCTTCTTCTTCTTGAGGCCTGACCCGCTTTATGGGTAGATCGCAGCCATTGTTGCTCTTACTATTGTTATTGTTCTCGGCCATGGATTGAATTCAGTCCCGCAGACCGAATCTACCTTTCTGAAAAAGATCTCCCCCACTTATTCCACTCTATCTCTGAAACAGAAAATAACAATAAAATACTAAAATACCAATAAAAACACACACAGAAAATTCGCCCAACTATGCGCTTCCTTCGTTCAGAGCCTTCCCCCTTTTATAAATAGAATTCCCTCGCTTATCCCTCGTCACAACTCACAAAATCTAAATCCGCTTAAACCCACATCCCATCCTCAGGATCCGACGGTTCGAAAAATCCCAAGGACTCCTCGGGGCCCAGAATATGTCCAGAGTTTAACAGCTTCTGGCCCTCGGGATCCGATTTTTATTTTGGCTTCCTAGGGTTCGTTAATCGCTTTTTACCAAACGGTTAATTATAGGCATTCGAGTGCCCGTCACAGCGATAATAATTGGATATTTTTTGTCCAATCACGGTGATATTGACCGCTTTTGCTTTTAACCGTGATTAAGGAAGATATTTAAGGTAATTGAGTGTGGCTAATAATACTGGCAATGATTAGGGTTTTATTTGGACATGGCCATCCATAAGTCAAGAAAGGCACTCTCTTTTGCTTTTGGAAATTAGTTTTGAAAGTTGGATTCCATCACTACCAACACCTAGAAAAGGCAAAGTTTAGGTTCCCTATGGGCACATGGGCTTGCTCAAAAAGGGAGTTCAGTATCACTGTTTGATTGTTTGTTGCCCCCAATCAATGACTCAATCATAATACAATGAGTGACTCAATCATATTATAAATGTACAAACTTGTCTAGGGTAATGTCTACCATATCAAACTTGTTTGGTGCTACTACTGAGTGATTCAATTCTATTGGATGGTCTTTGTGATGATAAATTTTTATTGGGTTGATTGATTGTGTAGTTGATATATTTGTTGACTTTTAAAACTTAGTTTATATTATATAAATCATTTTATATTAAATTGAAAATAATATTTTTATTGTAAAATTTTCAGTTCTATTATATATAGAGTGGTTTGTGTTTTATATTTGTCAATAGATATGGTTTATGTTTTATATTTATCAATAGATCACATTACATGGCTAGATATTATTAGTCTTATCTCAATAAAATAACGTGCTTTATATGTCTTAATTCCACTCATAGGCTACATGGCCTTATCTTCATGATAAATGAATGGACAATATTTATTGAATGACAAGTGAGTCCAATGTTATTGAACAAGCTTGTACTATGTTTTCTTTTTCCTATTTAGAGTCAAAGTCTATGTTGATTTTATGTTGATTTGGATGTTAGTTATGAAGAATCTTTTCAAATTTGAACATTAGTTTTAAAGTGTGATGATATTTAAAGAAATGTTTTCTTTATTCCATTCTATTTTTTATATGTCTTAATTCCACTCATAGGTTACATGGCCTTATCTTCATGATAAATGAATGGACAATGTTTATTGAATGACAAGTGAGTCCAATGTTATTGAACAAGCTTGTACTATGTTTTCTTTTTCCTATTTAGAGTCAAAGTCTATGTTGATTTTATGTTGATTTAGATGTTAGTTACGAAGAATCTTTTCAAATTTGAACATTAGTTTTAAAGTGTGATGATATTTAAAAAAATGTTTTCTTTATTCCACTCTATCTCTGAAACATAAAATAACAATAAAATGTTAAAATACCAATAAAACACACACAGCAAATTCGCCCAAATATGCACTCCCTTCGCTCAGAGCCTTCGCCCTTCTATAAATCGAATTCCCTCGTTTATCCCTCGTCACAACTCACAAAATCTAAGTCCGCTTAAACCCACGTCGCATCCTCAGGATCCGGCGGTTCCAAAAATCCCAAGGACTCCTCGGGGCCCAGAATATGTCCAGAGTTTAACAGCTTCTGGCCCTCGGGATCTGATTTTTATTTTGACTTCCTAGGGTTCGTTAATCGTTTTTTACCAAACGGTTAATTATAGGCATTCGAGTGCCCGTCACAGCGATAATAATTGGATATTTTTTTTGTCCAATCACGGTGATATTGACAGCTTTTGCCTTTTAACCGTGATTAAGGAAGATATTTAAGGTATTTGATTATGGCTAATAATACTGGCAATGATTAGGGTTTTATTTGGACATGGCCATCCATGAGTCAACAAAAGCAGTCTCTTTTGCTTTTGGAAATTAGTTTTGAATGTTGGATTCCATCACTCCCAACACCGAGAAAAGGCAAAGTTTAGGTTCCCTATGGGCACATGGGCTTGCTCAAAAAGGGGAGTTCAATATCAATGTTTGATTTAGGGATCCCCAAATATGCTTTGCTCTTTGTTGAGGCATCTAGGCTTTAAAAGGATCGACCATATGGCCCATGGTTGATGCTCTGGGCTAAGCTTTTTTTGGTTAGTCAAAATTTACTTAAATAAAGTATTTATTTATAATAATTTGATATGTCTTAGTTTTACTAAAGTTGATAAGGAGATTTCTAAAAACCAATTGTTTTTGTTAGGGTATTAATGGTTTAAAAGAGTGTTGTGTTCTCCACTAAGAGTCTAAGTGGGTTTAATAGTTAAGAACTTGTGTTTCCTCCTAAGATGTCACGAGTTCAAATTTAGAGGGGGTAGACTTTAACAATGAAATCATTGCGTGGAGGGGGTCTTTTGTCCCACAAACATGGGGGTCGTATACACCAATTTGGTGTCTAGCTTGGTCGTGACTTAATATTATTATTATTACTATATGGGCCTTGGCCAAGATTGTTGTCAACCATGGTTTTATTTTAACAAAATATTTATTTATGACAACTTGATATATCTTATTTTGTTAGGGTCGATACAAAGATATATGCAAGATTGTCTTATGGCACGATTGATGTCTTAGACCATGAATAAGTTCCTTCATAAATATGGATAGTGAAATATCACAACCAAGTACAGGTTCATTGTGGACACATGAGCTTGTTTTTTTGGGACATCGATGGTTGGATACTCCTATCAAATTTAGGGATTCTCACATATTGATAGTCTTTGTTTGAATAGCTATGTTCATTGGGGCTTAAAAGGGTGTTGTGTTCTTAGTTGTGATAATACCACATGGGCAATTGTTGATTTCTTGAGCCATGGATAATGCCATATGTCATGATTGTTGCATTGAGTTATCGTTAATGTCCTACGCAATGATTGGGTTCTTTTAGAGACATGGATGTTGGAATATTATGGTTAAGTTTAGGTCACATGTGGGCATGTGAGCTCATTTCCTTTAGGGTTATGGTCTATGCCTTGGGCTATGGCTAATGTCTTATAACTATTATACTAAACCACATTTGATGCATTATGCAATAATTGAGGCCCTTTAAAGACACGGACAATGAAATATCGTGATTAAGTTTAGGTTTATTTTTTATAGTCGTTAAGAGTTTATAGTGGGAGTCATCAGAGTGGCTCCCACTATAACCCCCCTAGAACCAACAACTCGCAAGCTAAGACTAACTATGTAACTTATGACGTAGCAAGGGTCGAGACATTCGGAGATGCACCTGTGGGAGTCGCACACTTGAGGATGTGTAATGTCCCCGCTTTGGGACATCATTACATTCCAGGGTGTTATGATGACCAGAGCAGCCAGATGGATGTTATAGCAAGTACAATGACTATTGAGAGATATTTTGGGGTATGGCTTGCATCGCTCATCCTATTTCATCATTATGATCCATTCTGCACATATTGGCTTTGGTTCTATTGCATTCCGACGATTTCCATGATTTTGAGTATTTTGAGCTATAGGTTAATTAAATTCACTAAAGAGGTCATTTTGGGCACAATACTTGGAGGAACCTCTCAGTGTAATAGCTCATTGGAATCGGGAGGAACAACACTACAAGATAGGATGATGAAAAGTGACTTTAAGTGGCCATGGAAGCCACAAGGAGGGATAAGGTGCTTTTCAGAGGTAAAAGGGTTAATTAATTAATTAAAGTGATTTAATTAATTAATTAATAATTAATAAAGAAAAAGTCACTTTGGAGGGACAAGGTGAGCAGGAAGGATAAAAGAGAGGCAAGGGCCTCTATTCTCTCATTCATGTATGATTATCATTTTGATATCTGGCTTCTAGCTAGTGATCCCATGCCTTGGGGGTTTGAAGGTTTTGACTTAACAAACCCTAGAGGACAATTCGGTGGTGAAAAATTCCACCTATCTTGTTCCAAGCTTGATCTCGGGGATGCAATACTCCACCCACGCCATTTTATTTCAGATCTACTCAGTTGCAGGAGAGTTCTACACCAGTTACAGGTACAGGAAGAGAGAGGGCACACCATTGGGGGTTTCCAGCAAGGGGGGCACACCATTCATTGAATGAAGGTTCGATCTAGCCGAGGAGAAGGAATTTTGGAGATTTGAGTATCTGGGTTCTTCTTGCAGGGTCTTCACCATCATTTCTAGTGCCTTTTGAGAGAGTTATATGGTACAGATGATTTCCTAGAGCAATGGGACGAATTGGAGAGAAGGAGGGCATTTTTTAGATTCATATCTATTCAGTTTGGAGGGGTTATACCTCATATCTGACCCGAAGACTCCACCTAATGACTTGTCGTGTCCCGATCCATCTTTCTAGCAAGTTTCAAGGCATTTGGGGGCCTCCTTCATTAGGGCCAAATTATTGGGCACTTCAGGGTTTCAGGAGGGTGTAGCTTCATTGGAGGATTCAACATTTGGAGGAGTTGTCCATAGAATTTCGGTGTAATGATCCCAAGCCATTATGCAAGGATCATCACTTGTTTTGGTGTCTTTTAAAAACTTTTTCTGAGTGAGGTATTTCGTCAAACAGTTTGTTGATCTATTTGTTTAGATGTGTGTATGCAGCAAATAATAGAAAGAGATAACCATGGAACATACCTCAACCATATGCAATAAGATAGACACGCCAAAACATCTCAAATCTTCTTTATTCATAAAATAGAGAAACCTAATACAATGAAGATGCCGATCTGGAATGCTCAACAGATGGCCAAGAAGATAGACAATAGATAAGAGCTGCTACAAAATGCTCCCACTAATACAAAAGATGCCTCCAAAGACTGAATAATAAATGAAGATCAATACAAGCAGATTTGAATGCCAAACTCTCCAGCTAAAGAATGCCACACTCCAATAGAAGGATGAAACCCTCAATAACTCGGCCCTTCTGCCAAAAGTGTCTAATCACCCTAAGAAATATGCCAACTGATAGATCGGGTGATGGTAAGAACAACCCAGGTGCCTGAATCTCCAAGATCCCTCTCAATCTCTATAGATCTGAAATCCCCCACTGAATG
>JZKD02S1698024.1:47286-58671 GCA_000966675.3 Picea glauca | reverse complement strand
CCGTTTGGGTAAGTTAGTACATCAACTTCCCGGGGTCGTAACTTTTGCATACGATCTCCGTTTTAGGCGTGTGATAGCTCGTTGGAAAGGTATCGTCGAGGAGATTCATTTTAGGCTATAATTGAGAACCTCAATCTCAAAAAACCTTCATTTAGGCCCTCAAGATGGCCCCGAAAGTTAAAAGCTGCTAAAAATAGTAAATTGCCAAAATTGCCAGAAAACTGTTTTGAGCCAGTCGGAAAAGGTGGGTGGCCACCAATATCCACCTGGATCATTGTACGTTATGAATGGGAATAATACTATGACCTTAGTGAGGGGTGTAGGGCGCAAGTAACATTCCAAAAATATTTATCCATAAACAATCCTAGGTGGAGCACAAATGAGGTTACATTTGGGGTCAATAAGACAGAGGAATACAGAGCCAAGACAACTAGATGGAGGGAAGCATAGAGTAACCCCACACCCAGTAGGGGCAGACAAGTTTGCTACAGTTGCAAAGTGCCTTGGGAACCAAATTATAGATGTAGGGGTAAAGGGAAGAAACACATTATTGAGGTGCACTATGATAGTGATGATGAGGTGTGTGAGGATACAGAGCTAGATGCTTATTTGGAGCAGTCTGATGATGCTAGTGACTCTTGCACATAGGCTAGTGATTTTGGCACACTTGAGGAGGATAGTGACCCTTGCGCATTGGAGGAACAAGGGGATGGACAAGATGATAGCAGCTAAGKTTCAACAGTCATATCACATATTGTTGATGACCTTACACCTCAACAGAGTGGTGACACTAGTGGGGATTCACATGTGTTAGCACCTAGAGATGACGAGCTCCCTATGAMGACTGTGACACACCTGTCATCTTTCCAAACACCCATGATAGCCATGTCACATGAGGATATCAGTGKTATTTCAGATATGATAGAGGAGCCATATGTGAGGGGTGCACACTAGGGAAATATGGATCCACAGCTCCAGGAGGAGATGCATGACAAGTAGACAGTAGACCTTACACACACATATCGACGTGAGGATATTGAGTCACCTCTTTTGGAGACTCCATTAGTTGAGCAGATTTCGGGGATTTATAGCTTGATGGGACACTTACTTCCAGGATCAACTTGTAGTGATGAGGACATATCCTTTATTGATCAGGATGATCCTCGCACGTTCTTTGGACACATCTATATGGGATCTAGGCGTAGATGATAGTAGCAGGGTGAGTGCACAGGAGGATACAACTACTCATATAGGATACATTGTGATTCAGAGGGAGATAGCATGTGATGATGGTGTACAGTGGCATACAGGAGGACCTAGTAGCACAGTAGACAATGGGCATGTCAATACTTTAACTTTTGCAGAAAGTGTTCTTGGGGATTCTAGAGTTGACACTAGCAGTGAGGGGTCTGAGGTGGCACCTCTGCATGACCATGATCAGAAGTTACGCTACTTGGCAAGACAATTGAGAGTCAGTGAGGACGAGATCATGGTAGCCACTAGGCACATTGATGACACACATGCATTGGTGGTCGATTGTTGCTGGAGGGAATCGATGGCACATGATAGTTCAGATGAGGCATTTTCCATAGATGACTTTCATACTCTCTTAGAGAGAATGTCTATGATGAGGACCAACTTCCAGCAATTATTGATGCAAGGAGACTATCTATTGGGGATTGGCGAGATGTATCACAGGGCCCTAAGGGAGCAGGAGTCGGAGATGGAAAGACTCGCTCATGAGTTGGAGAGCACTCGAGGATTCTTGAGAGGCACACAGATATCCCTTCAAGAATCAGAGTCCAGATCAAAGGAGCTTCCTAGGGAGATTTGCTAGAGATCCACTACATCTATCTTAGTGGAGAGTCAAATATATCCTTCAGTAACAGGGCTAGAGGATGTTGGTGGTCTAGCAGAGGAGCACTAGTTGATGGAGGAGCATGAGGAGTACCCAGAGTCACTGATGAGTACAAATATTTATGATCCAGAGGCACAGGAGCTACCCTCCATGAGGATCTTTGAGATGGTCGAGCACTCACATATGTAGGGGGACTCCGGAGCCAGGGGAAATTTTGAGGACACTTCCATTTATGTTCTAAGAGCGGTTGACCTTCATGTAGAGGTTGATCCAATAGTACACCCAGGATATATGATACAACATGAGTATACGAGAGATTATGCAGGAGCATATAGTGGTGAGTGATAGATCATAGAGACGTACCGAGATGCACAGTGGGATTCAGAGGAGTGTATTAGCTTGCAGGGAGGAGACACACTTAGTAGAGCATGGAGATGTCTCTCCTTTGCAGCAACACATAGTTCTGAGAGATCACCTTTCCCATAGTGATAGTTGCATGAGAGATGAGAGATGGAGAGTGGTTGACCAGTAGTTGGAGGAGTTACCCCCGGTCTTAACTGATGTTTGGGGTTCGGTGATGACTACATCCGAGTATTTATGATGGATACCGATGGACAAGATTCTAGTTGAATCCTTGGGATTGACCGAAGCATGTGATATCTCCCAGTCCTACAGTCATCTACAAATGTTTATGTTATCCTTCCCCGACACTTTCATCATAGACAACAGCATGAGGAGAGATAGACAGTGGTAGAGGACATGGAGAGTGGTTAGGCTGAGATCACATGACATGAATTCTTTTACGGCATACAACATGACAAAGGTGGATTGTTTTAGGTAGACAGTTGAGACTTTGTGCATGATGGTGAGAATCATAGACCAGGTAATAGCATATGAGCATAGAGGGCTTCCGACAGTGATCAGTCTGACACCTGAGCAGTTAGTGGAGATTGGAAGTGATAAACTTCCAAGTTTTCCATGGGATCTGGGAGTTCATTTGGTTAGCAGGATGTTTCATTGCATGATGACCCAGGTTGCACCAGAGAGCCACATACTCCACCTTGGGTTGGTTTTGAGTGGGCCTTTAGGGACTTGTCCTATGGAGAGAGGTAGTTTTCCCCTCTTGATCATCATGATCGAGCATGGATATGGTTGGGTAGGTACTACTTCCACATAGATATTTTTACAGATGCAAATTCTGGACAACAGGTCCAATTGCCACAGGTATTTCAGCTTGAGGATCCAGGAGTGGGGGATCCGGGAGTGGAGGATCCAGTATGTATACAGGGAGCAGACAGTTATAGTCGGAGTAGTGCAGCTCCAACATGGTGATCTTCGACAGACACTAGCATGGGACCCGGGGATTGCATGATTGAGCCTTTCACTAACTGACAGGGGTGAGTGGTTGCAAGGGAAAGTTGTTTTAACTTTCCAGTGGGATTCAGTGTTGAGGATAACACATCACTTGAGGATGTTTCATGGAGGTCTTGCAGTACCTCACTATGGCAACAACATGGACAGTTGATGGAGACCATGTGGGTATTGATATGGATCCGAAGGATGGACTCATTCCAGGATGAGGTTGTGTGTCATGATCAGGAGACTTCTGGTATTGATATGATTCAGGATCATGATTTGTAGGGTATTACAATTCACATCCTGATATGGGACCCAGGGGGCAAAGTGCGTGATAGTTCATCTTTGGATGGGTTCTACTGTGTGTCCTACAGGTGGACATGGGATCCTGGTATTATACTTGGAGGGATTCGGTTATTGCTTGAGGACAAACAATATTCTAGCAGGGAGGACCGTAATGTCCCCGCTTTGGGACATCATTACATTTCAGGGTGTTATGATTACCAGAGCAGCCAGATGGATGTTATAGTGAGTACAATGACTATTGAGGGATATTTTGGGGTATGACTCGCATCGCTCATCCTATTTCATCATTATGATCCATTCCACACATATTGGCTTTGGTTCCGTTGCATTCCGATGATTTCCACGATTTTGAATATTTTGAGCTATAGAAATTCACTGAAGAGGTCATTTTGGGCACAAAACTTGGAGGAACCTCTCAGTGTAATAGATCATTGGAATCAGGAGGAGCAACACTACAGGATAAGGTGATGAAAAGTGACTTTCAGTGGCCAGGGAAGCCACAAGGAGGGATAAGGTGCTTTTCAGAGGTAAAAGAGTTAATTAATTAATTAAAGTGAATTAATTAATTAATTATTAATTAATAAAGGAAAAGTCACTTTGGAGGGACAAGGTGAGCGGGAAGGATAAAAGAGAGGCAAGGGCCTCTATTCTCTCATTCATGTATGATTATCATTTTGATATCTGGCTTCTAGCTAGTGATCCCATGCCTTGGGGGTTTTGAGGGTTTTTACTTAACAAACCCTAGAGGACAATTCGATGGTGAAAGATTCCACCTATCTTGTTCCAAGCTTGGTCTCGGGGATGCAATACTCCACCCATTCCATTCTATTTCATATCTACTCAGTTGCAGGAGAGTTCTACACCAATTACAGGTACAGGAAGAGAGAGGGCGCACCATTCATTGAAGGAAGGTTCGATCTAGCCGAGGAGAAGGGATTTTGGAGATTTGAGTACCTGGATTCTTCTTGCAGGGTCTTCACCATCATTTCTAGTGCCTTTTGAGAGAGTTATATGGTACGGATGATTTCCTAGAGCATTGGGACGAATTGGAGAGAAGGAGGGCATTTTTTAGATTCAGATCTATTCAGTTTGGAGGGGTTATTCTTCAGATCCGACCCGAAGACTCCACCTAATGACTTGTCGTGTCCCGATATATCTTTCTAGCAAGTTTCAGGGCATTTGGGGGCCTCCTTCATCAGGGCCGAATTATTGGGCACTTCAGGGTTTTAGGAGGGCGCATGATCCAGATTATTTTTGGCACGAAATGAGAGCGGAGATATAATAAAGAAATGCACAGAGATATCGCAGATATTCAATAATATAACAGAAATGTATCAGAGATGCAGCCATAAACACAGATATATAATAATACACTATTTATATTAATCAAAGAAATGTACGGAGACTATAAAAATACAGAGTGCAAGACTCGCTAGAATGGTGGCAGCTTATCTCTAGGAAGAGATGTGACGGCTACCTGCATTCATAAAAAGATCTTTGTTTTAGGCGTATGATAGCCCGTTGGAAAGGTATTGTCAAGGAGGTTCATTTTGGGGCCTCAATGATGCCTTCGACTATCATTGAGTTGGGACGATCCCAAAAAACCTTCATTTAGGCCCTCAAAATGGGCCCGAAAGTTAAAACCTGCTAAAAATAGTAAAATGTCAAAATTGCCAAAAAATTGTTTTGAGCCAGTCAGAAAAGGTGGGTGGCCATCGATATCCACTTGGATCAATCCTCCCTCCTTAGGAAGCAATGGTATCCATTGCTTTGAGTTCCCGGGGGAGAGGGAAAAGCGTTTGCTGCTTGCCTTGCTGGAGACGTCACGCTGCTCAGTTTGTGGAAGTCTGTCACGAACCGGTTGAGGTTGAGGCTATTCAACAAGTCGAGATACATAAGAGGATGGTGTGAAGAAGGAATCTTTGCACTTTTCTGCAGCCTTGTCGACCTGCTTCTGTTGGATAGAAGGTGCTTGGGGCGAGGCTGTAATGGTTGCAGTGTCCTTCTGTTCTCCTTTTGAACGGATTGTGAAGAAGCTAAATTTTGCAGTATGAGATACTACCTTGTGACACTTTTTAGGTGGAACAGTAGTCGGAACTACCTCTGGTATTCTGTAGAGATGACCCCCCAGAGAAACAATGACACTACGGGGTCGAGACTCATAAATAGCATGGCGCTTCCACATATATGGTTGACCCAAGAGAACATCATAGACATCTAGTGGGGCAACATCACATAATACCTCATCCTTGAAGGGTTGGATGTCGTATGATAATCGACATTGTTGGCTGACATGAAGATCTCGTCCTTGGCGAAGCCACCATATGTTGTATGGTTGTGGGTGTGGTGTTGTCGACAATCCCAACTGTTTGACGACCTCTACTGAGATGAGGTTCTTCTGGCTTCTTCTATCAATAATAAAATGCAGCAGGGTCCCCTTCACCCACATATGTGAATGAAAAAGGCGCTCCCCCTCTTCAGGATCTGTTGGTTCTTTTGGTTGAATTGTTGCAGTCACGACAATAGCAGTAGGGTCTGCGTCAATGATCTGTCCTTTACCAATATTTTTAGAATCAGATTCTGAATCAGGGTTCATCTCCTTGTCTTTGATCTTGGCCACCAATGACTGTTTTGAGTGACATTCATCGGTGTTGTGCCATGGGCTTTTGTGGAAATCGCACCATTTTCTGGTGTCCTTCTTTGTGTTCCCGTGACCCTTCTTTTCTTGTGGCTTGGACGGGTTTTCAGGAGACTGTTTGTTAGGACTATCTTTATCAAACTTTGGTTGTTGTGGATTTGTAGACCCGAACTCCCGTTTGTTTTGGTGCTTAAATTTTTTCTCGATTTTAACAGCATATCGATAAGAAGCACCGAGTGATGAGATGTCCAGAAAATCCATTTCAGTTTGGATGTATCTATGTAGAGCCCCATGGTATTTCAGAACCAAATGTTGTTTAGAGTCCTTGATACCCAGCTTGGTGCGCAAGGTATGGAAGGTATTGGTGAACTCTGGAACTGCTTGACCCCTCTCTTGCCGCAGTGTGGTCCATCTCATGAACTGGTCCTCATAGTTGCCAACAGGGTAATACTGTTCCTTTGCCGCATCCACAAAAAAATCCCAAGTGGGCTCGACCCCATATATTCCAGACTCCTCTATGGAACTCTGCTCCCAGTAAGTTTCCCACCAATGTTTGACATGGGGGAGAGCTTTAAAGAGTGCGAACATGATCTTTTCTCTGTCGGAAAAATTGTGAACAGAGAAATAACCTTCTAGCAGGTTTAACCATTTATCTAGGGCATCCCCATCTATTTGACCTTCAAAGATAGGAATATTAAAATTGACCTATACCTTAAAAGGCGAGGTGCCTCCAAAGTGGCTGCTTGATGAAGATGTGTCTGGTGCTATCGGGAGGCATTGAAGGATGTGGGAAAAATTCTCCACCATTTCGTCCCTCTGTCGCATGAGAGCTTGCTCAAGTAACAGACTTATAGGATCGTCTGCTCCATCGTTTTTCATTTCTTCCACCATTGATGGTTTCTTGGGTTTGCGAGAGCGACTGTTCTCTAGAGAAACAAGCTCGAGACCCAACTTGCTATACTCGAACCTCGTCGGGGACATGCACTGAAAACAAAATGATCAAGAGCAGCTTGGTCTGATACCACTGATCCAGATTATTTTCAGCACAAAATGGGAGCAAAGATATAATAAAGAAATGCACAGAGATATCGTAGATATTCAATAATATAATAGAAATGTATCAAAGATGCAGCCATAAACACATATATACAGTAATACACGATTTCTATTAATCAAAGAAATGTACAGAGACTATAAAAATACAGAGTGCAAGACTCGCTAGAATGGTGGCAGCTTATCTCTGAGAAGAGATGTGATGGCTACTCGCATTCGCAAAAATATCTATGTTTTAGGCGTATGATAGCCCGTGTTAGGGTCCTAACCCACACATAGGTAGATCAATATATTCAGATGTAATAAAGGTCAATATTAATAAGGCCTTTCAATAAAATAGAATAAGGCTGATGTAAGAAGACCTAATAGAAGCTTTCGCTTCTAGAAGGATTTTCCTCTAGATGCTTCTCTTGATAGACATATTTAGTATAAATAAGGGTCGAGGGTATGAAAACCCTAGCTTGGAGATTATTGTAACAGAGCGTTGCTTGACTGGAGGTTGCCCCCTTGAAGAGGTCCGTGAACATTGCTTTCTGAATCAAAGTGTTATTTTTGTTGTTGTTCTTATATCATTTATGTGTTATTGTGGAGATTATGCTGGTTATATTACTGTTATTCTGCCATTTCTAGCATTTTATTTTTGTTCTGCATATTTAATTATATCCGGTATCTTGCAAGTGGTATCAGAGCACTTTCCTTGGCAGAAATTGTGGGATTTTTTTTTCTTCAGGGTAGAGACGTATTCCAACATCTTTAAGCCATAGAGATCTGTCGTTACATGCATAAACCCGCGGTTGAGGGATTCATACACGCAGGAAATACAAGTGGTTCTTAAGCACACATCTGTTGGCTACCCTTGTAACCCCTGTTGGTACCCCTTCGAGTGGTAGTGCATCAGAAAACACCTATGTATGGATCGACCTAGATTTCCTAAAGCCCTCTTTAGATAAACCTATCGGCCATCGGACTGCTATAGTGTCACCGAGAACAACACTCGAGAAGATACTCTCTAGTACCTGGGTAGTCCAGTAATACAACTAAGGGTACGGTCTATCCTCCTTAGTTAGTGCCCTGAGATATTGGGCCGAGTACTACTGTTGGACCCCGCACGTATATCAGAGAGCTATAACACAGGGCAAACCCTTGAATACCTAACCCTTGGGGGTTAGAAACATAAGCAAATTAAAATAGACCAGATCTATTGTCGCGCAACTGTGTTCGGGTTGCCAAGTAAATACACATTTCTTTCTGGTTAAGCTTTTGGGGATTTCATCACTGCAGTATTCTTCAGACCGAAGTATAACTCCACAGGTGTCAAAAAAAAAAAAGTCTGGAAAATTTTTCACCATTATTTGAGACCTATTCCATTGGATTCATCTCTTCGCCCTTATCACATTCATCCATATCATTTTGAGACAAAGTTTTTGACCCCGCCCACCCCTTTTTAGCTCACCCATCCTCATGGCCCATACCCGTAGCCAAGATCTGTAAACTCACTTCAACACCTTGCAATCTGGTTTCCTCGAGACCCAAAAAGAAGTGAAACAAATCAGTGCTACTGTTGCCTCCATAGATTCATCCATCAATACAACCATAAATACAACCATGCAGTCCTCAATGGAGGACGTCAAACAAGAACTGACCACCCAGCTTGAATCTGTCTTTGCATCACTCTGCACCAAACTGAAGATCCCTACAGATGACCCTTTCTCGGAAGCACCTCAAAAGACCGAAAGCGAACATTCCTCCAATTCCCATACCTTTCAGCCCCATCACAACGTGACCTACGCCTTCCGCGGGTGGATATGACCAAATTTGATGGCTCAGACCCCACTGGTTGGGTAACCCAAATGGAACATTATTTCTCTTTATACGACATCACCGATGACTTGACCAAACTCCGGTATGGTGTTCTCCATCTAGATCAAAAACGTTGGCAATGGTGGTAATGGAGAAAAAATTCCCATCAAGGGTATATTTCTTGGACCTAATTTGTGACTGAGCTTTAAGAACTCTTTGACACGGACACAACCATTTGGGCTGTTTGACAAAGTTGAAACAATCTGGAACAATAGAAGACTTCATAGCTTCCTTTGAGCACCTGGCTTTTCGAACAGAGGGCATGACTGATGCTTTCTTTCGAGAGTGTTTTATCAGTGGCCTCAAGGAGGAGATTCGGGCCCATGTCCTCATGGATCAACCCTCGAGTTGGGTGGAGGCTACTAAAAGAGCTAAAGAAGCATAACAGTTTGTATCCTCTCAAAACCAAAAACCCTCCTTTATCCCTCGCCCTAAACCCATCACTCCCACTACTCCCTCGGCCCCATTAAAAATCCAAAAATTGACCAGGGATGAAATGGCTGAATGCCAACTCAAAGTCCTTTGTTATAATTGTGATGACAAATATTTTTCGGGCCACAAGTGTAAGGAACAAAATATTTTTATGGCCATCTCTTAGGATATTTCGGAAGAGGATGTTGAAACTCCCCTTGTGTCTGAGTCACCTGAAATCACTGACATAACCCCTCCCTCAAACCCTCCCGAAGTAGAACCCGTCATTTCCCTCAATGCTCTCACTGGCTTCTCCGGTCCCCAAACCCTCAAGTTAATCAGTTACATCAAGCATCAGAAGGTCATCATTCTGGTTGATAGTGGAAGCACCCATAATTTTATTCATCGCCGCATCGCCCAAGAAACTCATTGCTACATCCATGTTGTCAACAATTTCCAAATCATGATTACCAATGGTGGTTCCATGAAATGTGGAGGGCGTTGTGAAAATGTGCGTCTCCAAATTTGTGACTACCACCTAAAATCCCATATGTTTGCTATCAACATGGGTGGTTGTGACATTGTGTTGGGTGCAAACTGGCTAAGAACTTTTGGTCCCATTCTCATGGATTTTAAGGCATTAACCATGCAATTCGACTAGGAAGGCCACCAATATAAATTCCAAGGCATCACTGCTGGTTCACCCAAGGTCATTAGTTCCCATCGCATGGAAAAGTTGCTCAAAAAAGGTCATTCTAGTGTCATTTCCCAACTCCATGCCATACAAGCAACAAAGACACCCCCGGTGCCGCAGGACCTCCAAGCCCTCCTTTCTAAACATCAAATGGTATTTTCCACTCCCCAAGGACTCCGTCCTTCCCACGGTGTTCATGATCATTCCATTCCCCTTGTACCTGAAAATCTTCCTCCCAATATCCATCCATATCACCACCCCTTTTCACAAAAAAATGAAATTGAGAAAATGGTTCAGGAACTCCTTAATGTAGGCGTTATCCGCTCTAGTGCTAGCCCTTACTCTTCTCTTGTAGTCATGGTCCCGAAGAAAGAAGGTTCTTGGAGAATGTGTCCTAACTTTCGTGCCCTCAACAAACTGACCATTAAAGACAAATTTCCCATTCCTGTCATTGATGACCTCCCGGATGAATTGAGTGGCACCCAATTCTTTACTAAACTTGATCTTCACTAGGGCTATCACCAGATACGTATGAAAGAGGAAAATATTCCCAAGATGGCCTTTCGCACTCATGAGGGCCACTATGAGTTTTTGGTCATGCCCTTTGTCTTGTGTAATTCCCCCTCCACCTTCCAAAGCCTCATGAATCATGTCTTTCGTCCCTTTCTCTGTCATTTTGTCTTAGTTTTCTTTGATGATATCCTCATCTATAGCAAAACCTGGACAGACCATCTTACTCATGTGGATCAAGTTCTCCATCTACTCTCTCAGCACCAACTTTTCYTGAAACARTCTAAATGTGCTTTTGGTGCCTCAGAAGTAGAATACTTGGGTCATCTGGTTGGCAAGGATGGCGTCAGGGTGGATCCGAAAAAGATTGAAGCTATGCAAGACTGGCCGCACCCAAAGATTCTCAAAAGATTTATGTGGATTTATGGGCTTAATAGGGTATTATCGCAAGTTTGTTAAGAACTATGGATAGACTGTCTCACCTCTCACTGCTCTCCTCAAAAAGAACTCTTTCACTTGGACTCTAGCCGCTGCTCAAGCTTTTCAAACCTTGAAGACGACCATGTGCACCACTCTGGTTCTGACCCTTCCTGATTTCACAAAGACCTTTGTGTTGGAATGTGATGCCTCAGGGAAAGGAATCGACGCTGTCCTTATGCAAGAGGGTCGACCTTTGGCCTTCACCAGCAAGCAACTGTC
>JZKD02S1698013.1:53361-66108 GCA_000966675.3 Picea glauca | reverse complement strand
GGTCCTTCCTCATCAAACCAACCCAATGTTGTTGATTCCTCTTAGTCTCCACATTTTCAGTCCAACTCCTTTCATCATGAACCTTGTCTTCCCTGCGTAGAGATCAATAAATTTGATGGATCCAATCCTACAGTTTGGGTCACTCAAATGAAGCATTATTTTTCTCTACATGGTATTACTGATGAGTTGGCCAAACTTCACTATGTTGTCCTCTATCTAGATCCTGAATGCTGGCAATGGTGGAAATCAAGAAAATATCCATGTCAGGGGTATATTGCCTAGACCCAGTTTGTTGTTGATCTCTATGCCCACTTTGATATTTATACCCACTATCTCAATTGTTTGACCAAGTTGAAACAGTCAGGCATAGTGGAAGATTTCATCATTTCTTTTGAGAATTTGTCCTTTTGAATAGAGGGCATGTCACATGCATTCTTCCGTGAATGCTTTATCAGTGGTCTCAAGGATGAAATATTCTCCCAGGTTCTCATGGCCTGCCCTCCAACTTGGTTGGAAGATACTTAACGTGCTAAAGAGGCCCAACAAGTTATTTTTTCCTAGAACAAAAAAACCCCTTTTGTTCCTCTCCCTCGACCCACTAATCCTAACTCCCTTGTCACTCCCCTCAAGGTCCAAAAACTAACTAGGGTTGAAATGGATGAACACCAACTGAAGGATATTTTATATAATTTTGATGAAAAATATTTTCGGGGGCACAAGTGTAAGGGAAAGAAACTATTTATGGCCATTTTTTAAGATGTTCCTGAAGAGGATGTGACAGTTCCCCTTATTGAAGAACCCTCCCTTCCTGATTCCACCCAGGAGCCTGCTGAGACACTTATTTTCTTGCATGCCCTCACTGGCTTCTCAACCCCACAAACACTCAAGCTCATTGGCTACATTAAGCACAAGAAGGTTGTCATCCTTGTTGATAGTGGTAGCACCCGCAATTTTATTCATCGTCGCATTGCCCAGAAAACCAATTTCTATATTCATGCTATCAATAATTTTCAAATCATGATAGCCAATGGTGGGTTGATGAAATGTGGTGGGTGTTGTGAAAATGTACATTTTCAAATTGGACATTACCAACTGAAGTCTCATATGTTTACCATTGACATGGAAGGTTTTGACATTGTGCTAGGTGATGAATGGTTATGCACTTTGGGTCCCATTCTTATGGATTTTAAGGAATTAACCATGCATGATCCAAAATGGATCCAGGAATCAAAATGGGTCTAGGAAGGCCTAAAAATCAAAGTTCTCGAAATCATATGAAACCAACTCCATTGTGTATGTATCGTCACACTGGTTCCGGCCATATAATTTTTTCCTCAAATAGACACCCTATGTGAAAGTTATCGCGTTCTGATCAAATTCCCAAACAGACAAAAAGTCAACTGGTCAAATTCAATGCTGACATCAGCAAGTATGACAAGTGACATCAGTATGATGTCATCATGCTGATGTGGAATCACCAGGAGGTGACACATGTCACCTAGATTCGACACTTTCGAGCTAAGTTAGCATTGTACGGATTTGATACGTGTCACTGTGTGGATGACATGTGGAAGTCTGTACAGTGAGTTGGCGCTATGACAAGCTGACACATGGTTGTATGGATGACAGTTGATAGTGCGACAGATTGATGTGGCAGTGACATGTGGCAGATGACTAGGCTGTATGATGGATGACATTGCAGGTGACTGGGCAGGTGACAGGGCTACTCATTCTACTGGTACGAGCCAGTCCTAGGGTGACACGTGGCCCAATCACAGGGCGCCACCTGGCACCTCAGATTTTCCCAAGGTTTTCTTGCTAAAAGGTTCATTCCACCTCTAGGGAAATCAAACTTGTGACCTACAAAATGGGAAATGACCTAACACCATCAGGCTAACCACAATGATGGATGATGAGACTTGTTTGTTATTCAGAGCATTCCATATTTAAGTTGCGGTTGGATTTTTGTGGGGCATAAGCCCTGGTCGATGGGGGCCAACCCCGACCAACCAGGGGCTAGAAACGAAGGTCTAACCAATTCATATGCACGTGGAGACTTATCCGAGGACACGTGGACCAAGCCATGAGACCAAGGGCTAGGACGAGAGGAGCCAGGGTAGTTGGGGTGCATGGGAGCCAAAGCCATGGCCATATGACCATGCACATAGGACCATGACCTAACAACCTGGGGCTCAAAATATAATGCCTAGATCAAGGACACATGGAGCCTATCATATGACCAAGAGCCCAGGAATAGGGGGTTGCGCCCTGAATTATTCCCAAATTTAAATTTTAAAACTATATTATATTATTTTTAGTGGATTTTCAGCCCGTTTTGGGAGATTTTGTTCATTATTGGAGGATTTGGAGCCCTTTTTGAGGCCAGATCTTGGGAGGAAGTTGGGAGGTTGTTGCCAAAATCAAACATATATAAACCAAATGTTCTTGGAAGCTTTAGATAGCTTCATAGAAGGAGAAATGCTGAGGAATTTGATAGTCAAATCCATTTTTATGCAGGGAAGCCATTGAGGAGAGGAACTTTGCGAGCCAATTTTGGGAGCTTCGCTCAACCATTTTCAGTGGTGTCAATTGTGTTGGGTTCTTGAGTTTGAGAAGAACACAACCAAAACATTTTGTAATCCATTTGACACTTTTTTGATGTACTTTTAGAGCATTGAAGAGAAATAATAAAACCTCACCCACTGAGACAAAGGCCTGAAGACATAGGAAATCTTGTCGAACTCCGTTAACAACTTTTTTGTTATGGTTTGCTGATTATTTGTGCTTATTTCCAGATCTATATATATTATTATGGATGCTATGTTACATCATTAATTCTTCCTCTTTATTCAATTCCTAAATGGTTAATGAACTTATGTTTTAAAACTTAACCAAGTCTTTAAAAGATTCTTTTTGGATCAATGAAATTCCAACAGGAAGGATAAAGGTATAAATTCCAAGGTCTCACAGCTAGTTCTCCTGAGATAATTAGTTCCCATCAAATGGAAAATATCCTCAATAAATGCCATTGTGGTATCATTTCTCAACTCCATTCTATTCAAGCCGTTGAGACACCCTCTGTGCATCATGACCTCCAAGCTATCCTTTCCAAACATCAAGTTGTTTTTTCCACCCCTCATGGACTTACTCCTCATGGTGTTCATGAGCATTCCATTCCCCTTGTTCTTTGGAGTCTTCCTCCCAATGTTCACCCTTATCATCACACCTTTTCCCAAAAGAATGAAATCAAGAAAATAGTGTAGGAATTGCTACAAGCGGGTGTTATATGCCCCAGTACCAACCCTTATTCTTCCCCTATTGTCATGGCACTTAAGAAAGAAGGTACTTGGCACATGTGTCCTGAATTTTGTTCCCTCAATAAGCTCACCATCAAGGACAAGTTCCCCATTCCTATCATTGATGATATCTTGGATGAGTTGAGTGGTGCTTAGTACTTCACTAAACTTGATCTATGTTCTGGCTACCACTAGATACGTATGCAATAAGTTGACGTACGCAAGACTACCTTTCGAACTCACGAGGGTCACTATGAGTTTTGGTCATGTCCTTTGGCCTATGTAATGCCCCCTCCACCTTCCAAAGCTTGATGAATCATGTCTTCCATCCTTTTCTCCGTCATTTTTTCTTAGTTTTCTTTGATGATATTCTCATCTATAGTAAAACTTGGTAATCTCATCTTTCCCATGTGGATCAAATTCTCCATCTACTCTCGCAACACCAAATTTTCCTCAAGTTCTCTAAATTTTCCTTTGGAGCCTCAGAAGTAGAGTAATTGGGTCATATTGTTGGAAAGGCTAGTGTCTGGGTGGATCCTAAAAATATTGAAGCAATGCAGGATTTGACTCACCCAAGACTATGAAAAGCTTGCGTGGTTTTTTGGGTTTAATCATCTATTGTTGCAAGTTTGCTCAGAATTATGGGAAGATTGCGGCCCCTCTCACTGCTCTCCTTAAAAATAATTCTTTCACTTGGACTCTCGCATAGGATCAATCTTTTCAAGCTTTGAAAGCAACTATGTGTACTACTTTGGTCTTGGCCCTTCCCAATTTCACAACAACCTTTGTCCTTGAATGTGATGCCTCATGCAGAGGAATTGGAGCTATCCTTATGCAAGAAGGCAAACCTTTTCCTTGTACTAGAAAATAATTTTCCAAACTCCATTTGGGCTAATCAATCTATGAAAAGGAAATGTTGACTATTTTGCATGCTGTGGATCTCTGGCGCCCTTATCTCCTGGGGAAACACTTCCAAATTAAGACAAATCATCAAAGCCTCAAGTATTTTCTGGAGCAAAGACCTTCTTCCGCAGAGTAAAAAAAATGGGTAACTAAGCTCTTTGGTTATGATTATGAGATAATCTACAAGAAAGGCAAAGAAAATGTGGTTGCTGACACTCTTTCTCGAAAATATGAAGATGAAGGGTCCCTTTCCCCCCTCTCCTTCATTGTACTAGATTGGCTCCAAGTTGTGCACCAAGAATGGCTACATGATCCTAAAATATCGCATATGATCCAACAATTGAAGTCCAATTCTCCGGTTTCCCCAAGGTACTCTTGTCACAATGATGAACTTTTCTACAAAGGTCATTTGCATTTATGTAAACAGTCACAACTTAAATCCATGGTGCTTTTTGAGCTTCATGCTACTCCCATAGCTGGGCATTCAAGGTTTACCAAAACCTATGATCAGGTCAAACATTCTTTTTTCTAGGATGGTATGAAAAAGGACGTTCACACTTTTGTAGCAGAATGTGATGTTTTTCAATGCAACAAAGGTGAAACCATCAAGCTTCTTGGCACACTCCAAACACTTTTGATTCCACCCACTATTTGGAGGGACATATCTATGGATTTTACTATGGGATTACCTAAATCAGTAAATAAGTCTGTCATCATGGTGGTTTTAGATCATAGTTCCAAGTATGCTCATTTTCGTGCTCTTCAACACCCATTTACCACATCAACTTTGGCTCAACGTTTCATGGATCATATCTTCAAGCTTCATGGCATGTCTCATTCTATTGTTTCTGATTGAGATCCAACTTTCACCAACAATTTTTGGCAAAAATTCTTCAGACTCCAGGGCACCCAATTGCATCTCAACACCACCTATCATCCCCAGACTGATGGTGAAATTGAAGTTGTCAATAAGTGTTTGGAGACTTATTTGAGGTGGTTTCCCTCTAAAAGGAAAAACCAATGGGCTCAATGGTTACCATTAGCTGAATGGTGGTACAACACTTCTTACCATACAACTACTCACATGAATCCTTTTTAAGCAGTATATGGCCAAAATCCACCTCCAGTTCTCTCCTACATTCCATGTGCATCGAAGGTCAAGGTGTTTGACCAAACACTTACATTTTGTGAGGCTATTCTTCGTACCCTCAAAGAGAATTTGGTCATGGCCCAGAATTGCATGAAGCAACAAGTTGATCAAGGTTGCTCAGAATGACAATCTTTTGAAGGAGACCGAGTATTTCTTCAACTGCAACCTTATAAAAAAACTTCACTCAAGGTTGAACATTGTCAGAAAATGGCACCCAAATTTTATGGTCCTTATAAAGTTCTCAAGTGCATTGGGAAGGTGGCCTATTAGTTAGCTTTACCCAATAATTCTAAGCTCCATCCTATTTTTCATGTCTCTTGCTTAAAGAAGGTGATTGGAACTAAGTGCCAAAATCAAACCAACCTTCCCGAGTTGGATGAAGAAGGATCCATCTGGTTGCAAGCATAAGCAGTTTTGGACCAGCGAGAGTGTCGTCTTCGTCATCATACCATCAAGTAAGTGTTAGTTCAGTGGAAATATACAACTCCAGCAGATGCCACCTGGGAGCCCGCTAACATTCTACAAAAATTTCGTCATCTCAAGCCTTGAGGACAAGGATGATTCTAAGGGAGAGGGCATGTTAGGGACCTAACCTACCTAACCCCTCAAGTGGGTAGAATAATATATTTCCATGTACTAAAGATCAATATTAATAAGGCCTAGAAATGAGGAGGAATAAGTCAAATGTAAGTATACCTAATAGAAGCTTCCACTTCTAGAATGATATTCCTATAGATTGTTCTTTTGGATATATAGATTTAGTATAAATAGGAATAGAGGGTATGAGAAGTTTTTTCTTGGATATTATTGTAATAGAGCTCCGCTCTATTGGAGTTTCCCCCCTTGAAAAGGAAAGTGAAAATTTCTCTCAGTAATCAAAGTGATCTTTTCGGTGTTATTCTAGTATTATTTTGGTATTATTGTGGTGTTGTTCTGGTTATATCATTGTTTATCTACCATTTCTAGTTAATTATTTTTGTTCTACATACTATTTTATATCTGGAATATTACACCCCTGTATGAAAATAAAAAAACAAGTGGGAGAATGTTGGGTATGTGTTATATTCTTTGCACGACTAGCTAGAGTGTTTTCTACGTTGCATCAGGCGTGTGGGGTGGGGGGGGGGTTGAAGGGGGTGATAGTTGATCCAGGGGATAAAAAAATTCTCAAAAATCAAAATGTTGGGAATTTCTTGAAAATGGATTCATTACATATATCTCATCCTCATGATCCCAATGCAAACTGAATGGGCTCAAATAAATATTGCATGCGAGAGATATCATGTTCTGTCCATTTTTACAAACAAGCAAAAAAATGTTGACTGTGCAGTCCGTACAGTCCACGTGTCTGCTCACCGAACGAATGTACAACTGACGTGGTAGAGGATGAGTTGGAAAATGATGAGTTTGTAGAGTTTTGAGGACCAATCTGGTGCTGACACGTGGCATGTTCATGGTGAATGGAAAGGTGCCACATGGCCCAGCAAGGGGCCACCACATGGCACCGCATTGTTGGTTTAAAAGTTTTGGACTCCAGCGGAATTAAACTCGTAACCTCCGGGTGTGGGAAGTGACTTGGAAAGGGTTGAGCTACTAGCCCACCCTTGGTTACACACCTTAACACTCTACCATATGGCTAACAACGTGGATATTTCAATTGTGAAGCCCACAATCACCACACATACAACCTCACCATGTGACCTTTGGTGCAGACTTTCCAATGGTTAGCCAACAAATATGGGTTTAACGCCAAACATGGCCACATGGGGGGCATACGACCATAACCTCCATCGAAAAAGGTGCCAGTCATCCTAACGGTGTGATAGTTTTCCTGAATTTGTGAAATGGCACACATGTTGGGTTTTTGGCACTGGAAATGCACAGAGTTAGGTTCAATTTTGACAGAGTGCGTTTTGGTGAGTAGGTACAACAATCTATTGGGGAAAAGCTTCTAGGAAGTGTTTTCTTCTCAATTTTTGGCCAAACCAGGTGCAGGAAGATCCCAACTAGGGGTTTTTGGACATTCTGGAGCCATTGAAGCCATTGTTTTTTCATTCTAAGCATGGTAAAGCACTTATTTTGACACTTTTATCATTAATGAAAATGATCCATTAGAATATGGACCAGGATATGTATCCCAAGACAGGGGTGAAATCTTTTAGCATTTTTCTATGTTATGTGCTTGTTTATGATGGTTATTTATGTATGTTTATGCTTCTCATGTTAAGTAAAAAAATCATTAAGTTTATGTGTTTGCAACTTGATCCAATTGTAAATTTGTGCACACAATTGTTTTTCATTTTCATATCAAGTTGGTATCAGAGAAAAGGATTTTGAAGGTTTGATTGTTTGTGAGTGTTTGTTTTCTAATGCTTACAAGGTTGAAGCTCACAAGAGGAGAAGTTCAAATTGTAGAGACAAGTTCTCAACCTTCAAGAAGGAGAACTACACATTCACCTCCAGCTTCAAGGAGGCATTCACCAAGTATGGCTCATGAGGAGAGTCATGAAACTCTTACTTCAAAAGATGAAACATTCAGAAAATCTTTTTATGATATGACAGAAATGGTGAAAGTTTTATTTGAAGAAAGAAATGCAAGGTTTCAAGGTGAAAGCTCAAATCCTCCAAGAGGTAGTGAAGATAGTGGTGATAAAAATCCAAAAGGAAATGGAGGGAATGATGATTCTCCACCTCCTTCACCTCCATCTTCCAATTCTTATACCATTTCAAAACCACCTCAAAATTCTCCAAAAGAACATGGTAGAATTCCTCCACAAACTCCTTTTCTTAAGCTTGATATTAAGTTTGAATTTCTTATGTACAATGGAGAGGTAAATGATGAGAAATTGGATAACTGGATTTGTCAGATTGAAGTGTATTGTAGGATATAAATAATAAAATATGATGAAACTATGATTCATCTTGCTTCTTTGAGATTGGAAAGTGCAACACTCATTTGGTGGGAAGCCAAGATTCAAGAGGACATGCAAAATCATGGTAAATTTTTATCCTCTTGGAATGATTTTATTGTTGCACTTAAAAGGAAATTTTATTCATTAGCATACATGTAGAAAGCTATTATGGATTGGAAAATTTTTAGACAAGATAAAGGGAAAAGTGTGCAAAGCTACACTCAAGAATTTAGAAGAAGATCTTTGATTTTGGGTATAGATTTATCTTCTCAAGAAACTTTACTCAAATATATTGGGGGATTGCATAACTACTTGAGACACACAATAATTATGTTTAACCCCACAAATCTATATGAAGTTTGTGTATTATTGGCCCTTGACCAAGTTTTGAGGATCCTTGGTCAGGTTTGACCTATTTTTGGGACTTTGACAATCTTTCGAAGTCAGAGTGCAATACGAAGTAGAGATCATGGGATATTGACCCCTTTTAGGGTCCTTTTTGGGATTCAGGATTATGTAATGGGTACAGGAATGTCGGCCCATGGGTTTACCCATGCTTAGGCCTATTTTGTAATGTATAAATAAGTAGCTAGGTGATGTAAGAAGAGGCCAGTGTGATAAGTGCTGAAGTTTGATCTATGTGATCGAAAGTGCTAAGTGTTGAGTGGAGATTTCTTTTGTGCATACTGTATGAGGCTTGCAGAGCTCAGTGCAAGTGAGTGTAAGAGATTGAGAAGAGGCTTAGTGTTGTAACCTAGCCCGAGGAAGGAGGATCTAGCAAGGTGCGCAGATCTCCTGTCCTCTGCAGGGTAAGGTTTTTGTGGCTCTGTGCATGTAACTGATTGAAGAAGCTAATAAAGAAGACAAAGAGTTGGTGGATGTAGCCCCAGGGTGGGGGTGAACCAAGTACATGTTGTGTTTCTCTACTTTGTGCAATGTATTGATGTGTTTATATGTTAACTTCCTTAGTGCTTCGATATAGATGAATGGTAGATAGATATGTTAATGCTATGTGCTTAATATTATGGATGAATACTTGATTTGGCCTATGTGAATGTGCTTAGTGCTTGAATATAGTAGATCTGTTTAAATATTGCAATTCTCTGTAATTAAGGTTTAACTACGCTGTAAACTAAGACTGGATAATGATGAACTATAACTACTAAGTTCCCTATTAAGGTGTTTCAGTCACAGATCTGTCTCCCAGCTAAGGTTGCAGACACTGGAGTCATGCAACCACCCATGCCTCTACCTTGGGTGAGACTTCATTTTCTTCGTAGGTGTTGCCGAAAGGGCCGATAGTTAGGGTTTGGTTGGTGTGTTGTTGTAGCATTGAACCCTGGGTCTGCCCCTATGCCAACAACTGGTTAACCAGAGTTGGGAGATGAGCCAACCCAACTCCATTAACTACAAGATGCAACCGAAGCTCACCTTTGTTGAGCACAAGAAGAAACAGAACAAGCCACCCAGGCCTTGAAGCAAGTGAAAGAGGTACTCGTAGAACAACGCCAACTTGCAGAGTAGTAGAAGGTTTCTCTCCAGATGAAGTTTGAAAAAGAGAAAGCACAAATTCAACAAGAAAAGGAACAATTGCTCGCAGAGCAACTCGAAGTGAAAGAATTAGTCAACAAATAACTTTTCTCTGTGACAGGATTATAACCACAGGTAGAAGACCGAGTCACGCATCAAGTAGAGAAACTCACATAAGCTATCCAACAACTACAACAACAAATAGTAGACTTAGAGCTACACACAGTGCTCGACACTCTACAGGATGTAAGGGATCAAAGAGAAGCAACTTCCCGAAGAGAAGTTGAAAGAATCAAGGGCCTCTCCATGGAATGTAAGCAATTGAGTGATCGCAGTGCCCAGATGTATGAGAGAATAAATTAGAATCTAGAACTAAAGACACTAGAGTCACAACTCCAAGAGGTGAAGTATCAAGCAGAAACAATATAGGCACAACTGAAGCCCCTATCATCTATTGAAAGGATGAAGCGATCCCAAGAGCAGGACACTGCCCAACAACAGGTCCACACCATTCAGAGAAAAGTCATGGAAGTGACTCAAAGGCTCCAAACTATATAGGATGAGGATTACCAACTATTCACAAAGATTGAAGGCTGAGGAGAAGAACTAGAGACAGTCGTCACTATAGCTGAACAACGCCTAGAGGGATCTGCCAACAATTTTTTTATCCAAGAGTTCACTGAACAGGAGGCCGTGGCACAAAAATAAGTTGAATTAGCTCGAGAAAATCTAGAGGCTTTTGAAACCGAGCTACCCATATCAGAGTGACTCGGGATGAGTCACAAGTGAGTGTTGGGGGCTTGTTGGCCCTTGACCAAGTTTTGAGGATCCTTGGTCAGGTTTGACCTATTTCTGGGACTTCGACAAGCTGTCGAATTCAGAGCACAAGATGAAGTGTATATCGTGGGATATCAGCCCCCTTTAGGGCCCTTTTTTGAATTCAGGATTATGTAATGGGTATGGGAATGTCAGCCCATGGGTTTACCCATGCTTAGGCCTATTTTGTAATGTATAAATATGTAGCTAGGTGATGTAAGAAGAGGCCAGTGTGCTAAGTGAGTTTGATCTATGTGATTGAAAGTGATAAGTGCTGAGTGGAGATTGATTTTGTGCATACTGTATGAGGCTTGCAGAGCTCAATGCAAGCGGGTGTAAGATATTGAGAAGAGGCTTAGTGCTGTAACCTAGCCTAGGGAAGGAGGATATAGCGAGGTGCGCAGATCTCCTGTCCTCTGTGGGGTAGGGGTTTTCTGGCTCTGTGCATGTAACTGATTGAAGAAGCTAATAAAGAAGATGAAGAGTTGGTGGATGTAGCCCCAGGGTGGGGGTGAACCACACACATGATTTTTTTCTCTGCTTTGTGCGTTGTATTGATGTGTTTGTATGTTAACTTGCTTAGTGCTTCGATATAGATGAATGGTAGATAGATATGTTAATGATATGTGCTTAATAGTATGGATGAATTCTAGATCTGGCCTATGTGGATGTGTTTAGTTCTTGAATATAGTAGATCTGGTTAAATATTGCAATGCTCTGTAATTAAGTTTTAACCGCGCTGTAAACTAAGACTGGATATTGATGAACTATAACTGCTAAGTGCCATGTTAATGTGTTTCAGTCACAGATATGTGTCCTAGCTAAGGTTGCAGACACCGGAGTCCTACAATCACCCCTACCTCTACCTCAAGTGAGACTTCATCTACTTCGCAAGTGTTACCGAAAGGGCCGATAGTTAGGGTTTTGTTGGTGCGATGTTGTAGCGTTGAACCCTGGGTCTACCCCTATGCCAACATGTACAGATAATGTATTTGGAAGAAAGAGGGAGGAATGAACCTCAAGAGGGAAACACTAATCCATTTGTTAATGGAGACAAGGGAAAGAGTAAATTCAAAGTAAATAGAAGAAATAATGCTTCAGTCAAGAAAGAGGGAGAGAAAATATCATGTAAACATTGTTCAAAAGATGGACATGATGAATACCATTGTTGGAAACTTCATCCTAAAATGAGACCCAAAATGTTTATCCACAAGGGGAAACCAAAGACTGCTACAACTACACAACATGATTTAGGAGATGAAACAAAAATTACAGCCATGGTTTTTCAAGGTAAAGATTCTATTGGAAGTACTAGTTCTTCAAGTAGTAGCCTCAATGAAACTCAACATTAAAAAGAAATAATAAATATTTTCCACATAAGGGTTATTTCAAATCATACCAAGATAGATAATCTTTTTGATATTGGATCTCAAGCAAACCTCATATATGAAGACACAGTTAAGAAATTGCATTTGGAAACTACTCCTCATCCTAAACCATATCCTCTCGAATGGATATGTGACAATGCCAAATTACACGTGACAAGTGTTGATTAAGGTTGGTTGTCATTGATGTCAACCCTTGAAGAAAGTCCGGTAGCAAAAAGGTTTGGGTAATGGACCCAAGGTTGTTTCATGTATAATGGTATGAGTTTTAATATATTTTAAGGTAATACTATTCTATATGGATAGTACGTGTCATGTCATTTCTGGTGGTATGTGGAACATCACATAACTCCTCATGGTTTGAGAGTTATGGCCTTACGAAGTTGGAGGACCCTCATATGTTGGCTTGAAGCCCCAAAAGGTCAAATAAGTCAAAGAGATTGCAAAGAAGAAATTATTATTTGAATGAGAAAGTAAAGTGACAAAGTCAAGAAGGATTATTTAAATAATAAATTGAAGTGACAAAATCAAAGAAGATTATTTAAATGATAAAGTGAGGTGACAAAGTCAATGAAGAATATTTAAATGATAAAGTAATGGAGAAATTTCTAATTATGGAAAGTGGTTAACCCTAAAAATGAGGAAAATAGGTTAAGTGACCTATAGGTGGGTTAAGTGACCTAGAAATAGGTTAAGTGACCTAGAAATGGGTTAAGTGACCTAGAAGATGGAGAGTATAAATAAGAGGCAAGGCT
>JZKD02S1698013.1:0-27698 GCA_000966675.3 Picea glauca | reverse complement strand
TGAGGAGTCATATGGTATGATGCACCTGATTTGATCAACCATACATCACGGTCTGCATGTGTACTTGTAGATTTCAGGTAAACACCACCTCCTTCTTGAGTGGAGGTTTTCTCCTCTGTAGAAGAGGTACTATCATATCCCTTTGGTTTTTCAACCTTCCTAGACTTGCAATCTTTATTATAATGCCATGTTTTACCACACTTCCAACATTTCCTCAAAGATTTTCCTGGAGATTTAGATCTACCTGTAGATTTAGATCTCCATTCCGAAGGCTTACTAGGGTTCCTGTCTTGGGTATTCCCTCTTACAAATAAAGCATCTGTGTTGTGACCATCCATGCTTTTTCGCCTCACCTCTTCAGATAACAAGGATGCAACTACATCCTCATACTTCAATGTATATTGAGTGGTACTACCTATTTCTACAACCAGATTATCCCAAGAGTCTGGAAAATAACATAATAAAGTAATACACTTATCTTCCTCAATCGTAATATTAATAGAGCCAAGTTGACTTACCAGAGTATTACAGGAATTTAGATGTTCTATCATAGAATCTCCATCCTCCATCCTAAGCTGATACAACTTCTTTCGAAGTAACAACTTGTTTACCAGGGACTTTAATTGATACAAATTCCCCAACTTATCCCATAGTTCCTTGGTTGTAGATTCTCCTGAGACATTCAACAACACCGAATATGCCAGGCAGAGTCGAATAGTACTCCTTTCTCTCCTGTCCAACTTCTCCCAATATTTCTTCGACATACTAGTAGGTGGTGTACTAGCAGTTTGTTCACTAGAAAGTTGTGTACCAGTCATCTGTGTGCCAGTAGGTTGTGTACCAGTAGGCTGTGTACCAGTAGGCTGTGTACCAGGATCCACAACGATCCATTTTTCTTTGTCTACAAGAAGGTCCTCCATATTCAGCTTCCATAGCTCAAAGTTTTTACCGTTGAACTTCTCTATCTTGATTCTAGAAGAACTTGGCATTCCTCTTTCTACACTCAAATCACCACTGCAAAATCTCCCACTAAACCCAGGTTTATCATAGACCCAAGATAAACTTGATCTATCAAGACCAAGCCAAACCCTCAACAACAAAGGTGTCCCTCTGAAGACAAAAATGAGCTCTGATACCACATGTAATTTTTAAACCTATGAAGTAAAGCAATGCATATAGATTCTTAAGCAAAATAGAATTTAATAAATGGATCATACATAGAGTACACAGATATTTTATACTGGAAACCCTCAACCAAGAAAACCTTTCTTATATTCATTATATAGAATTTCACCATTCACTATACAATATATACAATGTTTTTAGGTATTCCATAGAGACCAAAACCCTAATCCCTAAAACCGAGATTATTATTAGTAAACCACTAAAAATAGCAAAAACTGCCCAAAAAAAAAATTGGGGCGCTGCCCCGGGCTACGCCTGGTGCTGAACACTGTGCGTAACTAGAGGGGGGCATACCTGCCCCCACTGGGACCCCCCTAGGAAATCACCTACCACACATGACACAAATAGAGCACTACTACGAGGGATCGTCAAAGGCAGTTGTCGAATCTGACGTGCCCACACACACACATGCAAAGAATATAATACATACCCAACACTTTATTACGTGACAATTTTGTTCATTAGGGTCTCATAAAATGAAAATATGAACTCAGATATTGTTCCCTTTAGCAATTGAAAACAATAATCAACAATTCACTCTTAGACAAAAAGCAATCATAATTCTATTCACTCCAATCAAACCTGTGTAGTACAAAAAATAGTCAATATATTTGAGAGGCTTCATTATGGAATATGAAGGTAAAAGATGAATTCTTGTTGTTCCTGTATCCACTAAGAACACTACTATCTCAAACTTAGAATAAGAATATTTTTTTGCTTAGCAATCCCACACATCAGATTCTTAAATGTTACTCTATAGAAATAGAAAGGAAACTAACTGCTCACACTGATTCAAAAGAAAGTGATTATGTGTTTGATCTTTAAAATGCATTTAAAATCATTGAAAAAACACAACTGTTAAATGTGCACACTCACACAATCACACAAATAATGTACAGGGAGTTTTACCTTAGTTGGCATGGTGGGCCCTTGCCGCACCAACAAGGTACCTCTAAAACGATAACATACTAAAATGTTCTAATCATACCCAGAAATTGAACAACAGATCATTTGTATTCCTTCAACTTGTAAATCGAATCAACAATTCATCATCTCATATATTGTGGAAATATGTATCATTATGTTCTTGCTACTGCTTCATTGCATCCATACGTACTCTATCAGCTATACAACATCCCTTATAAAGAAGGTGAGTCGTTACTATCAAGAGCTAAGGATAATTATCAAATAGTTTTTAAAATATTACAATTGGCAATTCATATCGAATATCTAGGGATGGACTTCATCCTAATGACACGAAGTGCATGAGTGATGAAGTCGATCATGATATTGAAAACTGATTTAGAGACCTCGATCCAACTGACTTCTTGGAATCTCCAACAACATACTTGTTCAACAAGCGAATTATGGAAACAAGGGGTTTGGTACCGGAATACACACAGTCGCGAATCTGAGTACTGGATTAGGCGCAAAGGGAGGTATCAGGATAGCGCAGTGTTTTGGTACTGAAATATCATAGGCTGGTACCAGAATAGAACATGGTGCGCTGGTATCGGAATAACACATGCTGGTACCAGAATAGCGCAGACTGGTACCGGAATAGTGCAAGATAGGTGTTGGTACCAGATCAATGTTGTGCGGGTCTGTTGGTACTGGATCAATGTTGTGCAAGTTTTTTGGTACCGGATCAATGTTTCTTAAGAGTCAAATGATTAAGATCCTATAAAATCAAACATTTAATCCTTTTAACTCAAGAAAAATAAACAAGCCATGCTTTAATCATAAGTTACCTCTCTATGTATATAGACAAGTTCATCAGTGTATTTATGGAGGAAACAATCAATTAGATACACATAGAATAGGCAAAATTGACTCAGACAGAGGATAATATAGGGTAATAGAGGTGTCAAAACTAGGACTCAACATTCCCCCATGCTTAGGTCATTGCATGTCCTCATGCACCAATAATCTTCAAAATTTCAAAATTGATGGTACTCCACCTTTCTTCAGCTCCTTAAGTAACAATATAAACTTCCTAGCCTATTATTCACACTTCTGACCCATGGAAAAGTAGTTATGATTAAAAAGTGGAGTCATGAGTAATAGATTAGATGTGTTAGTGATTTGACGTTAAGTCTTATCCAATTTGTTGTGGATCATAGTTAGGAGAAAGGGATGGATGTGACTCTAATATGATTACAGGATAGTGGCCAAGAGTTTTCATAATTACTTTGACTAATAGACTTCCTAGCTAGATTACCTTTAGAATAAAAGTGATGTAAGCATAGTTTAGATCTCATTTGAAGAGAGGAGCACATAAAAGAATACATCCCAAGATGATTAACTCATTTCTTATCCAAGTTTTTTAGAGATGAATCTCTTCTTTCTTAGGTGAGGTGAATTACATATACTGAGGGTCCCACTTCTCATGCAAACCTATTTGTTTTAAATATAGAACTCTAAAGTGGATACTTGAAGGTTCTTAAGAACATCATCCAAGAGATATAAAGGTCACATCCTAGCCTTGATTTGATAATGTTTCAGAATGAGACCCAAGGGTTTTTGTTTAGTTTTAGGTGTGCCACTTAATTTTTTTCAACTCCCTTTACCTGGCATAGCCCCGCTCCTAGCATGCCTATTTAGTATCCCGACGAGTTTACCTTAGTACCATACAAGCATGGCCCCGCTGCCAGCAAGCTTGTTCAATACCCCGATGGGTTTACTTGTACTTCCTGATACTTTATTTTTATTATATTACTCAAAATATTTAGAATGATGTACACTGTTCATTGACAGTTTTAGAGTATAAGGAAGGCAGGTGGTACGGGAGTGTTATTAGGCACACAATTAATTTTTTGCAATTATCCCAAGGGTGACATCATCCACATTCAACTTAAATCTCAGTTATTCAATGTATAATGGAACATCTCAGATAATGACTAAGATGTCCATCTAGTTAATCCTATTATGGTTCTCATGAAAATTCATTGTGGTTTTGCAAGGGCGTTCCACCACGTGAGGTTTTCATCAATACCTCACAAGAAAAACTTGTAAATATAAAATTGGATAAGATCTTGTTTGAATCAACTAGGTTAGTATTAGACATAATGGTGTCACCACTTTTCGATGGATATTTCAACTAACAATCACTTTTTTTCAAAATGATGAGGTAATAAGACAAGTGCACCCATTATCATATAGAGATAAATGTGGAAATATCTTCTTAAAGGATAGCAAGGATGATTCATTTATGGGTGAGTGTAGAAATGTAGGAGGAAGATGTATATGAGAGTAAAGAACAATTCAACACAAGACTTAAATGATCATTGATATAAGGAACATGAAGAGATTAGCTCATACCTCCAATTGCCTGAACTGAAAACAATGTTAAGCATAGGACAAAGATCATATCACCTTGGCATCAATACCATATTGGTAATTGGTATCAAAACATGTTTTTGCAGTACCATAATAGATAGTACTAGAATAGGACAGTACTGGAACAGAGCAGTACTGGAACAAAGCGGGGGGCAGAAACATAGTGACATGATGAATGGTTTCTATATGAGGAGATGTATACGAGGGCTTGCAAAATTTCAAGGTAGAGAGCATGCAATAATTGAGAATAACCATATTTTTACTGCATAATTAGTCTAATTTATTTAATAAAATGAAAAATGTTGAATTTATATTTCCTAGTACTTAAATCGAGCAACAAAACTTGAATATATGATTAGAGCTACCAACACCTTGTTACCAGTTCCAAATCACCTGAGTACCAGATCATTTGAGTGAAGATTTATGTTCAATACCAGAATAGTGCAAGGTTTCTTCTTCAATACCGGATGAACGTGGAGATATTTTTCAGTACCAGATGTGGTCCAGTACCTGATGAGCACAACAATATGGTTCAGTACCATAATAGTACAGAAATGACCATTGGTACCAGATAAGCACAAAGGTGAACATTGTAATCTGGTACTTGAAGAGATTTTGGAACAGTACCTGGTGGTAGTGATTTTGAAACTTTTGTAGGCTGCACCTTGTATAAGTAGCTGGTGTTTTCTGGTGTTTTGGAAGAGGACATGTGATCTGATTCAACTGAAAAATCATGTAGATGGAACAAATACCGACACTAGATGTAGGAACTCTAATTTATCATCAAAATAATGCAAAAGAATTTGGTGACTAGACTCCAAGCTCTGTAACAAGAGGGTATTTTGTAATTGGATGACCATATTTTAAGATTTAGAACCCTCCTCTTTTGGAACCAGGCTAATCATTTCTCTTGTTAGCACTTCCTTTTTATTACAAAAACAATAATCCTAACTACTACTATCTCAGCAACCACTCCCTCATGATCGAGGTTATTCATGGCCCCATGCAAACAATGTGACACGCCAAAAAAATGTTTTTCATAGGGTTGCAAACATCTGCTAAAAACAAACCAATAGAACTAATTAAAACTAGATTTTTATTCATACTTACAAACAAAAAAATTAGGCAGAATGTCAAAAGTTGGATTATTAGCTATGAATAAAATAGTTTGGACTTAACATTCAGTTTCAATTGCTATTAAAAAGGTCACTTAATTGATCATCCTTGTGAAATTGTGGTCTTAAAATAGATAGGTAATGATAAATCACAAATGCATCATTTTTAACAACTTAAGGAAAAAGAAGAAATTTGAAGAAATAGGTCATGAAAAACTCCCTTAAGTGTTATATTTTGTTGACAAGGATGCCTTCTCCACTTTTGAAACCCTTCTTGTATTATTTTTTCATTCGGAGGATGAAGAGATTCCCTTCTCATAAGATTCCAAACAAAATTATCATAACTTTTAAAAATAAATCTACTATAGGAACAAAAGATCTTAAGCCAATTTCTTTATTGACTTTTGACATTTCCATTTATGAAAAGTATGAAAGATATGTTGCATTGTACTGATGTGCAACATTTATTTATTTATTTACCTATCCTACTCTAATTGAACAAAAGAAAATGTCCTTCAAGTATAGGAATACTTCCAGTGAAGCCATGTGCATAACAAGGTTAGAAATATATCCATACTCAGGTTTAAAAGATAAATTTTAATGCATACTGGAGTATGAAGGACCAACTGCTTTGATGATGATATCAAACAATAATTAAAAGTAAAAGAGTAGTGTGACCTGACAGCTAATTGCAACCATCTTTCAATAGGATTAATATATTATTGTTTCTCTTCTTTGTTTAGGTCACACAACATGTCCTCCTTTTCCATGTTATGCAAATTATCTTCTTCAAGATGATTGGTCTTTGGAGTACATACAACATCTACTGAGAGGCATGCTAAGAACTCCTCAATATTAGGTTCCAATGGTTTCTCTCCATTGAATTCTCTCCATGATTCTTGAGTCTCCTCAACAAATTGACAATAGGAATCTGAAGGGACTTCTAAATCTTCTTGTGGAGAGACAACTAAATTCTTGAATGTTGTCAAGATATGCTCTTCCTGAGAGGACGATATCCCAGTTGCTGCTAGAATGTGCGAAAATTCTTGGAGGAACATTCTTCAAGCTCTTGATCATCCTTGAATTACACTAGCTGGTTGATGATCCCTATCTTGCAACACAAATTAGTCCTCGAGGGTTCTTACAACACCCCAAAAATGATTTATCACCAAAGATTTGAATTTTAAAACTATTTGAAAAAATAAAACACACAAAAATTGAACTCTTTGCATTACTGGGACCCTGTTGTAACCAGGTTATCTATTCACACAAGCTAACCCATCATGAGAACACAATTTTTCATAAAGGAAGGAAAAACACACTTGCATTAAAATAAGAGAGGACAACCTAACTTTGGAGCAACCCCACCAAAGTGGATACATGGTATCTTCCCGCATGTCTTACCGTCTTCTCTCTGCCCTTAGGTCATTCATAAAACCAATCCAAAACCATTAAAGCAATCTAATTTAAATACTACCTATTACTATTTACAACTCCCCAAAAACGACGCCAAAATGTTGGTGCAATTATTTGCATAATATATTACCAAACATAAATTATCAACCAAGATTCATAATTAGTAGAGTTGATGTACTATATGTGTCGATAACAGATAGATTCCTATGGCTGATGAGTATAGAATAAAGAAGAAACAATCAATAACAAGATGCTTTGTTTTCAAACTTCAAATATGTTAGCACTCTGTAAATATGTTCGACTGATAAACAAATGACAAAGGTAACTTTTTCAACCAAATTTCAAACCCAAAACTAGCCTTTCGGATCTAGAGACGGATATCTCGGGAGGCGCAGTCTCCGCACGGAATTTGTCTTTGAAATAAGTGTCTAGATTTAACACCTTGATACGATGGTTTCTGGTTATATTGGCGCAATACAGTAAAAATTGGGCTATGGAGTTGATTTGAGGAAATGACAGAGACAAATGACTCAGTGACTGAACTTGAGAGGATAATGCTAGGCGAGAAACAGTCTTCAGTGTAAAACTATAATGTGTGGTGGGGAGAAAAACACAGGAAGTAACTTGAAACACCGTTGTGGGTGAATTCAGAGTTAGCTTTAGAAGAAAATGTTTTGTCTAAGTGGCGCGAACAGGGGGCGCTATGCAACGAATCCACAGGTTCAAAAATTTGTTTCGAAATAGACAGAAAAATCTATGAATAAATATGACAGGAATCACATACGCAAATAAATAAGCACAATACATTTGACTACTACAACTAGATCTTTTCATCAATTTACAGGAACTTTGCATTAAGTTTCGGTCAAAAAACTCAAATTACATACAATAGTTGTCGTCTACCAATTTTTCCAACCAACCTGGCTTACATCGAAAAGATGAAATATATAAATTAGGGTGTCGCTTGGGTTACCCTATTTTCTAACTGCTAACCCTAAAACTAGAAGACTGAGTAGCATTCGTTGGAGACTCTTTGCATGGCACTTTCCAAAAATAGACAATAATCACGTATGTTTATACATGATTGTTCGAAAATTTTCCATGGCGATCTGATCATCGGAGAAGTCTCGATATGAGGAAAATATGTGCCAGTGTTTCCCTTTGATCATATGTCTGAGCGGGCAGGTGTCTGTCAGGAACTTGCTATCTGCTAAAACAACTTTGATTCCTCTTGCGTTCTCATTTGCTGGGAAAAATTTGCGCGACGAGTGGTTTTTTGATCGTCACAACCATTACCAAAATGGTAGATTGATTTTAGGGAAACGTGTCCTTCAAAACTGCCAAGATTTATCTTATGTTCGCGGATGCAGAGACAAACACTTGCTAAACTTGTTTTTTCTGTGCGTTGGCGAGAGATGCACGGGATTCCTTCTCGGCCGCTTCGCATTCCCTGGAATTCTTTGTATGTATTTCCTATGATAGCCTTTGTGTTTCTTGCAGTTGTACAATAGTGTATTTCACCTCTCTGATTTGTCTTTTTAGCCATGTTACGTTCCCTTCACGACCCTATGTTGCTGACACTTCCATAGTCCTTGTCACTAGCTACTGCCTCAACTCCATGTTTTCTTGATAGAGTTAATTGATAGCTAGATTTTCCTGCTTTAATTGATGAGATGGTTCTTGATCATTCACTTCTATGATATCCATTTTCTTTGTTATGCTCTTTTTTTCCTGGCTCGATCCCCCAGCGGGCTATAGCCAGATGGCGTGCATGAGTAGTTCTTCAGCCACTGATATGGTGCGTGGATCTTCTGAAATGCAGGCTTCCTCAGCTTCCTTTTTCTTCCTTGGCCTGCCCCTTCTCTGAGGTATTGATTGTTGGGGAGGTGAGACTTCCACTATATTTCAGCTCTGTACAAGTCTTCCGGCTTTAGGTTCTATGCGGTTTGATTTGATCGTCTCTATGGGTAAAGGAATAACTCCTTTCACATCCTTGGGAATGCTTGTTGTGGGTAAGAATGAATTCCAATCATTTTAGGGCTTGAACCTGGAAATTTTTCTGCTTCGTGCACCTTTCCTTATATTCTAGGAAGTCACCATGGCATGAACAGTATGCACTTTGCACGCGATATATCCGATAAATCCATAGGGAGGAAATTTTGATCAACCGAAAGTGGCAAGGGAAATTGCAAACAAAGTGCAAAATTGGTTTCACGACTAAAGTGGGCGCTGAGCATCTGAAATTTATAACAAGTTGGGTAGAAGGGGAGATAGTGCCAGAGGACAGTGAATTCATGGTGATGAGATGTTTTGAATCAAATTGTAGATTTTCCATGGCACATCCCCGTGTGTAGAACACATGCAATAAGGTTTGTAGGGCATGCATGATAAGAACACTGCTATTTTTTCTTCCCTCGACCTTCATGATGAACTGATAATAACTACTACACTTGTCGATGCAACTTCCATTAACTACTTGACTCGACCTGGGGCACGTAGAGACTGATTTCTAAACCGGACTCGACTCTTTTGAAAATACATACACGTACTTCTTACGCATGTTTCGACTTGGACATCCCTTCCCGTTTTCAAGGGCCAACTGACCAATTGATGACTTCGACCCCATGGTGTTACGTACTCGACTTCACATGTTTGGGTGCATGGGCCATACTACGACTAAAACCGACTCTAAATGGAAACAAAAATGGMGGCRCTAACAACTATCTCCAATGGGGATGTAATCCTCCCCACGAGGTARCAAAGAATAGTAGACCAGGTGCCTAAACATTGGGCTTTATTCAACCTTCAGAGACTGAGAGAAATAAATGGCAGATAGAAAAAAAACTAAACCTATCRATGTAACATTCTAAAACTTTAGCATAAACTTAGGGCCTTCACTTCAGGATTCAATTTTCTGYTGACCTACTGACTCGATGCAAGAAATAAAATGAMTTTTTACAATGAAAAATGACTTAAACAAATTTTATTTTGTCAGATAATTTTTKAGGAACTTGYTGTTTACAGGCCCCCAACCAAAACATTCTCCATATAATCCTTCTATAAAATAAGCATTGCCCCCGCAATAATTGTTGATTCTGAATGGACTCATCCAAAGATGGTCGAACTTTCTATGCTTTCCTTTGTCCTCATTTCTTGCGTCCCATATAAACACGAGATCCACCAACTGGAAATCCCATGGCTTAGAACGCTTATTGAAATCTTCCTTCATCTTCTCCCGATGAAGCTACTACCAATTATACACCTGTTCCCTTGCCTGGTGCGTGCGAATTAGTTGATTAATTCTCCTCTACGCAGCATTTGGCTCAGCCTCCTTCTCTTGCAACAACTTTCTAAAGGGCGGTCCCAATGAAGTAGGGAAGATTGTGTCTGCGTTTTAAACGATCTAGAAAGGTGATGTTGATATAGAGTTGTAGGTGGTAATCTGATCTGCCCACATCACGTAGATAATCTTTTTATGCCAGGCTCTCTTGTTGTCTTACAAGAGTCTTTTGATGATCCTAGTTAGGCTCTTATTTGAGGATTCTGCTAACCCGTTTTCTTGTGGATAGTACGTTGTAGAATTCCCCAGGGTTATGTTATAATCCTGACAAATCCTCTTAGACTTGAATGCGGTTGCATTGTCTATTATGATTTTGATGGGGCACCCAAACCTCGACAAGATGTTTGTCTCCAGGAATTGGATGATGACTGTGTTAGTAGGTTTCTTTGTGGGGATTACCTCTATCAATTTCGTGAAATAGTCGATGGTCGTGAGTATCCATTTTTTATGTGTGGAGGATAGCGAATTTATTTCTCCTATGAAATCTAGACCCCACTGCATGAAAGGTGCTTCAATTGAGATCGACTTTAGTGGCAGGGGCTGCAGCTTTCTTCTCCCATTGAAAATATGACATTTGTGGTAGCTAGAGACCTCTTTATACATGTCAGTGAATATTGTAGGCTAGTAGTAACCTGCCCTCAGGATTTTGTGCGCAATGTTTTTCTAGTAGTGGTGTCCCCTGCAATCGCCTTTGTGAAATTCTTATATGGACCACTTCACGTCTCCTTCCAACAAACAACTTAGCAATATTCCCCCGGGGTCTATCCAGTAGAGTGAATTGTCCAGGATGAAAAACTTAACCTCTTTAATATTGAGGAATATGGAGTTAGTCTTACTTACGTCTTGAGGGGCCTGGAGATTTATCAACACATAGATGATGTCTTCATACCATGGCGAGTCAATGAACTCCTGAGACACCTACGCAATTTTTTATTCTTTAGGGCATTCTGACAGATCGACGATGAAATTTATTCCTACAGCGTCGCAGTCCGACTAGGACATTAAATTTACAAGGCATTGACCCTTGATCAGTTTCATAGGCTTGATCTCAAGATCGTATTCTAGCATGGATGCTATCCACTTGCCTCTCCTTCCTTCCGGGTCAGGTTGAGTTAGGATATCCTTTACTGAGTTCTTGGGCACATAAGTGATTACATGGGAGTGAAAAATGTATGTCCTGAATTCTTTCAAGGCTTTCACTAAGGAATATGCTTTTTTTTCCATAATGTCATACCTTAGCGGGGCATCGTGTAGTGTCCGGCTGAAATAGGCTATGGGTTTTTCAAAATATTGCTCATCTTTCTGCAGCAGCATGCCGACAATAGTGTGTTCCGAGGTGAACGAAAATAGGATGAAATCTTTCGTAAAATCCGAGTTGGATAGCACGGGAGATTTAGTCAGCTCCACCTTGATATATTCAAATGAATTCCTGGCCTCTGAGTTCCACTTTATCTCGTTTCCCTTCCAGGTTCATGATGAATTCCTTAAGAAGTTTACCTTTCCTAGGAAGGACTACACTTCTTTTTTACTGCGTGGGGTACCTATATTTAGGATGCCTTCCACCCTGTTGAGGTCTATCTTAATTCCTTCCTTGGAAATAATGTGTCCTAACATCTTCCCCTCTTCCACCTTGAAATGTGATTTCTTTGGATTTAGTGATATGCCAAACTTTCTACACTTCTGGAAAACCTTCTTCAAGTGCTCAAGATGTTTTTTTTCAGAGGCAGAGTACACTGTGATGTCATCTAGATAAATCATGATGACCTTGTCCTTTTAATCAACAAATGTGATGTGCATTTCCCTTTGGAAAATGGCTCCAATGTTCATCAGGTTGAAAGGCATCTTGGCATACATGAATGTTCCCCATGGAGTTGTGAAAGTTGTTTTCTCTCTATCATTCGGGTAGACAATGACCAGATTATATCCTGAAAACCCATCCATTGTTAACATCTTCTAGGACCCCACCACCTTTTGAAGGATATAGTCCATTTTGGGGAGAGGGTAGTGATCCTCGAGAGACACCTTGCTTAGATTTCAAAAATCTACACACAGTCTTATCTCGCTACTTTTCTTTCTTACGGGCACCAAATTAGCTACCCATTTATAGAATCGCAAAGAAACAATAATATTAGCGTCGAAAAGTTTCTTTAACTCCTTCTTGATCAGTGGCAACAATAGGGGATTTATCCATCTTATCTTCTGTTTGAAAGGTTTCTGATTTTCCTTAAGAGGGATAACATGTTGGATTACTTTAGTGTCATATACTTTGAGGTCATCATAGCTCCATGAAAAGACATCCGGGAAATCCTTCATGAGATTGATGTAGTCCTGCTTGACCTCTGGACTGAGTGTCTTTGATAATTTGACCATATTTAGGTTCTCCTCAGTCCCGATGTTGCAATCTTCCATGTCCTCTTCGCTTGCAGTGATCTTGGGGTTTTTAGCCACATCATTTTCATCAAAAACCTTTTCCAGTGGAACCAACCTCTTTGGAATGATATTATTTTTTCAGTTGTATTATCTCCCTTCCTATGATTTGGTTTTGGAAAGGGTCCTCATTACTACACGTGTTCACACTCACCTCTTCATCATAGCAACATTCCTCGTCAATTTTTGTATTAACGAACTTGTCGCTCATAACGAGGAATATCTCTACCTGCTTGTCATCATCAAACACTTGCCAATGTTTGATATTATCTAGCACTATTGGCTTGTGCTTGACCTTGATTTCATACTTTTTGTTTGTGAAGATGGGGATCTTAAAAAATGAGGCCAAGGTGGCCAACTCATTGGCGATTTATTTTTCTCTCTAGGGATAGAAGAAAGGTCATACTATGAAAATCCTTCGAGGAGGTCCAACAAAAAATTTATGTACGCTCTCAGCTTGGGGTGTTTTTTCTGATATACACCTTTTACCTGATTTATGATCAGCTCAGAATCTCTGTGTACTGCTATCTTCTGTGCACCCAATTCTTTCAAAACTTGTAAGCCCAAGATCAGTGCTTCATACTCGGCCATGTTGTTGGTAAATTCAAATGAGAGCTTGCATGAGCATAGATTTGTGTGAACTTCAGGGAGGCTTATCTATACACTATCCCTAATCCCTTCTTTGTTGACCGCGTTGTCAAAACTCATGTTCCACACCCTGTTTTCCACGTGGTCTTTCAGGTTGGTGCACTCTATTGTTTCCCGTGTGGTTTTCTCATCAACTTTCATGATGGTTGTCAACTCTTCCTCTTTGAAACTCATGTCATTGTAGAATATAGAAGAACCCAACTTAATGTCGATGACATATATAGGATGGTTATTTGGCTGCGTCTTGCTGCTTACCATGTATTTCAGCAACACTTCTCTGTACAACTGTCTTTCATGGCCAAAAACTGGGATGGTGGCATATGACATATCCATCTGCAAAGTTCCCTTTGACTTCCCATCCCATGAACTTGATAGCAGCATGCCAAACTTTGGGGGTATGTCTATGACGACTACATCAATAACCATGTTCTTTAACGAGATTTGATCCAATGACACAACTAGGTATTTGATGAGGCCTAGACATTTTACTTTCCTCGAATCAAAAGAGAAAAGGTCTTTGTATGGCCTGGTGATATTCAAACCCAATTCATCCATGATCACCTTCGCAATGAGGTTGTGCGACGCTTTGAAAATCAGCATGGTGTTATGTAGGTTCATGTCATGGACCTTTAGCCTAACGTAGAATGGAGGGACGTCCTTGGCATCATTTGTCTCTTCGATGTGCGGGCCAAAAAGGATAACGGGGTGGTCATATTGGATATTCAAATTATCAGGGGTTCCTCCCATTTTCATCATTTTAATGATTTTCTCCCCGTACTCTCCCTTTCTAATAAGTTTGTTGAATAGGACAGAGGTTTTGATTTTGGCCATCTCATGTTCAAAATTGAAATGGGGACAGACTTTTTCTACCTCTTTTCCACCAACCTCCTGACCTGCTTCTGGAATTTTCTTGGGGGCCTCCTCCTTCGACTTAGCTTTCTCCATCTCATCTCTGGTCACGCTTCCTAGCCTTGGTCGTCTTGTGGAAGGGGTGTCTGCCATATTTTTACTTATGGGGTTTGTTTGTTTCAACTCAACATCCACATATTTTCTCCAGAGGTTGTACCTCTTCTGGAACTGCATGATGGCATTCTAATAGACGTTTTTGAACTCCTTTGTCTCTCAGGACGATGCATCATCCATTTCAAGTATCATATCATCGTCTGTATCCAACATGAAACCATATTTTTTACTCATGTACCGATCATTCTCTCTCTTTTTCAAGAACACATGCGGGTTTTTGTCATCACAACAATGCATCTGGGCTTCGAACGCCTGATAAAAATCCTCGTCCACGTAGTTTTTTTGGAATGCAGGTATTGTCTGTTGGTCACCTTGATCCCTTTTCTTTTTTAATTCCCTCTTTCTGATCTAAGGGACTTGACCCCTTCTGAGGTTCTGATTCCTGTGTTGTAGGTCGTTATGTTCTCGGGAAGCAGGTCTGTTTCCCATGGACATTCTCTCCATCATATTCTCCATGGTCTTCATCATCATCTCAAACTTGTCATCTGAGGACCATGACATCGATGGTTGTGCATCTCCCTGGGGTCTCTTATCGCCTCAGTTGAACCTTAGTTTTATTTTCCCCGACGCCATCATGTTCACTTCGACTTCGACGACGTTACTCATTATAGCATCTAGACTCTTTGATCTTCTTTCTCTCAACAACAGGGAAAAATCACTGTCAAAGGAATCGACATACTACAACTGTACAACATCGGGGGGCGGCTTGACTTATGCAGGTATTGATTTGTATATCTTCAAGAAATGGGCTGAGAATTCCTACATTGTCTCTTTTAGCGCTTTCTTCAAACTATTGTAATACGTTAACATATGAAAAGGGTTTTTCTTGTCTCCCCATTTATGCAAGAAAGACGTCTCGAAAGAGACCAAGTTTCGAATGCTTGCGGGTGGGAGAGATTTAAACCATTTTCTTACATCTCCCAACAGGATTTGCGCAAACAACCTCATCTTTGCTTATCAATATTCCACCTCCTCCATGTCGACAAAATCATTGAACCAGTACAGGTGCCTCTAGGTGGAAACATTCCCTTACACGTCATAGAGTTTGATTCTCTAGCTATAGTTCTAAAGAAAGTCATGTAGTTGGGCTAGTAGGATGAGGGGGGTGAACCTAGAGGCCATGGCTCTAGGAGGACTTGGGATTAGAGGGATATTATTTGATATCAGGGATTGGAATCTCTTCTGGTTGAAAACTATCTCATCCAAGATGGTTTCCAACTTAGAACTAAACAGAGTTTGCTCAAAAGATTTGTCAAACTCAAGGCCTTTGATACTTAGCACGTCGTCTTTGGGTAAGGACAGGCTTCTACCCAGATAATAAAATGGGTCTAGCGCTTGTTCTCTAGTCTTGCGCAGAATATTCTCGGGGTCATACACAGTCTTTGTAGGGTTTGGTTCAGGATTTTCTCTGGTATAGATCATCTTCAGAGCCAGGTTTCCTGAACTGCTCTACAAGGGGATACTAGTATTTTGGATTGGAGTTGCCAGGGTAATTTTTTCAGCCGGTATGGATGTTTGTCTCTCTATTACCCTTAGGGGTCAAACTGTAATGTTAGTCATTCTCCCAGGGAAAATCTATTCAATTTCATCCACGACAACGACGCCAGAATGTTAGCACTCCGTAAATTTATTCGGTTGATAAACAGATGACGAAGGTAACTTTTTCAACCAACTTTGAGACCTGAAACTAGCCTTCAAATTTGGAGAGGGATCTCTCGGGAGGCACGGTATCCGTGCGAGATTTGGCTTTGAAAGCAATGGCTAGATTTAACACCTTGATACGATGGTTTCTGGTTATATTGGTGCAAGAAAGTAAAACTTGGGCTATGGAGTCGATTTGAAGAAATGACTCAGTGACTGAACTTGAGAGGATAAGGCTAGGTGAGCAACAGTCTTTAGTGTAAAACTGTAATGTGTGGGGGGGGATAAAAACACAATAAGTAACTCAGAGCACCGTTGCGAGCCAATTCAGATTTAGCTTTAGAAGAAAATGTTTTTTTCTAACTAGCTCGAACAAGGGGCATTGCGCAACGAATCCACAGGTTTGAAAATTCGTTCTGAAATAGATAGAAAAAGCTATGAATAAATATGACAGGAAGAACATATGCAAAGAAAGAAGCACAATACATTCGACTGCTACAAATAGAATATTTTCATCAAGTTATAGGACCTTTTCATTAAGTTTCGGTCAAAAAACTCAAATTACATACAATAGTTGTCATCTACCAATTTTGCCAACCAACCTGGCTTACATAAAAAAGATGAAATACATAAACCAGGGCCCCGCTTGGGCTACCCTATTTTCTAATTGCTAACCCTAAAAATAGGAGACCAAGTAGCATGCGTTGGATACTCTTCGCATGGCACTTTCCAAAAATAGACAGTAATCACATCTGTTATACATGATTGTTAGCAAATTCACCACGAGGATCTGATCACTGGACAAATCTCGATATGAGAAAAATATGTGTCAGTGTTTCCCTTTGATTATATGTCTGAGCGAGTAGGTGTTTTCCAGGAACTCGTTATCTTCTATAACGGATTTGATTTCTGCTACACGCTCATTTGCTGGGAAAAATGTGCGCGACGAGTGGTTGTTTGATCATCACAACCGTTACCAAAATGGTAGAGTGATTTTAGGGAAACGTCTACTTCAAAAATGATAAGATTTATCTTATGTTCGCAGATGCAGAGACAAACACCAACTAAACTTTTTTTTGTGTGCACTAGTGAGAGCCACACGAGCTTTCTTCTTCACCACTTCACATTCCTTGGAATGCTTTTTATGAATTTCCTCTGATATCATTTGTGTTTCTCACAGTTGTATAATGGTATCTTGCACCTCTCAGCTATCTTTTAATCCATGCCACCTTCCCTTCACGACCCTGTGCTGTTGACGCTTCCATACTCCTCATTGCTAGTTTTTGTCTCAACTCCATGTTTTCTTGATAGAGTTCAGTAATAGCCAGCTTTGTCTGCTTTAATTTCTGAGATGGCTCTTGATCGTTCTCTCCTATGATATCCATTTTCTTTTTTTTGCTCCTATTTTCACAGCTCGATCCCCCAGTGGGCTCCAGCCAGATGGCGTGCATGAGTAGTTATTTGGCCACCGATATGGCACATAGATCTTCTAAAACTCGAGCTTCATCAACTTCCTTGTTCTTCCTTGGCCTGCCCCTTCTCCGAGGTATCGACTGTTGGGGAGGTAGGACTTCCAATTTCTTTCTACTCTGCGCAAGTATTTTTATTTCAGGTTCCATGCAGTTTGATCCGATCATCTCTATGGGTAAAGGAATAAGTCCTTTCACATCCTTGGGAATGCTTTTTGTGGGTGAGAATGACTCCCGGTCATTTTGGGGATTAAACCTGGAAATTTTTCTGCTCCACGCACCTTTCCTTATATTATGGGAAGTCTCCATGGTGCGACCAGTATGCACTTTGCGCACGATATATCTGACAAATTCACAGGGAGGAAATTTTGATCAACCTAAAGTGGCAAGGGAAATTGAAAATAGAGTGCAGACTTGGTTTCACGACTGAAGTGGGCATCGAGCATCTGAAATTTATAACAAGTTAGGCAGAAGGGGAGATCATGCCAGAGTAAAGTGAATTCATGGTAACGAGATGTTTTGAATCGAATTACAGATTTTCCATGGCACATCCCTGTGTGTAGAACACAAGCGATAAGGTTTGCACGACATGCATGATATGAACGTCGTGATTTTTTCTTCCCTCGGCCTTCATGATGAACTGATAATAACTGTTGCACTTGTCGATGCAACTTCCATTAACTACTTGACTCGACCTGGGCACGTAGAGATTGATTTCTAAACAGAACTTGACTCTTTTGAAAATAAATACCTATACTACTTACGAATGTTTCGAATCGAACATCCCTTCCTGTTTCCAAGGGCCAACTGACCACTTTCTAAATTCAACCCCACGATGTTACGTACCCAACTTCACATGTTTGGGTGCATGGGCCAAAGCGCAACTAAAAATGACTCTAAATAGAAATAAATATGGCAGTGCTAACAAAAGATAACACTCTTCACACAATTTAGAAATTAGAAAGAAACACTTGTAAACAAACATATGATCTAAATTTCTTGCTTAGGTGATGGACCTGTTCATTGATGGATCATTAAAGGAAAACATGAACTTTGATTATATCTCCTAGAGAAACTAAACTAACAATAATTAACACTCTGTTTTAGGATATTTAAATGCTTCACACAACTTCAAACTTAGAAAATAAAAATGATAACAAAACTTCTCAAGCAAACAGTGAATCAAAAGGTTATTTCTTAGGTGACAATTTTGTTCATTAGGGGCTCATGAAATGAAAAGATGAACTCAGATATTGTTCCTTGTAGCAATTGAAAACAATAATCAACAATTCACTCTTAGACAAAAAGAAATCATAATTCTATTNGGATATTCAAATTATCAGGGGTTCCTCCCATTTTCATCATTTTAATGATTTTCTCCCGATACTCTCCCTTTCTAATAAGTTTGTTGAATAGGACAGAGGTTTTGATTTTGGCCATCTCATGTTCAAAATTGAAATGGGGACAAACTTTTTCTACCTCTTTTCCACCAACCTCTCGACCTGCTTCTGGAATTTTCTTGGGGGCCTCCTCCTTCGACTTAGCTTTCTCCATCTCATCTCTAGTCACGCTTCCTAGCTTTGGTCGTCTTGTGGAAGGGGTGTCTGCCATATTTTTACTTATGGGGTTCGTTTGTTTCAACTCAACATCCACATATTTTCTCCGGAGGTTGTACCTCTTCTGGAACTGCATGATGGCATTCTAATAGACGTTTTTGAACTCCTTTGTCTCTCAGGATGACGCATCATCCATTTCAAGTATCATATCATCATCTGTATCCAACATGAAACCATATTTTTTACTCATGTACCGATCGTTCTCTCTCTTTTTCAAGAACACATGTGGGTTTTTGTCGTCACAACAATGCATCTGGGCTTCGAACGCCTGATCAAAATCCTCGTCCACGTAGTTTTTTTGGAATGCAGGTATTGTCTGTTGGTCACCTTGATCCCTTTTCTTTTTTTATTCCCTCTTTCCGATCTAAGGGACTTGACCCCTTCTGAGATTCTGATTCCTGTGTTGTAGGTCGTTATGTTCTCGGGAAGCAGGTCTGTTTCCCATGGATATTCTCTCCATCAAATTCTCCATGGTCTTCATCATCATCATAAACTTGTCATCTGAGGACCATGACATCAATGGTTGTGCATCTCCCTGGGGTCTCTTATCGCCTCAGTTGAACCTCAGTTTTATTTTCCCCGATGCCATCGTGTTCACTTCGACTTCGACGACATTACTCATTATAGCATCTAGACTCTTTGATCTTCTTTCTCTCAACAACAGGGAAAAATCACTGTCAAAGGAATCGACATACTACAACTGCACAACATCGGGGGGCGGCTTGACTTATGCAGGTATTGATTTGTATATCTTCAAGAAATGGGCTTAGAATTCCTACATTGTCTCTTTTAGCGCTTTCTTCAAACTATTGTAATACGTTAACATCTTAAAAGGGTTTTTATTGTCTCCCCATTTATGCAAGAAAGTCGTCTCGAAAGAGACCAAGTCTCGAATGCTTGTGGGTGGGAGAGATTTAAACCATTTTCTTACATCTCCCAACAGGATTTGCGCAAACAACCTCATCTTTGCTTATCAATATTCCACCTCCTCCATGTCGACGAAATCATTGAACCAGTACAGGTGCCTCTAGGTGGAAACATTCCCTTACACATCATAGAGTTTGATTCTCTAGCTATAGTTCTAAAGAAAGTCATGTAGTTGGGCTAGTAGGATGAGGGGGGCGAACCTAGAGGCCATGGCTCTAGGAGGACTTGGGATTCGAGGGATATTATTTGATATCAGGGATTGGAATCTCTTCTGGTTGAAAACTATCTCATCCAAGATGGTTTCCAACTTAGACCTAAACAGAGTTTTCTCAAAAGATTTGTCAAACTCAAGGCCTTTGATACTTAGCACGTCGTCTTTGGGTAAGGACAGGCTTCTACCCAGATAATAAAATGGGTCTAGCGCTTGTTCTCTAGTCTTGCGCAGAATATTCTCGGGGTCATACACAGTCTTTGTAGGGTTTGGTTCAGGATTTTCTCTGGTATAGATCATCTTCAGAGCCAGGTTTCCTGAACTGCTCTACAAGGGGATACTAGTATTTTGGATTGGAGTTGCCAGGGTAATTTTTTCAGCCGGTATGGATGTTTGTCTCTCTATTACCCTTAGGGGTCAAACTGTAATGTTAGTCATTCTCCCAGGGAAAATCTATTCAATTTCATCCACGACAACGACGCCAGAATGTTAGCACTCCGTAAATTTATTCGGTTGATAAACAGATGACGAAGGTAACTTTTTCAACCAACTTTGAGACCTGAAACTAGCCTTCAAATTTGGAGAGGGATCTCTCGGGAGGCACGGTATCCGTGCGAGATTTGGCTTTGAAAGCAATGGCTAGATTTAACACCTTGATACGATGGTTTCTGGTTATATTGGTGCAAGAAAGTAAAACTTGGGCTATGGAGTCGATTTGAAGAAATGACTCAGTGACTGAACTTGAGAGGATAAGGCTAGGTGAGCAACAGTCTTTAGTGTAAAACTGTAATGTGTGGGGGGGGATAAAAACACAATAAGTAACTCAGAGCACCGTTGCGAGCCAATTCAGATTTAGCTTTAGAAGAAAATGTTTTTTTCTAACTAGCTCGAACAAGGGGCATTGCGCAACGAATCCACAGGTTTGAAAATTCGTTCTGAAATAGATAGAAAAAGCTATGAATAAATATGACAGGAAGAACATATGCAAAGAAAGAAGCACAATACATTCGACTGCTACAAATAGAATATTTTCATCAAGTTATAGGACCTTTTCATTAAGTTTCGGTCAAAAAACTCAAATTACATACAATAGTTGTCATCTACCAATTTTGCCAACCAACCTGGCTTACATAAAAAAGATGAAATACATAAACCAGGGCCCCGCTTGGGCTACCCTATTTTCTAATTGCTAACCCTAAAAATAGGAGACCAAGTAGCATGCGTTGGATACTCTTCGCATGGCACTTTCCAAAAATAGACAGTAATCACATCTGTTATACATGATTGTTAGCAAATTCACCACGAGGATCTGATCACTGGACAAATCTCGATATGAGAAAAATATGTGTCAGTGTTTCCCTTTGATTATATGTCTGAGCGAGTAGGTGTTTTCCAGGAACTCGTTATCTTCTATAACGGATTTGATTTCTGCTACACGCTCATTTGCTGGGAAAAATGTGCGCGACGAGTGGTTGTTTGATCATCACAACCGTTACCAAAATGGTAGAGTGATTTTAGGGAAACGTCTACTTCAAAAATGATAAGATTTATCTTATGTTCGCAGATGCAGAGACAAACACCAACTAAACTTTTTTTTGTGTGCACTAGTGAGAGCCACACGAGCTTTCTTCTTCACCACTTCACATTCCTTGGAATGCTTTTTATGAATTTCCTCTGATATCATTTGTGTTTCTCACAGTTGTATAATGGTATCTTGCACCTCTCAGCTATCTTTTAATCCATGCCACCTTCCCTTCACGACCCTGTGCTGTTGACGCTTCCATACTCCTCATTGCTAGTTTTTGTCTCAACTCCATGTTTTCTTGATAGAGTTCAGTAATAGCCAGCTTTGTCTGCTTTAATTTCTGAGATGGCTCTTGATCGTTCTCTCCTATGATATCCATTTTCTTTTTTTTGCTCCTATTTTCACAGCTCGATCCCCCAGTGGGCTCCAGCCAGATGGCGTGCATGAGTAGTTATTTGGCCACCGATATGGCACATAGATCTTCTAAAACTCGAGCTTCATCAACTTCCTTGTTCTTCCTTGGCCTGCCCCTTCTCCGAGGTATCGACTGTTGGGGAGGTAGGACTTCCAATTTCTTTCTACTCTGCGCAAGTATTTTTATTTCAGGTTCCATGCAGTTTGATCCGATCATCTCTATGGGTAAAGGAATAAGTCCTTTCACATCCTTGGGAATGCTTTTTGTGGGTGAGAATGACTCCCGGTCATTTTGGGGATTAAACCTGGAAATTTTTCTGCTCCACGCACCTTTCCTTATATTATGGGAAGTCTCCATGGTGCGACCAGTATGCACTTTGCGCACGATATATCTGACAAATTCACAGGGAGGAAATTTTGATCAACCTAAAGTGGCAAGGGAAATTGAAAATAGAGTGCAGACTTGGTTTCACGACTGAAGTGGGCATCGAGCATCTGAAATTTATAACAAGTTAGGCAGAAGGGGAGATCATGCCAGAGTAAAGTGAATTCATGGTAACGAGATGTTTTGAATCGAATTACAGATTTTCCATGGCACATCCCTGTGTGTAGAACACAAGCGATAAGGTTTGCACGACATGCATGATATGAACGTCGTGATTTTTTCTTCCCTCGGCCTTCATGATGAACTGATAATAACTGTTGCACTTGTCGATGCAACTTCCATTAACTACTTGACTCGACCTGGGCACGTAGAGATTGATTTCTAAACAGAACTTGACTCTTTTGAAAATAAATACCTATACTACTTACGAATGTTTCGAATCGAACATCCCTTCCTGTTTCCAAGGGCCAACTGACCACTTTCTAAATTCAACCCCACGATGTTACGTACCCAACTTCACATGTTTGGGTGCATGGGCCAAAGCGCAACTAAAAATGACTCTAAATAGAAATAAATATGGCAGTGCTAACAAAAGATAACACTCTTCACACAATTTAGAAATTAGAAAGAAACACTTGTAAACAAACATATGATCTAAATTTCTTGCTTAGGTGATGGACCTGTTCATTGATGGATCATTAAAGGAAAACATGAACTTTGATTATATCTCCTAGAGAAACTAAACTAACAATAATTAACACTCTGTTTTAGGATATTTAAATGCTTCACACAACTTCAAACTTAGAAAATAAAAATGATAACAAAACTTCTCAAGCAAACAGTGAATCAAAAGGTTATTTCTTAGGTGACAATTTTGTTCATTAGGGGCTCATGAAATGAAAAGATGAACTCAGATATTGTTCCTTGTAGCAATTGAAAACAATAATCAACAATTCACTCTTAGACAAAAAGAAATCATAATTCTATTCACTCCAATCAAACCTGTGTAGTACAGAAAATAGTCAATATAATTGAGAAGCTTCATTATGGAACATGAAGGTAAAAGATGAAATCCTACTATTCCTATACCCACTAAGAACACTACTATCTCAAACTTTAAATAACAATATTTGTTTGCTAAGAAATCCCACACATCATATTCTTAAATGTTACTCTACAGAAATAGAAAGGAAACTAATTGCTCACACTGATTCAAAAGCAAGTGATTCTGTTTTTGATCTTTAAAATGCATTTAAAATCATTGACAAAACACAATTGTTAAATGTTCACACTCACACAATCACACAAATAATGTACAAGGAAGTTTACCTTAGTTGGGATAGTGGGCCCTTTCTACACCAAGAAGGTACCTCTAAAACGATAACAGACTAAAACATTCTAATCATACCCATAAATTGCATGACCGATCATTTGTATTCCTTCAACTTGTAAATCGAATCAGCAGTTCATCATCTCATATATTATGGCAATATGTATCATTATGTTCTTGATACTACTTAATTACATCCATACGTACTCTATCAGCTATGCAACATCCATTTTAAAGAAGGTGAGTCGTTACTATCAAGAGCTAAGGATAATTATCAAATAGTTTTTAAAATATTACAATTGGCAATTCATATCGAATCTCTAGGGATGGACTTCATAATCATGACACGAAGTGCATGAGTGATGAAGTTGATCGTGATCTTGAAAACTAATTTAGATCAAACTTCAATCCAACTGACTTCTTGGAATCTCCAATAGCATACACGTTCAACAAGCAAATTCTGGAAACAGGGGTTTGGTACTGGAATACACACAGTCACAATTATGAGTACTGGATTAGGTGCAAAGAGAGGTGTTGGAATAACACAGTGTTTTGGTACTAGAATAGAGCAGGCTAGTATTGGGATAGCACAGGGTACGTTGGTACCGGAATAGTGCAGTGTGGTACCGGAATAGCGCAGACTAGTACCAGAATAGCGCAAGACAGGTGTTGGTACCATATCAACGTTGTGTAGGTCTGTTGGTACCAAATCAATGATGTGCGAGTTTGTTGGTACCAAATCAATGCTTCTTAAGATTCAAACGATTAGGATCCTATAAAATCAAACATTTAATTTTTTTAACTTAAGAAAACTAAACAAACCACGCTTTAATCATAAGTTACCTCTCTATGCATATAGACAATATCATCAGTGTATTTATGGAGGAAATAATAAATTAGATACACATAGCATAGGTAAAATTGACTCAGAGAGAGGATAATATAGGGTAATAGAGGTGTCAAAATAGATATTCAACATTGATTAATCCATTTACTTTGGAATTCATGGGATTCCCATTTTAGGTTTTCGAGAAAAGTTTTACTTACCTCCCATCTGGGTGTTAGCCTTTTTTCATAAACTAAGTTATGCATGTGACCGGGAGCATTATTCAAGGCTCCGAAGATCTAGTGTTCCAAATATTTCTTCAACCCAACACTCCCATTTCTCTTGAAGTGTTAACCGGTTGAATCTGGTCTTGAGTTGTATTGACCGACAATTGCGAGTCAACCCTAGCCCACCTTATTCTCAAATTTTGGGAATCCAATCTAACAACTAGCACATTTTTCCTTGCATGATTTTTCTATGGTGGAGATCCCCTCCAGAGTTTGGGACTCTGGGATTTTCACCCTTTTGTGACCATCAACTCATTTCCTCAAGACTGTCCAATTATCGACCCTCTGAAGAGCTCAGACTTGAAGATCTAACAATACTGGTTGTTTCTCTAAATCTATGTACCTAATTTAATATGGAAGTTCAAAAATTTTGGGTCTCCACAAACCTATACCTTACCTATTAAACTTGACAAAGAGCCAAACTTTGAATGACTAAGGGATCGACGATTCCCACAACCTTCTCAGATCTATGGCTAGAAGTAAGTTTGAAGCTCTAGCACTTCACAAAACTATGTTGCTCTAGATTCAAATCTTTTAGAGTGACATACTATTGGAGTGGCGTTGAATTCTATGTCATTGTTGATGTGGCATAGGCTAAGTGGTTTTCATGTGTCACCTCGATTCATAACTTTTGTCCCAAATGTATCAAATAGAACTCCACACTTGTCGCTATCTATTTGTTCCATGTGTCCTTGTTGACGTGATCTTATTGACATGGACTATGATGACGTGGGAGCTCATTCTATTGCATCATGTCTTGCTTCATGACTATGGGGCTTTGGTATTCATGAATCTTTACATTTTTTGTACTTCCTTTCACTGAAGTAGTCAGTATTGGAAGTACTCACAAATTTCATTCAAAAACTATGATCAATCTAGATCAATGGTCCATATTTATCTTAGGATTTAGGACTCCGGGTTGTTTATTGTTTCCACTCCCCTTTTCTACCATAGTGAGATTTCCCAAAGCTTAAACATAGAGAATCTTGACATTATCCAAGTGTCTGCCTTGATATTATCCTTGGGCCTTGCTTCTCCTATCCTTCCACTTGATTTGATCGGACGATCATTTTAACTCCCAATCCGTTTCTAATATCGAGTGACACATGTCCATTTCAGGACTTCGTCCTCAACTTTAGATGCATGATCCTTAAAGGTTTCCACCTATCAAATTTTCTTCCTAAAATCAGATCATCTGCATGACTTCAAGGGAATTATCTCTTCTAAGCTTTGTCATTGTACATGTAACAAGATCTTTGATCCTTGATAGTGATCATAGAATTCATCAATGACCTTACCAGATGTTTTTGTTCTTGAGTTTTTATATTGAAAATAATGTCAGTGCTCATTAAAGCATCCCTCCTAAGCTTTAGATGTTAATTCTTGAGTGTGTACTTGCGCCTCCCCTATGTATGTTCTCTCTTTCTCTCTTGAGCTTGTATTTTCAAAAAAAATTCCCTTTGTTCAACTTGAGAGGGTATTTTTTCACTTCAGGTGTTGTATCTTCTGAAACTTGGGCCTTCAAGGACCAATCTACGCACTCCTGGAATTGACTCTGGAGGTGTTGCATTGTTTTGCTAGAAGAAGAAGCTCCAGGCTTCTTACAGAACTTAGGCTCCTTCTTAAAACATACTCTGTCCCAGTTACAGGTTCTTTCTTCCCTGTTTCTAAGTGTTTTAAAACTGTCATAAATGGTAGATTATAGGTTAAAAGCATTTTTTTTTCTTTTTAATATTATTGTTTTGGTGTTTCTGGAATATCTTCCTATCCTTATTGAGTAAGGTGATAAGGTATTTAAATAGTATGCAATGATTTTAATGAAGTAACGAGGCTACCAGATTTTCTCTTTTTACAGAAGGGTAGTTAAGAACGTTGTTTTATATATAAAATTTTGGAATGAAATGAGATTAAGGGAATTAGATACTTCCTTGTTCCTCAGAACAATTGCCAGTATTGAGACCTTAAATGGTCAAGATCAATCAGATGAATCCTAGACTTGAGCGTTGATTATGTTTCTTGGAAGTCCTAACCTTGTAGGATAAGTTCGGTGGCTAGGATGAATGTCATGTCATGTGTTGTGGTCGATCCTTCATGCTTTAAGTAGTATCTAAATTTAGTTGCAAATGATTGAGAAAAGTCGAACGTGTTTTACCGATATATGTTTGTTGTTGGGAAAAATACCCTACGGACTAGCAAACTAGAGCCAGACTTGCATGCAGATTTTGACCGTAAAGAAATTACTTTTTAACCTACCACCCAAAACTTAAACCCCTCTTTCACAATACATGCATGGAAAGGAACTACTAACCTTGTTGTTGGCGTTTGGTGTAGATCCTCCGTTGCACTTTGACCACTTGCTTGCGCTGCTCCTTCCAAAGATAAACTACAATCAAGACAAACAACTATGCATGCATGCTACTTCTCTACTAGAGGGTTAGAAATTAAGAATAAATTAAAGAAACCATAGATAACTCATGCATTGGGATGGGAAAAGTATTCTTTTATTATTTGAAAAATGAATCAACTTACAATCAAAGTCAAGACTGGCCACCGCTCCTTGATCCTGATCTTGGG
>JZKD02S1698012.1:677286-687776 GCA_000966675.3 Picea glauca | reverse complement strand
AGCCACGGCGAAAGGACCCACTATCCCAGGCTCCGAAGGCCACTCATTCAGCAGAGGCTACTCTAGAAAATAGAAACAGTTTTGATGCGTTAAAGGAAGACGAAGCCCTAGATCTAGAATCAACAACAGTCAAGGGAAATCTGACAGACGAAAGCTTTCTGGAAACCATTCCTCCAGATTCAGTAGCAGCGAGAGGAAAGAAGAACTCAAATATGGAGCCCACTGCCCCTGCAGGTCTAGTTTCAATCCTCTCTAGCGGCTCTATGGAAACTCCGAACACTGTAGACACTTCAGTTCCGTATCCACCCCTTACCTGAGGGAGGAAGACCAACAAAGCAAGTAGAGAAAAGGAGGCTGCCTCCAACATTTCTTTAGGTTCTCAGAAAAAGATGGATCCCTTTTTTAAAGGGAAAGTCTCATCCTCCTAGGTTTAATGCTTTGCTTCTGTCTCCTATTGTGCTCACAATTTGTGAGAATTTACACATGTATGCATGTTTTGTCATTTTCTCGATTCAGTTCAAGAAGTAAGTGGGATTGTACTCTCAAGTTATTCACAAGAAGGTTGGCAGAGACCATCAACCTTCTTCAGCTTTGTAATTTTCTGATTCTGGTTTGCCAGGAAGGCGATTAATACACTCTAACCGTTCTTGTCAAAAAAAAATAAATGAATGAACCCAGATGGCCTTAGGACTAATAATGTGATAAGAAATTTTTAAAACAAATTCCCTAAAAAATGTCGCCCATGAAAATTAAAGTCTATGTCTAATTTACTAGTGGCATAATTTTCTCTATCCTTTAAAAAGAAAAAAGGGAAAAATAAAATATCTATCTATCTATCTATCTATATATATATATATTATTATATTATGATAATTAAAAGTTAATTTCTACACCTACCAAATTGAGTTCAAAATGAAAAGGGCAAAGAGGTAAATCTAGAATAATTAGGAACCTAGGAAAAGAGGGAAACATAAAAAGAAAAGGGAAACACAAGGGAAAAAGAAGAAGTCAAACTTAGTAAGGTATCTACAGTTTAAGAACTTTCTAATTTGAACAGAACTAGAAAATTAATAATGGGGAAAGTCATTAAAACCTGTAAGAGAATTTGGGGACACCTAGGAGTGACTCTAAGTGGGTGAGGGAAATAAGGGAAATTAATTAATTAAAGGAATTAATTTATGCAGGAATGAAGGGGATGGGTGACACTTGTACGGGGAGGAATTTTTAGGAATTAATTGTAAAAACTTTAATTAAATGAGATTTTAGGAAAGTAAGGGACTTCGAAACTCTATATAATGAAGGGAGGAGAAGGATGAATGATCATTTTTAGTTTGTGTAATGTTACGCTGCAAAAAATCTCTACTTGACTGACTTAGCTTGTGGGAGTTGGGATACCCAGCTTAGTGAGGAGTGGTAGCTCGGCCTTGTGAGGCGAGTTGGGAGCTAGCTGATTCTATGGTTAGTGTGTGTGGCCCCTTTGCGGCTCAGGGGGCTAAGGGGGAAGAAGAGTACCCCTAGCATTGGTTGGGAGGTACCTGTGAAGTCTCCCTGGTCAGCAAGTGGAAGTTGCACAGAGTGCGTGGGATGTCAACTCAGATCAGACGATCAGGCAACGATACACTTTCTTCATTTTTTTATGGTAGATTGTTGTAGGATTTATGCTTTGGATCTGCATGTTTATTTGGGTAAGTAAAATGATTGTCTAGATTGATGATTGAAATTTTTCATAGCCTAGCTCGATGATTAATTGACTCCCACGGCCTTCATTTCCTACATGTCTTCACCGCCCTGTGGTTTTTTGATTGTGACCATTGTGGTTGTTTTGCCTTTTGTCCCTAGCTCATTAGTCCTCACTTGAGAAATCGGCTAGGAGCCTGATCTACGGTCATTGCTTCAACGTTAATATACCTATGGATCCCAATGCTCTACTTTTCTATGCGAGGATGAAGAGAGAAGGACGTTCCTGTCAGCTGTCTACCTCTGATGGTTGTCCTTGGATGATGATTTTCCTTATGCCTTGATGTGATTATTTAACTCTGCCAATTTGATTGCTGGTGAAGTTTCTCTTCATCCTTGGCTTGTTTTTATCTCGTCATTATCTCGTTTTTACCCCATTTTTATATTTTGATGGATCAATTTTAACCCAACATTTTTGTTCTTGGATAAATTTTAAATCAGCGCTGTATTGGTATCCTAGAAATGCAAAAACAATTTCTCTTCCCTGTCTACGTATTCAAAATTTATATATTGGAAACGAAAACGTTCTGTTATTCCTATCTGCCAATTTTTGGTTGGCCTGTGATTTTTTTTTATGTTTTTAATTCATTGAAAATCAATTTATCGATCCCTGTCTACGTTCTTTTTCTGGGCTGTGATTTATTTTTCTCATCCCTTAAGTAAAAAAAAATGATTATTTTATCTTTGTCTGCGTTTGTTGGGTACCCCAAGTGAAGAAAAAGATCAAAACCCTTAATGCTGGCTACGAATGAACCATCTGTTGATTGATTTAACCCTTCTCTATGTTTGCAATGTGTAATAACTGTATAAGGGTGGGGTCTGTGTTTTGCATTGTGTAATGACTGTAAGGGTATGGTGTAATGACAGTAAACGGTTTTCTCTGCATTTGATGTTTAAAGATTTCATTTTTTCCATTGATGAAGACCGAGTTTTGCATCAACGTTTTATTGTGACTTGATTCCTGTTAATGCCCACTCTTTGTAAGTGATTGAATTCCCACGGTTTGTAGTCAAAATCGTGACTTTGTTCTTCTGTTATTGACCACGTTTTTGCTTGTTCAAGGTTGGCTGAAACGCTGATTAAATGCCCACGGTTTCAGTTAAAATCATGACTGTGTTTTTCTGCTTTAAAGACCACGAATTGCCCCACCTAGGATGACTGCGTTTGCTGTTTAAAGTTTACGTTTTTTCCAAATAAATTGATCCTATGTTTTTCCTGTGAATGCCCACGAATTGAGGTTAAGACACGTGACTGATTTGCTATTTAAAATTCCCACGAATTTGCTCTAATAGATTGACTAAGTTTGTTGTTACTCGCCCACAAATTTTGTAGTTAAAACGGATGTCTAAGTTTTGCTATCGATTGACCACGTCTTGCATTAAATTGGAATGCGTTGCTGGGATTAGTCACAATTTTCCACCACTATGTATTGCATGTTGATGAGGTGTGGTACAACTATTTATTGCCTTGAAAATCGCCCTGATTACTGTTAATGATTTATTCATTGTTATTGTTATGGTTATATCAATTGTCTTGTTACTGATATATTGATTGCCTTGTTACTGTTATCTTGATTGTTACTATTACATTAATTGCCTTATTACAACTTTGCTAATTGTTATGTTAATTAAAACGTTAATCGCATTGTCATTGCTATATTACTTGTGATGATAACAATTGTAAATTGCCTTGTTATTGATAAATTAACTGTCATGTTAATTGTTACGTCAATTGCCTTGTTTTTTCTATAATAATTGTCATGTAACTGCTATGTTGTTTCCTTGTTAGATTGCTAAAATGACGTTAATAGTTGGCAGTTTCCTTAATATTAATGATAGCTAGTATTGTTAGTTCGGTCGATATAGTTAGTCTACATGCTGAGATTAATTGCTCATAATTGTTTTAATGAAATCATTCTACTTTAAGATTGTTAATGTGGTTATTTAAGTTAATGGCTAGTTGGATGGTTATAGACTTGACCATTTAGGTTGTGTTAAAGATTAAAATTTGGTTTGCGAGTAAGGACTAGATTGCAATTTTAGACTTGTTGAATTGAATTATAATCAAGGATAGAGGGCATTTATAATTATGGTTTTAGTATTGACTACTTATATTTGAAATATTAATGGTATTAACATTTTTTTGCGGGTGCATTATTGTCTAATTGTAACTTAACGTGCCCCGTTAGAATGGAACCCTTGTTAAAATAGAATGTAATCATGCACGGGTTAGACTGGGTGATTAGTGGGGTCGGGGACAATGTCGCGTGGAGTGGTGTCACCCCTTGTTTTCATCCTCTTGTGTCTTATCAACCTTGTGTGGGGTAGGTATAGTCTCCCAATCAATATTCGGTTCCTAGCGTGTCAGAGTTTTCTTGAGTCTTGGTCCCTTTTTGTTTTTTGCCAAGGTTATTGTCGTGCCTCTCCTATGGGAACATCATGGTTCCTGATGAGGGGATCACGATGCACCTTATGGGTTAGCAGCGAATGATATCTTGGTCGGAGTCGATGACTACCATGTGAGCGTGGATGTGCATCGTATATTGACTTGGGCGCATGTGTTGGTTTGCGCACCTTGAGGATACAGTCTTGTTCATCAATGTTGTTATGTTGGAAAGGGGAAGTTTTCCCTTAGTTTGTAGGCGTTTCTTGTTGCATCGGGAGGTTAATCGTTACTCCTGGTTATTCTGTGCCTATTTTTCCCAGTTTCCCTTGTGTTTGTGCGTGGTGTTGTAGTTGCTTGTTGCGTGGGTTGCATGCTTCTATTTTTCTTCTGTGGTGTGGTCAACTTTTGTCATAGTTTCCTTCTTGCCCCTTAATTCTTAAAAAAGAAAAAAAAAATTTGTCTGTGGCCTTAACACTGGGGTTTTTACATATGGTATCAAAGCGAGGTTAAACCCGCGACTTGGGATCACTACGACTTTCATTGATATGATTGATTATAATGTTGGTAATTGAGTTGAATTGTATTCATGTAGGTAATCATGGTTAGAGGATGCCGTGAAGGTAGATGATGGGGTGCTAGGGGAGGAGGCGCGACGCCTCCAGTAGCATCCACGCCTGAGGGGTCTAACCCCCAGAGAGACAAACATGTTGTCGGGCAGGAGAAGATAGTGGTGGGTGATGCGGTTGGTATGATGAGATATTTTCAGTGGATGTTTGAGGCACTAATTAGTTATTTGGATAGTGATGAGGCTAGGGCGTCGACACTCCCTGAGGGTCCACTACGCACTCTGGTCGGTACTGGTAGAATTCACTGTGAACTCGAGAAGTTCAAATTTCTCGAGATCCTTGGTGCCCCAGATGGTGCAGCTGTTGAGCCATGGTTGGAGAATATGGAGATTTGATTTGCACTTTGTGATTATACCTCCAACATGAAGGTTCGCATGATGAACTTTAAAATGAAGGGGAGTGCTCTTCTATGGTGGAAGACGCTCCTACCACAACTGAACATGGTCGTCGAAGACATGTCATGGGAACTGTTTGAGTAACGATTCCGAGAGAGGTACCTATCAGAGGAATTCATTAAGTGCCATCTCAATGAGTTCAATGCCTTACAACAGGATGGTCGTACGGTGCCTGAGTACGAGGCACATTTTATGGAGCTTCTCTGGTATGCTTCGCATATTAACACTGAGAAACTTAAGGTCAACAGGTTCATGTTCGGCCTTAACGGAGACATACGTGAAAAGGTTAGGATTTTGATGCCTCAAACCTTGCGTGATGTCATCCATAAGTCCCTCATAGCAAAGGAGGATCTTATCAGTGGGGGTCAGACCAGGACTCTAGCGAGAGCAGCAGGGCAAGTGTCATCTAGTGCACAACAACATCAAACACCAGCCAAACATACGCCAAGATATTGTGGCTTCCATAGGGGATCCACCTTCACTACATCTCGACGATCAATGCCTCAACAACGAACACCTTATCAGGGACCACAACATCAACAACAACGTCGACCACAACAGTAGCAGTTTAGGTCTGTTCAATAGAATAGACCAGGATTACAGGCTGGTGGGCCATCATCTTCTACTTTGGGTACCAAGACTACTAGGTTGAAAAGGGGGTGTTGGATGTGTGGGGAGACACACTACCAGCGCAAATGCCCTGTGGAGAGCAATAGAGCATCTAGATCAGTCAGACCCACTACCATGGGAGATTTGGGTAAGGCCCATCAAATTCATGCAACAGTGAATAACCACCAGGAAGAGCATCAGTTGACTATGCTCAAGACGACAGGTACCGTCACTGACCAGACCCTTAGTATTTTGATATATCCCAGTGCTACTGAGAGTTTCATTTATGGTGCAACGCTAAAAAGGATTAAGGTAAAGGTAGTTGAATAGGATGAGTTAAGCTTCATAGAGATGACCTCGAGAGCCAAACAAAAGGTTGGGTACAAGCTGTATCCTTAACCTGGGAGAACTTGTCACCAGGGCCAACCTGTACGTCACAATCTTAGGATCTTATGACGTCGTGATCAATATGGACTTGTTGGAATCACATGAGGTGATACTCAACTGCAAGAAAAAACGGTTGAGCTTGGTCGATGATGAGGGACAAAGACGTGTGATTGTAGGCCAGAACCAGGGAGTTTCCCTTAGGTTCATCTCTTCCTTCCAGCTTCGGAAGAGAATGCACAAGGGATGTAAGCTTTACATGATCCTTGCGTTAAACGAGAAGGGAGTAGCAGAAGGTCTAGAACACCTTCCTATGCTAAGAGAGTTTGCAGTCATCTTTTTGGAGGAATTACCTAGGATGCCTCTGGAGAGGGAATTGGATTTTACCATAGACCTAAAATCGGGCACTGAACCGATAGAAAGAACGCCTTATCAGATGTCCACCTTGGAGTTACAAGAGTTGAGAATGAAACTGAAGGAGTTGATGGACTTGGGACTGATACATCCAAGTGTGTCACTTTGAGGTGCACCTGTTATTTTCATACGAAATAAGGATGGGTCGTGGAGGCTCTTCATTGACTACTGTCAATTGAACAAGGCAACGATCAAGAATCAGTATCTGTTGCCAAGGATTGATGATCTATTCAATCAAATGAAGGGCATGAAAGTATTCTTAAAGATAGACTTGCGATCAGGATACCACCAGTTACAGATTAAGGAGGATGATGTCCCTAATACCGCCTTTAAGACGAGGTTTTGACATTACGAGTTTACTGTTTTACCATTTGGACTGACAAAAACCCCAGGGGTATTCATGATTTTGATGAACTGGGTGTTTCACGAGTACTTGGGAAAGTTCGTCCAAGTATTCATTGACGATATTTTGATTTACTCTCGGATGATGGAGGAGCATGACGAGAACTTGCGCTTGGTACTACAGTGTTTGCGAGAGCACAAATTGTATGGGAAGTTGTCCAAATGCTCATTTTATCAATTAAGTATTCACTACTTGGGGCATGTCATCTCCAGCGAAGGTATTGTTGTGGATCCAACAAAGGTCGAGGCTATTATGGAATGGCCTGCACCCACGAATGTCCTGGAAGTGTGTAGCTTCATGGGTTTAGCAGGATACTATCGACGATTCATCAAGGGATTTTCGAAGATAGCAAATCTGATCACAGAATTGAAGAAGAAAAACAAGAAGTTTGTTTCGATCGAGAAATGCGCAGAAGAATTTTGGAGGCTCAAGGAGATGTTGACAACAACACCGATACTAAAGGTCCCTGACATGGACATAGACTTCTTGGTATGCATTGACGCATCCAAGGAAGGCTTAGGCAGAGTCTTGATGCATGATGGATGAGTGATCGCTTAAATCTCAAGGAAACTAAGAATGCATGAGGAGAACTATGCGATGCACGATTTGAAGTTGCTAGCCATTGTTTATGCCTTGAAGTTTTGGAGACATTACCTTGTTGGATGGAAATGTGAACTAAAGATGGACCACTATGGACTACAACACATATTGACACAAAGCGACCTGAACGCACGACAATGGCATTGGTCAGAATTGCTTAGCGAGTACGACTTCGAGATTACTTACATAAAAGGAACAATGAACCAAGTGGCAGAGTCTTTGAGTCGGAGACCACACATATTTTCGGTGTTACCTCTTCAGATGAATCTACATGAAAAAATTCTAACTTTACAACATGACGATGACTGGTAAAAATAGGTCGAGGGTTTTATCGAACAAAACACAATGATGGTACCGATATTTGAAGGATTTTCGTTTGATGACGATGGTTTATTGAGGTTTAAAAATCAGATTTACATACCACCGAACGACGAGTTGAGGAGCTTGCTCCTAAGCAAGGCTCATAGAGAAGTTTACATGGCTCACCCAGGAGTCATGAATATGATGACAAATCTTAAGCCCTTATTCTTCTGGAAGGGAATGAAGGAAGACATAGTCAACTATGTGGCCAGATGTCTAGAATGTCAGTAGGTAAAGGTTGGACATAGACACCCAACAGAATTACTATAGCCACATGCTATTCCAGAATCGAAATGGGAGGTTATTTCGATGGATTGTATTGTGGGATTGCCACTGACGACAAGGAGACACGACTCAATTTTCGTAGTAGTAGACACTCTGATAGAGAGTGCTCACTTTATTCTTGTGCGTATGACTTATCAGGCACCTGACATAGCTAGGGTTTTCATCAATGAGATTGTGAGGCTGCATGGCATGCCTAAGAGGATTATATTCAATCATGGATCAATGTTTACTAGATGAGTTTCCAAGAGGCCTTGGGAACCGAACTTAACTTCAGTACGACGTATCACCCAGAGATGGACGGACATACCGAACAAACAAACCAGACGTTGGAGGACATGTTGTGCATGTACATGATGCACCAACAAAAGCGCTGGGAAGAATTCTTGCCACTAGTGGAATTCGCTTATAACAACATTTACCAAAGCACCATTAAGATGGCACCTTTCGAGTTTCTTTATGGGCGAACATGTCAGATGCCTTTGAGTTGGGATCGGCTTGAGAATAGGATCTTGGTGGGACCAAAAGAGATCCAAGAAATTGAAGAGGAAATGAAAATTATAATACAAAAGATTAAATAAGTGCAGGATCGACAGAAGAGTTATGCCGATGCACACCGTGTCGACCATAGTTACAAGGTCGGCGATCGAGTCTTCTTGTAGGTTAAACTGCATAAGAGTTCGATCAAGTTTGGAAATGGAGCTAAAATCTCTTCTAGGTTCATGGGACCTTTTGAGATTGTGGAGAGAAAGGGGCCCATGGCCTATCGACTAGCCTTTCCTAATTCGTTGAGGCATATGCACAATGTTTTTCATGTATCTGTTTTGAGACATTATATTAGTGATCCTACACAGGTTCTTGACATGAGTTCCTTGTAGGTATCCAATGAGGGGGTGCTCACGGCTAAGCCGATCCGCATCTTGGATCATCGCATTCGACAACTATGATGTCGAATGGTAGAGCAGGTCAAGTTCTAGTGGGACAACTATAGTTCTCACTCGGCAACCTGGGAGGACACATATGATATGCACCAACAGTTTCCATTACAGTTTGATACATAGACATATGATACTCTGATACACTTTATTTCTACATTTTTACTGTGAAAATTCAAGACGAAGTTTAGACCAAGAGGGGGTATATGTAACATCCTGCTCTTGCGCACTGAGCGAACTTATTCTTTGAGGACACTTGCTCGCAAGTGATCTGGATTTTATGTTATTAAAACATTGATTTTGATTATGAGGAGTTATGGGTTGATGACTTGTTGTTTTACTGCATTGACATAGACATTATCTATTGACTTGGTTTTACTGAGTGTGCAGGATATTGGACCTCAAGGATGTAGAGGCATCGATGGAACCCCTTGGAATTTGGATCGATTCGGGGAGTGTACCATTGGGGTTTGATTGTTTTATAGGTGATATTAGTGCATTTGATTAGATGATATGATATGGATATATTTTGACATGATTCGTTGATGATGTAGGCTGATGATAGCTTTCCAACCAGACTCACATGTGGAGTAAATGGGTCACATACAACTACCAGAGAAGTTGAGGGAGAGGTGTGGACAGTAGCCCTACCACAACCTACTAGCACTCCCGTCGTGGCTCGAAATGTAGGTTAACGTTTACCTAGTTCGAGAGGACCCACGATGTTGTGAGGACAGACTGCGACAGTCGTTCATGATGATTCTAAGGAGCATGCAATAAGGTGGGGGCCTTATTCCTTAGAGTACCTTAGTATCCCACAAGTTCACCTGACAGAGTATTGACTCTAGGAGTTTTTGATGTCTACCAAGTCAATCAAGAGGCGAGTGACACCCTTGGAGAACGTGGTGCATCTTGAAGGGAACGTCGCGCAAGAAAAATGGAAAGAGGCAAGTGACACCCTTGGAGAACGTAGTGCGTCCTAGAGGGCACATCACACAAGGGAAACATATGAGGCGAGTGGCACCCTTGGAGCATGTGGTGTGTCCTGAAGGGCACTTCACGCAAGAAAATGGAAAGAGGGGAGTGGCACCCTTGGAGCACGTAGTGCATCCTGAAGGACACGTTGCGCAAGGGAAACAAATGAGGCGAGTAGTAGCCTTGGAGCACCTAGTGCATCCTGAAGGGCACATGGTGTTATTAATAATAAATGAATGAACCCAGATGGCCTTAGGACTAATAACATGATAATAAATTTTTAAAACAAATTCTCTAATAAAATGTTGCCCATGAAAATTAAAGTCTAGGTCTAATTTACCAGTGGCAGAATTTTCTCTATCCTTTTAAAAAAAGGGGGCGGGGG
>JZKD02S1698012.1:651514-677269 GCA_000966675.3 Picea glauca | reverse complement strand
ATATATATATATATATATATATATATATATATATATAAGAGTGTATATATATTTATAAAAAAATAAAAACAAAATAATTTTATTATATTATGATAATTAAAAGTTAATTTCTACACCTACCAAATTCAGTTCTAATTGAAAAGGGGAAAGAGGGAAATCTAGAATAATTAGGAAACTAGGAAAAGAGGGAAACATAAAAAGAAAAGGGAAACACAAGGGAAAAAGAAGAAGTCAAACTTAGTAAGGTATCTACCATTTAAGAACTTTCTAATTTGAACTAAACTAGCAAATTAATAATGGGGAAAGTCATTAAAACTTGTAAGAGAATTTGGGGACACCTAGGAGCGATTCTAGGAGTGACTCTAGGTAGGTGAGGGAAACAAGGGAAATTAATTAATTAAAGAAATTAATTTATGGAGGAATGAAGGGGATGGGTTACACTTGTACAGGGAGGAATTTTTAAGAATTAATTTTTAAAAATTTAATTAAATGAGATTTTAGGAAAGTAAGGGACTTCGAAACTTTATCTAATGAAGGGAGGAGAAGGATGAAGGATCTTTTTCTATTTGCATAACATTAGGCTGCAAAAATATCTACATAACTGACTTAGCTTATGGGAGTTGGGATACCCAACTCGGTGAGGAGTGGTAGCTCGGCCTTACGAGGTGAGTTGGGAGATAGCTGATTCTATGGTTAGCGTGTGTGGCCCCTTTGCAGCTTGGGGGGCTAAGGGGGAAGAAGAGTACCCCTAGCATTGGCTAGGGGTACCGGTGAAGTCTCGGTGGTCGGAAAGAGAGAGTTGCATGGAGTGCGCAGGACATCAACTGAGAGCGAGCGATCAGGCAATGATACACTTTCTTTATTTTTGTATGGTAGATTGTTGTAGGATTTATTCTTTGGATCTGGACATTTATTTGGGTAAGTAAACTGATTGTCTAGATTGATGATTGAAATTTTTCATAGCCTAGCTCGATGATTGATTGACTCCCATGGCCTTCGTTTCCCCACATGTCTTGACCTCCCTGTGGTGTGTTGATTGTGACCATTGTGGTTGTTTTTCCTTTCATCCCTAGCTCATCATTCCTCGTCTGAGTAGTCAGCCAAGAGCCTGATATACAGTCATCGCTTCGGCGTTAATAGACCTATGGATCTCAACGCCCTGCTTTTTTGTGCGAGGATGATGAGCGAAGGACATTCCTGTCAGCCGTCTACCTCTAATGGTTGTCCTTGGATGATGGTTCACCTTGCGCCTTCATGCGATTATCTAACTCTGCCAATTTGATTGCTGGCAAAGTTTATCTTCATCCTCGGCTTGTTTTTATCTCGTCGCTATCTCATTTTTACCCTATTTTTATATTTTGATGGATCAATTTTAACCCATCATTTTTTTTCTTGGATAAATTTTAAATCGACCTTGTATTGGTATCCTAGCAATGCAAAAACTTATTCTCTTCCATGTCTGCGTCTTCAAAATTTGTTTTTTGGAAATGAAAACGTTCTGTTATTCCTGTCTGCCAATTTTTGCTTGGCCTGTGATTTTTTTTTTTTATGTTTTTAATTCATTGAAAATCAATTTGTCGATCCTTGTATACGTTATTTTTTTGGGCTGTGATTTATTTTTCTCATCCCTTAATTAAAAAAAAAACGATTATTTTATCTTTGTCTGCATTTGTTGGGTACTCGAGGCGAAGAAAAAGATTGAAACACTTAACCCTGGCTGCGATTGAACCATGTGTTGATTGATTTAACCCTTCTCTGCGTTTCCAATGTGTAATGACTGTATAAGGGTGGGATCTGCATTTTGCACTGTGTAATGACTGTAAGGGTATGGTGTAATGAATGTAAATTTTTTTCCTTGCATTTGTTGTTTAAATACTTTTTTTCTTGCCCTTGATGAAGACCGAGTTTTGCATCAACATTTTATTGTGACTTGAGTCCTATTAATTCCCATGCTTTCCAAGTGATTGAATGCCCACGGTTTGCAGTCAAAATCATGACTGTGTTCTTCTGTTATTGACCACGTTTTTGCTTGTTGAAGGTTGGTTGAAACACTAATTGAATGCCCACTGTTGTAGTTAAAATAGTGACTGTGTTTTTCTACTTTAAAGACCACAAATTGCCCCCCCCAGGATGACTGCGTTTGCTATTTAAATTTTATATTTTTGCCAAATAAATTGATGTTGCGTTTTCCCTGTGAATGCCCACGAATTGAGGTTAAGACAAGTGACTGATTTGTTGTTTAAAACACCCACAAATTTGCTCTAATAGATTGACTAAGTTTGTTGTTACTCGCCCATGAATTTTGCAGTTAAAATTGATGTCTGAGTTTTGTTGTCGATTGACCACGTCTTGCCATTAAATTGGAATGCATTGTTGGGATTGGGCACGATTTGCCACCACTATGTACTGCATGTTGATGAGGTGTGGTACAACTATTTATTGCCTTGAAAATCACCCTGATTACTGTTAATGATTTATTCATTGTTATTGTTACAGTTATATCAATTGCCTTGTTATTGATATATTGATTGCCTTGTTACTGTTATCTTTATTGTTACTGTTACACTAATTTCCTTGTTACATCTTTGCTAATTGTTATGTTAATTAAAACATTAATCGCGTTGTCATTGCTATATTACTTGTTATGATAACAGTTGTAAATCTCCTTGTTATTGCTAAATTAACTTTCATGTTAATTGTTATGTCAATTGCCTTGTTTTTGCTATAATAACTGTCATGTAATTGCTATGTTGTTGCCTTGTTAGATTGCTAAAACGACGTTAATAGTTGGCAGTTTCCTTCTCAATATTAATGAAAACTAGTATTGTTAGTTCGGTCAATATAGTTAGTCTACATGCCGAGATTAATTTCTCATAAGTGTTTTAATGAAATCATTCTACTTTAAGATTGTTAACGTGGTTATTTAAGTTAATGGCTAGTTGGATGGTTATAGACTTGACCATTTAGGTTGTGTTAAAGATTAAAATTTGGTTCGTGAGTAAGGACTGGATTGCAATTTTAGACTCTTTGAATTGAATTATAATTAAGGATAGAGGGCATTTATAATTATGGTTTTAGTATTGACTCCTTAGATTTACAAGATTAATGGTATTAACGTTTTTTTTGCGGGCACATTATTGTCTAATTGCAACTTGACGTGCCTCGTTAGAATGGAACCCTTGTTAAAATATAATGTACTCATGGACCTGTTAGACTGGGTGATTGGTGGGGTCGAGGATGATGTCATGTGGACTGGCGTCGCCCCTTGTCTTCGTCCTCTTGTTTCTCGTCAACCTTGTGTGGGGTAGGTATAGTCTCTTAGTCAGTATTCAGTTCCTATTGTGTCAGAGTTTTATTGAGTCTTGGTCCCTTTTTGTTTTGCGCTAGGGTTATTGTGAGGCCTCTCTTCTAAGAATGAAAAGGTTCCTAATGAGGGGATCATGGTGCGCCTGATGGGTTAGAGGAGAATGATATCTTGGTCGAAGTCGGTGCCTACCATGTGAGTGTGGATGTGCATCATATGTTGAATTGGGTGCATGTGTTGGTTTGTGCACCTTGAGGATCTAGTCTTGTTTTTCAACATTGTTATGTCAGAAAGGGGAAATTTCCCCTTAGCTTGTAGGCGTTTCTTGTTGTGTCGGGCGATTAGTCATTACTCCTGGTTATTCTATGCCTATTTTTCCCAGTTGCGCTTGTGTCTGTACGTGGTGTCATAATTGATTGTTGCCTGGGTTGCGTTCTTTTGTTCTTTGTCTATGGCATGGTCAAGTTTTGCCATCATTTGTTTCCCCTTAATTCTTGAAAAAAAAAAAAAATCGCCCGTGGCCTTAACGCCAGGTTTGTTACAGGAAGAAAGAAGAAAAAAAGCAGAGATAGACATGCAAATTCGCTGATTTTTAAGGGAAAATCGTAGAGGGAAAGGCTAGGGATTTCGCTGAGTTTTATGGGAAACATGAAAGGATTAAGTCACAACACTGGTCGAAAATACTGGCTCAAGATGTTGTATAGGTGAAATGGAGAGGGTTAATTTAGCTTCCAAACACCGAGACGATTAAAGGGGAAAAAAAATCTCCACGAGGGCGCACTAACTCTGGGCTAAAAGGGTTTAAAGTGCATCCACCTTAAACCACTTAGAAAAAAATTCAGAAATCATAGAGACAAACGCAAGGGTTTAGTAAAAGTTGTTGGGCAAGTGTATTCAACACATAGTTCGAAATTTTCTTATCAAAACACAGATCTATGAGTAATAAATGATGGCAGTGGTTGTAATCCTCCCAACTGCAAACACATAGGGAAAAAGAAAAATCACTAGGAAAAGGTTCAGTCATTGAGCTAAGAAAAAAAAACGTTGAGTTTATGATGAACATTTGTTGGGAAAAAAGTGGAGACATTGAGCCTTTAGCTCCCCCAAAACAAAGAAAGAAACCGTGAAAACACATAATATACAATGCAATCCAAATTTTATATTACAAACACAATCTTGGTGATAGCGCCAACCAATCCTTAGTTTTATAGAAGCAATTTGGATTTCAAGTTAATAGAAGAAAGTAGCGTTAATCCTAAACGGTGGATAGTAATAAGATATTCATAACTTAGATAATACCACGTTAATCCTGAAGAACAAAGAACAAATTTCCATAATAGCATATAGTTCCTTTATTATCTAAGTTTTGAGTTATCAACATAATTTATAGTCATTACAAGAGACGAAGAACATAATTGGTTTTCATAGTAACAATGAATTTATTTTAAAACGGTTTCGATAGGTTTTGAATCATTTCAAGAAGACAAGAACATAAGGATAGAATTTTTAGATGAAGGAAAATAATCTTTTTAAAATACATCCCAAAATAAGATATATGAAAATATTTAATAGAAATATTATAAAAATATGAATAACCCCATCGTTGAGAATTTGATTGGTGGGAAAATCAAGCAACCCTTTTAGAACGAAATATTATTAAATTTATAGTTTGCTCCAAGAACGCAAACTATACTTTCCAATCTTCACATCCAAAATTTATTTTCAACAACAAGGAAAATATCAATCGATACTTTGAATACAATGGTTGCGGCAACGGTTAAAACTCATTTACAATTTAAATCTTTTACAAGTGCAATTTCAAATAAAAATACCATATTCAGAGAGTTGAATTTCGAATATGTTCTCCCGCGATTTCGCTCCGTCTAGATCCCCGCTTGATAATGATGAAGACTTCATCGGTACCTCCATCCAATGCTAGGGGTACTCTTCTTCCCCCTTACCCCCCTGAGCCGCAAAGGGGCCACACACACAACAACCTGAATACTCTAGATCCCAGCTCACATTGCAAGGTAGAGCTACCACTCTCTTTCTCGAGCCGGGTATCCCAAATCTCACAAGTAAAACCAATCATAATTTCTGTAGCATAACCTTACTCCAACTAGTCATGATCCATTCCTACTCTTAGCCATTTCTTTTATAGAAATTTTTCTTAGTGACCACTTTCCATTTGCACATTTAATTCATTTTGTAAAAAATAATTAGGAATTACTCCCCCCGTACACTTGTCACTCGTTCCCTTAATTGCACCAATAAATCCACCATTTAATTTAATTAAATGTCAATTTCCCTCACCCATCCTAAAAGCGCTCCTAAAATTACTCCCAGTTGTCCCTTTATTCCCTCCATTTCCCATTTAATGATTGGCGCCTTTCAAAAACTTAGTTGTGTTTAATTTAGGAAAGTTCTTTAGTTAGACTAGACTAGATACCTTTCTATGCTTACACATTTATTCTTTATTCATTTCTCAACTAAAATTCTAATTTAGTATTTACTTGCACAAGTGTAAAAATCATTGCTTAGGAATTATTTTTATTTTCATTTATTCTTAATTTGATTCATTTCATCCCCTCATCATTTAATTCAAAATTTTTAGTTTTTAGTCTTCTCACTCACTTAGACTTAGGCTTAGTTAAATATTTATTTGAAAATGCCTAGACCCTTAGGTATTATGTTTAATAAACTCATTCTTTAGTTAATTAATTAATTCGACAGGTGCTCAAGGTTTTAAGGTTTAACATTCGCTCAAGTTTTCTAGGCCACCTAGATTCATTGACTTATTTTTTTTATACCATGATGTTCCCTTCAATACGCACTCCATGCTCCAAGGGTTCCACTCGCCTTTGATTCAAATTTGAATTTACGTGACATGCCCTTCAAGACGCAGTATGTGTTCCAACGGTGCCACTTGCCTTTGACTGGTTTTGGTAGTTGTCCTACCCTTGGAGTCAATACTCCATTCAAGCAACCTTGTGAGAGAATAAGGGCCTCTAAGGAATAAGGACCCTACCTTATTACGTTCCCCTTATAATATTCATGAGCGACTGTCTCAGTCTTCCCTCATGACATCATGGATCTCTCAAACTAGGTAATCGTTAACCTACTATTTGAGCCACGACTAGAGTGCTAGTAGGTTGCGATAGGACTACTACCACACCTCTCCCTCAATATCTAGTTATTGTGAATGGCCCATTTACTCCTTATGTGAGTCTAATTAGCAAGCAATTTTCAGTGTGCATCCATCAATGAAACACTGTCAATGATCCATAAACAACATCATAATATACTCAACCATATGTCACATATGCATAAATAAAAATACCCAAACCAATACAGTCCACTCCCTGACTTGATTCAGAGTCCAAGGAGATCCATTTATGCCAATGGCATCCTCAATATGTCAAGTGTCCTGCACACTCATGGGAAAATCGTCAATAGTATTTGTCAATACAAAAGATCAAATTACATAACATCATAATCCATCAACATAATCACAAGAATCCATACACGTACAAACAACCATATACTGAATTTGGATCACTTGCACACAAGTATCCTCAAAGAATAGGTCAGTAACATGTGCTTGCAATGGTGAGATGTTACATACACCCCCTCTTGTTTTAAACTTTGTCCCAAAGTTTCACAGTTTAAAAAGTAGTACATAAAGCATCTGACAAGATCTAAATGTCTAACTATAAAAAAGAAAAAAATGGAAACTATTAGCATATATGATATGTGTCCTCCCAGGTAGCCGAGTGTGGACTATAATTGTCCCACTGGACCTTGACCCAATCGATTGTTTGATGCTGTAGCTATCGAATGCGATGGTCCAGAATGTGGATTGGCTCCTCCATGAGGTCACCCTCGTCCGAAACCTGCAAGAAACTTATGTCAATCACATGTGTAGGATCACTAACATAATGTCTCAAAATAGATACATGAAAAAATATTGCATATGACTCAAAGAATCAGGAAAGGCTAGTCGATAGGCCATGTGCCCTTTCGTTTCCATAACTTTGAAAGGTCCCACAAACCTAGGAGATATTTTAGCACCCTTTCCAAACTTGATCTAACTCTTGTGCACTTTCACCCGCAAGAAGACTCGATCACCAACTTCATAACTACGGTAAACATGATGCACATCGACATAAATCTTTTGTTGATATTGCGCTTCTTTAATCCTTTTTCTTATCATTTGCATTTCTTCTTCCATTTCTTGTATCACTTTTGGTCCTACTAGGACCCTATCCTCAATTCGATCCTAGCTCGAAGGCGTTCGACACGGTCACCCATAAAGAAACTCGAATGACACCATATTTATGGTGCTTTGATAGTTTTTTTTGTTGTATGAAAACTCTACCAGTGGAAAGAATTCTTTCCAACTCTTCTCTTCGTCCATCACGTACATACACAACATATCTTCCAATATTTAGTTCGTTCTTTTTGTCTACCCGTTTGTCTTCGGGTGATATGCGGTACTAAAGTTATGTTGGGTTCCCAAGGAATCTTGGAAACTAGTCCAATATCATCCTCTAAACACCGATCCTCGATCAGATATGATCCTCTTAGGCACACCATGCAATCTCACAATATTGTTGATAAATAATCTAGCTATGTCTGGTGCCTGATACGTCGTACGCACAGGAATAAAGTGTGTACTTTTCATCAGAGTGTCAACTACCATGAAAAATCGAGTTGTGCCTCCTTTCTGTCAGTGACAATCCCACATTAAATTCCATTGAAATGACCTCCCATTTCGATTCTGGAATATCATGTGGTTGTAGTAACATTGCCGGATGTCTATGTTCATCCTTCTAGCTGACATTCTAGACATCTCTTCACGTAGTTGACTATGTTCTCCTTCATTCCTTTCCAAAAGAATAAGGGCTTAAGGTCTTCCCTCATCTTCGTGACTTTTAGATGAACAATGTAAACTTCTCTATGAGATTCAGTTAATATCAAACTTCTCAATTCCTCATTAGGAGGTATGTAAACCTGATTATTATACCACATTAATCTGTCGTTGTCCACAATAAATCCCTCAAACTTTGGTACGAGCATGTTGTCTTGGATGATATTTTCCTTAACCTCTTTATACCAGTCATCATTACACTGTAAAGTTATAATATTTTCTCAAAGATTCATCTAAAGGGGTATCACCAAAAATTTGCGTGGTCTCTGACTCAACGCAACTACCACTCTGTTCACTGTACCCTTTATGTAGGTAATCTGAAACTCACTAAGAGGTTCTGACCAACGAATTTGTCACGTGTTCAAGTCACTTTGTGTAAAAATGTGTTGCAAACCACAACAGTCCATTTTTAGTTTGAATTTATGTCCAATCAAGTAGTGTCTCCATAATCTGAGGGCATACACAATGGCCAATAACTCCAAATTGTGTGTCACTTAGTTCTCCTCATGCTTTCTTAACTTCCTTGAGATGTAAGTGATCACCCGATTGTCTTGCATCAAGACTCTGCCTAAGCCTTTCTTGGATGTGTATGTGCATACCAAGAAGTCCTTTTCCATGTCGGGGAATTTTAGTATCAGCGCTATCGTCAACGTCTCCTTGAGCCTTCAAAATTCTTCCCCACATTTCTTGGTCCATACAAACTTCTTGTTTTTCTTCTATAATTCCGCAATCAGATTTTCTATCTTCAAAAAACCTTCGACGAACCGTCGATAATATCCAACTAAACCCATAAAGCTACGTACTTCTGGTACATTTGTCGATGCGGGCCATTCCATAATAGCTTCTACCTTTGCTGGATCCACATTGATGCCTTCACTGGAGACAACATTCCCTAACTAATGAATCCTTGATTGATAAAAAGAGAATTTCAACAATTTCCCGTATAACTTGTTTTATCGTAAACATTGTAGTACCAAGCGTAAATGTTCGTTATGTTCTTCAGTTCTCCGAGAATATATCAATATGTCATCAATGAATACTTGAAAAATATTTTCCAGGTATTCATGAAACACCCCATTCATCAAGATCATGAATACCCCTGGGGCGTTTGTCAATCCAAACGGTAAAATGATAAACTCAATGCCTGAACCTCATCTTGAATGTGGTCTTAGGAATGTCTTCCTCTTTGATTCATAAATGGTGATATATTGATCTCAAGTCGAGATTTGAAAACACCGTCGCACATTTTGTTTGGTCAAACAAGTCATCTATTATTGGCAGCGGATATTGGTTCTTGATCATTGGCTTGGTCAATTGACAATAGTAAATGTAGAGTCTCCATGACCCATCCTTCTTCCGTATGAAAATAAGAGGCGTTCCCCAAGGTGACACACTTGGACATATAAGTCCTAGGTCCAACAACTCCTTCAGTTGCATTTTCAACTCCTGTAACTCAGGGGTCAACATCCGATAAGGAATTCTTGCTATCGGTTCAATTCCAGTTCTAGGTTTTAAGTCGATGGTAAATTCCATCTCTCTTTTGGGAATAAAACCTGGTAACTCTTTTGGGAACATGTTTGCAAAATATTGTACTACCAGAAGGTTTTCTAATCCTTTCGCCATGCCCTTTTTTGTTCAGCGCTAAGATTTCATATAGATTGCATCCCTTGTGCATGCTCTTCCATAGTTGTAGGGAAGAAATAAACCTTAGGGAAACACCCTGGATTCTTCCTACAATCACTTGTCTCTATCCCTCATCATCGGTCAAACTCAACCATTTCGTCTTACAGTTGAGTATTGCATCATGAAATTCCAACTAGTCCATACCGATCATGATGTCATAAGATCCTAATATCTCGACGTATAGGTTGGCCTTTGTTACAAAATCTCCCAGGTTGAGGCTACAGTCCGTAACCTTTTGTAACACCCCAGGTTTTGAGCCCCATATTTAATAATATATTTTGTTAATTGTCAAGAGGCTAGAGGGCCCAAACAATTAAAAGATGCCAACATGCCTAAGAAATGTAATGTTTTGATCATTATTAATAATAAACACATTGTTGGTTGCTAGACGAACAAGGACTAGAGCTATAGGGGGCTATGATTCCATAAGAGAGGGGGCTTGAGGGGATAAATGTTTATTTCCTATTTTAATTACCCTTTTGTTTAAGGGAGTGGATCAATTACGTGAGCTTCTTGGGGGGGAGGCCAAGAGGTTCTTGATTCCCCATGAGTTGCTTAAACCTTCCCCTGGTATGTTGGGGTGTTTGTTATTCACTCATTCACTCATTTTTTCGTTCACGTATTCGCTCGTCCACTTGCTCTCTGGTTCATGCGTTCATTCACTTTATCACTCGTTCATTCATCTCGTCCTTACCTATCACTCACTGATCCATTCTCATCCATGTCTTAGCTTGGGAAAGGGAAAACAACTTCTGAAGAGTAGCCATGGTATTGTTGGTTGTAGTGGTCACTGGTGTAATCCAGACATGACTTGAGGCCTGTAGTTTTGAGATGAGTTGGACCGTGTCCAGCTTTGGTCACAGCTACGATTCCTGAGAGTTCTAGCATTGAGATTCTAGACAAGTTGTGCTAGATCCCTAGAAGGAGAAGGACCACCTGAGGGACTGCGTGGTAGAGAAGGGTGGAGGTCCATTCTCTTGGGTGGTGCAGGATGGGTAGAAGAGATCTGGGTACTTGGATTGTTGCGAGTGCTGGGAAAGCCTGTGAGATCTTGAGTGCTGACTAGTTTGGGGAGACATGTAACACTCTGGAACCGTCCTTGTGGATTCATAACCCTGGGTCGGGGGTGACACTATTGTTGAGATTTGTAACAATAGTGCCTACGATTGGGTGGAACATCCTTGGTCTGCAACCAATTGGCATCTTATTTTATAAAGATAACTTCTCTCTATTATGGTATTATTTACCCATATATGAATGTATTATGCTATGTATTTATTTATCATTTAATTAAATATTTAGAATATTCATGCTTGTTGGTTATTGTTGTGCATGTTGTTAGATATTTTCTTTTATGAATCCTTACTAATTTAAAAATGTATCGATAAGAGAAAGAAGTCCAAGGGTGAGATTGAAGGTAGCATACCCCGTCCTGTGGGTGGCAAGGTATGTTACAGATTGGTTTCAGAGCCAGATTGAAACACTGATCTAGTATGGGTCAGGTCTATTGGTCAGACTCTCGTGGTTGAGATTGAATTCTAACCTTGAAGTTGAAAAGCTCAGGAGGAATGGCATTGAGGAGTCTACATAGGAGATAGAACATCAGAGATCCTTTGTAAGGGATCGAAGGATCGTGACCACCCTTTTCGAATCCGGGAGCGATCACCACTATGGGATCAAGAGAGATTTGGGATTGTTGGATCATAGGGCAGGTGAACAAGGGCCATCAGATGAAAGTGAAGAAAAAGGTTTTGTAGGTTTAAGTCTCAACTGTCAGATATGCATGTGAGTGAATGTGAGTTATAGATCTCGCGGCGGTTCAGAGGATCGACACTCTGGGAGAAGTGAGCCCTCATGTTGCATGCATGAAAATATCCTAAAGTTCGAAGTTAATACAAACAATCCTTTAATGGAGACATGTGTCCAAAGATCGGCTAGTTTGGAAGTTTGGCATCCGAGAAGAATGGAGTGTGCTGATGTGAAACATCTCAAAGTCCCGAAGTCCATCGACCATTGATTCTAAAAGACACACGATAGTATATCTCATAGTCTAGAGACTTGGTACTTCGGGGGTTTTCAAGTCTCTACAAGTGAAAATTGTCAAAGCCTGAAGTTGCGAAGCCACACAGGCCGTCGATCTAGGATCCCTTTGGGACCTTTATCAATCGTTGGATCAAGTAGTGGAAGGATAGGGTAAGCACTTCAGTGAATTGGGTGAAGGGTTGAAGATTGACCAAAGAAAATCTTTGATCGCCAATGGCCGATGATCGGGTGTCGATAAAATTAGTGCCAAGTTCAAACATTTTCCAAAATAAATTGTCGATGGATGAAGGAGGAAGGGGATGATGGCGTGCCATTCCATGTCAGGAAGGATATGGATGATTTCCGATGGTCAGGGATCGACGAGATTTGTGAAACGACCTTGGTTCATGAAGGAAAGTCACCGATGGCTGATGTTTAGAGATCAATGAGTTGGTGAAGTGTTGAAAATCAGCCAAATAAAATCTTCAATCATCAATGATTGATGGTAAGGGGTCGACATATTTTGATGAAATTTTCATTTGGAAATAGAATTCGTCGATCACCGATTGCCAATCATCAATAGAGTAGATCAATGGTCCATATTACGTATAATTTGAAATCAACGGTGCAGATTGCCCTGTAGGAGCATATTACATCGGATGAAGGTGAAACACCTGAAGCTCTGAATAGAGGATTAAATCCTCACCATTGATCAGGAGAGTATACGTGGTAGTAGATCCTGCAATCTAGAGACTTGGCACTCCGGGAGGATGAAGAGTGTGGACAGTCTAGAACTCCTGAAGCTAGAGTTTCAGATCTTCTGTTAACCATATATCTAAACAGTGAATGAGGACCATCGATCATTGTGTCCCTTGAGTATTCAGAAATTTGACGATCTAGGGGATTGGAAGTTGGAGTTGAGAGAACCTCTAAAGTTTTGTAGTCCCGAAGCTCTGTATAATTTCTTTTTCAGCTAAGTGTAGGGTCACAACCATGATCACATGCAATTGAGAGATGAGGGAAGAAAGGCTAATGGACGAATTGTTGTTTTCAAGTCAGAGAAGTGTTAAGGAAGGATTTATCCAGTGGTTTCGAGTCATGGTCACCTGGGAAGGTGGTTTGAAAGAAGCGCCTGCATAGAATTGAATTTTGTATCAGCCAAAGGATAACACAGATGTGTTATATAATTTAGATTGATACATATATGTTCTTCATGAATTGAGAAGAAAAAAGGACCTGTAACATGGTTTGGAAAATTTTGTTTATCACATGCTGAATTCTAACAAAATGGTCACTTGCACATTTTTCATAATTAAGGGGTTTCAATACATTATATCAAAATGCATATTCAAGAAATGGGAGAATGAGAGGGAGCCTCTAGCCATGATAAGGAGGCGAAAGGCCAGAATACAAGAGTGGGTAATGCAGAGACAAAATCCAATAGATGCAAGGGTAGAGGAGAGCAAGAAATGTTGCTATAAATGGTAAGAACCCTGAAAATAAAATTGAAGAGCTACAAGGAAGACAATGAGAGGATGATGAGGGAGAAAATTCAGATAAATGCTTGAGTGTTGCAGAGCTTAAATCATTTGCAAAGTCAAGAAAAGAATGGATCAAAGCAAGAGGGAGAAGGCAGGTGTCATGAAAGAAGATATGATCGTGGAAGAGATGGTCATTCCGGAAGTGCTAGAAGAGCTCACAGACACTACTCACCTCCTTACTTGGCAAGAAATTTGTATGCATCGGAAGATTCTGTAAGTAGTCTAGAGGTGTCTCCCATTAGGCACCAAAGAAGGAGACAGGAAGTGGACAATTTTCAAGAAGAGAGGAGAAAGCGTAAGCCACCCTCCTTTGATGGTGAAAAATAAAGGGAAGATGATGCTAAAGCATGGTTTCTTGGACTCAGGAGATATTTTCAATTGTGTAACTATTCATCAAACCTAGAAGCTAGAGTTGCCACTTATCATTTACATGGGAAAAATGCAATGTGGTGGGATCAACTGAAGCAATTTGAACATATTAATGAGAATATGATCACTTGGAAACAGTTCAATAAGTACTTCCAGAAGGAGTACCTCTAAGATCATTTCTATGATTAGAAAATGCATGAGTTATTTGAACTCGGGTTGGGAAGGATGACTATGGCAGAATATGAGAAGAAGTTCTTGGGATTGTTAAAATATGTTGGGTTTATAAATGATGAAAAAGTAAAGATATAGAGGTTTTTGAGTGGACTACCATCCTTTTATAAAGAAAATATTAGGTATGATGAGCCCAAGACCTTGACTGAGGCCATAGGGAAGGATAAATACCTGTATGAGCAAGGCCAGGAAAGAGAATCCCTGCATAAATATTGGAAGGATAAGAAGAAGGAGAAGTTCAATCAGAGGAGGAAAGGATTCAAACCTCCCTTCAATAGGAATGATCCTAATATAAATCATCAAGATCAATATGCTAAGGGTGAATCCAAGAAAGAAGACTCCTTGGGAAAAAGGGAAAGACCACCTATCCAATGCTGGGGATGCAAGGAAGATGACCTGTACAAGGATTTCCCACATAGAAAGGACAAAGTGAATATTGTGCACAATGCCCAAGAGGCTACAACAATCAAATATATGGGAAGAATCTATGCATCTTTAGATTATCGACAAGCAGAGTACCAGTCCAATATGATCGAGGTGGAAGGTAAGATCATAAATCAACCTGCTGCTATTTTAATTGATTCAGGAGCAAGTTATTGTTACATTGATCCCAATATAGTGGATAGATTACATTTGGAGAAAAGTAAGATTGGAAAATTAAGTTTGGTTCAACTAGCCACTGGAACCAAAAGGAGAATCCGCGATATGGTCAGAGGATGTTTCATAAGTCTTAATGGTGTGAATACAAATGTTAATCTAAATATCATACCACTGGGGTCTTATGATATTCTAATTGGAATGGATTGGTTGGACAAGCATCATGTTGTCCTAGATTGTCATGAAAAGACATTTACATGTCTTGATAAAGACATAAAATAGAGCACTGTGAAAGGAGTTCCAAGACCCATCTCTATAATGGAGATTTTAACCTTACAGCTAAAGAGTTGTTTTAGAAAAGGATGTCAATTGTATGCATCCCATGTGGAGGAGCCAGAAAATACAAAGGGGCCAAGGCTTGAAAATGTCTTGATACTACAAGAATTCAAGGATGTATTCCAAGAAATACCAGGGTTTCCACCAAAAAGGGAAATAGATTTCTCTATTGATTTAGTGCCAGGAGCTGCCCCGGTGTCAAAAACACCTTATAGAATGAGGACATCATAGCTAAAAGAATTACAAATGAAATTGGAGGAATTTTTGAAGAAAGGGTACATACGTCCAAGTGTTTCACCTTGGGGAGAACCAATACTCTTTTTCAAAAAGAAGGATGGAACCTTGAGGTTGTGTATTGACTTTCAACAACTGAATAAGTATACTATAAAGAACAAGTATCCTCTACCTAGAATTGATGACCTCTTTGATAAACTAAGAGGAGAAAATAAATTTTCAAATATTGACTTGAGGTCTGGATACCATCAGGTAAGAATTAAGGAAGAAGACATTCATAAGACAACCTTTAGGACTAGGTATGGGCATTATGAATTTGTAGTGGTGCCATTTGGATTGACCAATGCACCAATTGTCTTTATGTGCTTAATGAATGACATATTTAGAAATTATTTGCATAAGTTTGTCATAGTGTTCTTGTATGGCATACTTGTTTATTCTAAGTCTGAAGAGGAGCATGAACATCACTTAAGATTGGTATTACAAGTGTTGAGAGAACATCAGTTGTATGCCAAGCTGACCAAGTGTTCTTTTTTTTCAAAATAAGATCTATTACTTGGGATACATTATTTTAGAGAAGGGAATAACAGTAGATCCAGAGAAGATTGAAGCCATTAGAGGATGGCCAACACCCAGAAATGTGTCATAATTTAGATCTTTTATGGGATTAGCTGGTTACTACAGAAGGTTCATAGTGGGGTTCTCTAAGATTTCTCATCCCATCAATTCTTTGCAAAGGAATGGAACTAAATTTGAATGGACACCTAAGTTTGAAGGAAATTTTAATATCTTGAAGGAATTACTTACTAGTGCACCTATGTTAAATATTTATGACCCAAATAAATTTTTTGTGGTATGTATAGATGCATGTAAGGAAGGACTTGGGGGAGTCCTCACGCAAAATGGACATGGCATTGTTTATGAGTCCAGAAAGCTCAAGGAACATGAGAAGAACTATGCCACACATGACCTGGAGCTTTCTTCCATTGTCCATGCCTTGAATATGTGAAGGCATTACCTCATGGGGAAGAGATTTGAATTAAGGACAGACCACATTGGCCTGAAGTATCTTTTTGAACAACCAAACTTGAATGACAGGCAAACAAGATGGCTAGAATTTTTAAGTGAATATGACCTCGATATCAAGCATATCAAAGGAAAATAGAATAAAGTTGTCGATGCACTTAGTAGAAGAGTGCATATCATGCATGCTATCTCTATCAGTATGCATCAGTCAGACTTGAAGAGAAGAATTTTAGATCATCTTGTTACATATCAACATTACTTACATGTAAAGGAAAACTTACAGTAAGAAGATGTACAACATAAAATAAAGGAGTATGAGGTAAAGGTATATGGATTACTTGTGCATAAGAATATAATCTATGTTCCTAGTTCCAGAGAATTGAGGAATTTGGTATTGAAGGAAATGCATGATGTTCCTTATGATGGACATCGTGGTTACCAGAAAACGATTACAACAGTAAGAAGCCAATTCTTTTGGATGGGAATGAAAAAGGATGTTGTTAATTACATCACTCGATGTATGGAATGTGAGAAAGTGAAGGATGAGCATAGACACCCAATGGGTTTGCTGCATCCATTACCAATCCTAGAGAAGAAATAGGAAGTGATAATGTAACAACCCTAAATAATTAATCGATTTTCATGATTTAAATGATTGTTTAATGTATATTAGTTAATTAATTAATTAATTAATTGTCCTGATTTAATATTTGTTTAATGTATATTAGTTTAATTAATTAACTAATTAATTTCATGATTAAATATTTAGTTAATGAATTTAAGTTTAATAAATTATTAATTTATTAAATGGAGAATTAATGTATCGGGTGATGGAACCATTAAAGAGAAAGGGGATAAGGTAGATGACATTTAATGGAGAGATAATGTGGGTGAGACTTAACAAAGGTAGAAGGCAGTGAATGAGAGAGGGGAAAAGGAGGATAAGAGAAGGGAAAACAATCGGGAAGGGACTTTTGTTTTGGGGAGAGCATCATTTTCATAGGAGAGGACTATATTGTTGGTTTGGGTTGGAGGAGCTTGCTAGAGGCTGGTTGGGTTGGAGGAGCTTGTTGGAGGATTGTACTACTGGTTTTGCTTGAGGAACTTATTGGATTTTGGTGGACTGTTACAGGGGAACACCTGTTGCTAAGAGTTTTGGGCTCGGGGTCTAGGAATCCTTACGGAATCCTAGATATAGGGAGTCGGAGAGGCTCTGTTCCTAGCTGGCTGGGAGGAAAAGATTCAGTTTTGGGTAGAGTTTGGGCAGGGCATCTTGGGCAGAGTTTCAGCTTCAACTTGGACAGATAGAGTTGGGGAAACAAAATCACTTGAGAGGTATTTATGTTCATTATTATGGCATGTTTATTATCGTTATGATGGTTCATTATTTTACTATGTTGTGTATGTTATTCAATACGTTATTTATATCATGCCACTCATTTTGAATTTTTCTGAACCATGAACTGTTATTTTGCTGAATATAGAACTATAAAAAAATTATGATAGAAATTTTATGTTTAAATTTATGAAATTTTAGGTTCTGTTAGATAGGACCCTACACATGGTCTCAGAGCCAAGTTTAAAAACTTGGACCAGGGCCTACCCACCTACCCACCTGTAAGAATGAAGGTTTAGGAATGTTGTTCCAGCATAACCCATAAATTTAAACAAACCTTAAATAGTTATATTGAAACCCCTTACAACAAATTAGAAATGCATCCCTGAAACCCTCTAACAACAACTAGTAAATAACCAAAAACAACCATGAAATGTTTATGAACATTTCATGAACTTGTTCACTTGTACAAGTGAAAACTTTGAAAGGGATGTATGAACATAAATAAATGGATATATAAATGATCTGTATATGGAAACCATATAAATCTGGGCCCAAGGGCCAAGCTCAAGCTCAAAGCTCCAACTCCACGCAACCTGCAAGCGAAGAAAAAAAACCCAATGAATTTTAACACTTTTTATAAATAAATTGACATATATATATATATTATGTTGAATTATATAGTAAAGAAATCTGTAAAAAAAATATAAATATATTGGATTTCTTAACATCGATCAATTCCAATTCTAAACGCAAAAAAAATCAACCGACCCCACACGAAACATTGTACAAGTGTTTGATTCTATCTATATTGAAATATATAGTAAATAATTCTGCCAAACAAAATATACATTGGGTTTCTTAACCTGGCCCATTTGCTGGTTACTTTTTAGTCTTTCCATACCATCATGCGCCATGGAGAAATTCCACAAACAAATACACAACCCAACACACAAGAGTGCCAAGCCCACGATACACGAAATACCAAGGCAACACACACAATGCCAATTTGGCCACCGAATACCAGAAGCATTCAGCTCAACAACATCAATGTCAACGTCCGTATACAACTAAAAATGGAGGAAACTTGGGTCCCCCTTCTGTGCTAGATTTCATCACCTCCCTTTAACTGATTGTGGAGATAGAGCTATGCACCAAAAAAAAACACAACGCAAGTCAGTGCCAAAGCTTGACACACAAGTCACCAAGGAAGAGCCCACAAGGCACATGGGTTGCACTACGCGTTTGGTAGAAGCCCAATGACCAGCGCTAGGCACCATAGACTTGCCCAAGCGCCACGAGAGAGGATCCCATGAGGGGCAATCTCCACTCAATTCATCCAACACAACAACAATGCGACAAGTCGTAAGGGAGGAGCCTGCAAAGGGCCATCTTTGCTCAACGCGTCCCACATAGAAACAGTGTGCCAAGCACCAAACCACCAGCCATGAGGGAGGAGACCATGAAGGAACTAATTTATCAACGTGTCTATCATAATGAAATCTGCTATCATAATCACTACACCATAGAACCCACAGGAAACAAATCCGGTGCAAAAGAGATCACGAGTTCGAACTCATAACCTATTGGAAGAGCAAATGCCTTGAGAAATGACCTATGGTAAAGGAAATGTCATGGGAAAGGTTTGAGAGCCAATGCCCAAGCTATCAAGCACCAAAGCCCAGCGGCCAAGACCACGCGCCAGCCAAACCATTCCCTACCCACAGTCATAATACAAACCAACGCAAACTCAGCTAAGGCTCTAGCCACAGAGCCCACATAGCCAAAGGACTGCGTGACCAAGCCCACACAACCATTAAGACTTTCCTCTACTGGGAAAATGACAAAAAAAAACAAAAACAAGGATGAAATAAGAGTTTCCAGCCATTACCACAACCTCGCTGTAGCTATAGAGTGAGAGAGGCCCAACCGCCTTTGCAGAATAGAGAGATGCGTGTAGGGTTTGAGGATAGAGAGACGTGTAGGGTTAGGGTTTGGGGGTTTTTGGAACTGAGAGCGGGGGAAGAAGGGAACGTGGGCCTCATGCGAGGACCCATGATGCCATACTTTAAAAAAAAAATTCAAATTATTTTTTGTTTTTATATTTTATTTTATTTATTTTTATTCGTTTAAATTTAAATTAATTGTAATTATTTTAAAACATGATTTTTTTAAAATTTAATTGTTTTATTTAGGGTAAAGTTAATTATATTAATTATTTAAAAAAAATAATTGTTTTTATTAGCGTAAAGTTTAAAATGCAATTAAAATTTAAATTAATCAAATTTAAAATATAATTAAAATTAAAATTTGGTTAATTAAAATTTTAATTATCCCAATGGGTTTGATTTTAAAATTTTAAAATTTATTTCAACTAAGGATATTAGTGATTAATCATATAGTGGCTAATTAATTAGACTGAATTAGCTCTCATTCTATGCTCTTTGGAGGCCATAAATGAGACTCTAAAGAGGCGTTAGCTAGCAAGGATCAAAGTGGAGATCCCACCATCTGGAACGGGTAATCTTGAAGCATCGAGGGATTTAGGGGGAGTGCCTCCACCCAAAGACATCACTAGAGAACTACAGAAGATCAAACTTCCAGAGTTTGTCAGGGGTCATGCCAGTGAACATGCAAAGGCATGGTTGGAAGGCATGATAAGGTGTTTCGCCTTAAAAGACTATGCTTCCACATCAAAGCCAAAAATAACGATTTTTCAGTTGAGGGACAATGCCTTGAATTGGTGGGGCAAGTTGGAGAGGCAGTTGCACCTTATCCCAGACACCATCTCTTGGGAACTTTTTGAGGAAAGGTTCCGAAGGAAGTATCTATGAGCTTACTATGAGGAATAGCAGGTGGGAGCCTTTCATGCTCTAGTACAAGGGAACAAGACCATGGAAGAGTACGAGATCAGGTTCATGGAGTTGGGGAAATATATTTTATACATGGATAATGACCAACGACAGGAAGAAAGCTTTGTCTATGGGTTGAACCCTAAGATAAGGGCCATGGTGCGAATGTGGAAACCATATTTAGTAGCGGAAGTGGTTGAAAATGCACGTTATGCGAAGGAACACATGAACTTAAATGGAGGTACGGGATCGACCTTTCTGCATCATCCTGGATTTGTGGGGAAGGCCCCTAGGACCTTCTCTAGGGGAGGGAGATTTAGGCCACCTCCATATGGTAATAGAGTTGCATCAAGGACAGTTGCCACAGGTATTTCAATGGCAGAGAGTGCAGCATCCCGTTCATCACCAACGACATAGGTAGGTCCATGACCTTCTTAGGGAGCAACTATTAGGGGCAGGGGTTCCAGGGGAAGGAACTCATTTCAGAGACCGTCACAGAGTAGTACGTAGGTTCCATCTCATGTTACATGTTGGGGGTGTGGAGGACCCCATTACTAGTGCGACTGCCCAGAGTTGCAAGTAGGATTTGTGCATAGAGAAGGAAAGGCCCTGATGGGAAGAGCAAGTAGAAGCCACCATATTTATGTAGAAGTTAATAATAGCTAGGAAAAACATCAATCCACGGTGGTGGAGCCGTTAGGTATGCTAAATCATATCAATGTTAGAATTTTATTTGATTCTGGTGCTACAGATAGTTTCATTTCACCATCTGCATTAGAAAAGAGTGGGTTGGCAGCCTACGAGTGCGATGACTTTAATCAAGTCGAGATGGCTTGGGGGAAAAACAAGTAGTAGGACCTAGCGTTGATAATTGTCTAGTAGACCTAGGAGTGTGTACTACCAGGTTGAAGGTATACGTCACTGCTCTCAGGACGTATGACCTAATCATTGGAATGAATTGGTTAGAAGCACATCGATCCATGGTATATTGTTTCACAAAAAGGGTGATTTGTGTTGACGATGAAGGAAGGCTAGTAGAGATCCATGGTGTATGAAGAAATATGTCTCTATGATTTATCTCAACTATGAAGGTTAAGCAGTGCATGAGGCAAGGGTGTCGACTTTATGTAGTGGAAGCAGTGAGTGAAAGGAAAGGACCCTCCTTGGATCAGTACCTAGTATTGTCAGAGTTTAAAGATGTTTTTCCAAATGAGTTACCAGGGTTACCTCCTGAGAGGGAGCTTGATTTTACTATTGAGATAAAACCCGCTACATAACCAATTTCCAAGACTCTGTATCGGATAACAATGCCAGAACTTTGTGAGTTGCATATGCAATTGAAAGAGCTACTCGACTTAGGGATAATAAGGTCTAGTGTCTCACCTTAGGGTGCACCAATAATTTTTGTGAAGAAAAAATATGGTTCCTTACGATTGTGTATAGATTACAGGGACTTGAATTGTGCTACAGTGAAAAATAGGTACCCAATGCCACAGATAGATGATCTATTTGATCAGATGAAAGGAGCAACGGTATTCTCAAAAATTGATTTGCGATCAGGGTATCACCAATTAAGGATTAAGGAGGGAGATATTCCTAAAACTTCCTTTCCAACTCGGTTTAGGCATTACGAGTTCATTGTAGTACCTTTCAGATTGACCAATGCGCCAACAGTATTCATGAGCCTCATGAATGGTGTATTCCAAAAGTACTTAGACCGCTTTGTACAAGTCTTTTTAGATGATATCCTCATCTATTCCAAGCATGAAATAGAATATGAGGAACACTTGAAGGTGGTGTTTTCCTACCTTAGAGAAAACAAATTGTATGGGAAGTTGTCAAATTGCTCCTTCTTCTAGAAAGAAATTCACTATTTAGGTCATATCATTTCCGGGGAATGAATATCCGTGGACCCAGAAAAGGTAAAGGCCATTATGGAATGGCTAGTGCCGAAAAATGCTCATGAGGTAAGAAGCTTCATGGGGCTAGCAGGTTATTATCGGAGATTTGTGGAAGGGTTCTCTAAAATAATGAAACCCATCACCACTTTGTAGTGCAAGGGGGTCAGGTATAAATGGACAAAAGAATGTGATAGTGCATTCATCCAGCTTAAAAGGTTACTAACTAGTGCACCAATTATATGAGTGTCGGATATGGAAAAAGACTTCACAGTCTACACGGATGCCTGGAAGCAAGGGTTGGGGGCCATGCTAATGCAGGATGGAGGAGTGATAGCGTATGCGTCGAGGAAGTTAAAGCAACACAAGGAGCTTTATGCTACTCATGATTTGGAATTGGCAGCTGTAATGATAGCTTTGAAACTTTGGAGGCACTATCTAGTGGGGCGAAACTTTGATCTCAAAACAAACCATCAAAGTTTAAAACATTTCTTCACTCAAAGGGACCTGAATGCTAGGCAAAGGAGATGGAGTGAGTTTATGAGTGAGTATGATTTTGGTATTTCATACATCAAGGGAAAGGAAAATGTGGTCGCAGATGCCTTGAGAAGGAGACCACGTGTCTTCTCCTTGGTACCCTTAAAAGTCAATCTGAGGGAACGTGTGTTGATGCAACTCCATGGAGACAATTGGTATTTAAAGGTTACTTCAAAACTCCAGAATGGGAGGCAATTAGATTCAAAGTATGAAGAATATAGTCTGGAAGCAGACGGACTATTAAGATATTGAGGAAGGATGTACATCCCCAAAGGTGGGGATATTTGAAGCATCGTACTGAAGGAAGCCCATAGAGTACTTTATTGTGCGCATTCAGGTGTGAAGAAAATGTATGCAGACATGAGGAAGCTCTTCTTCTGGGTAGGCATGAAGCGCGATGTAGTCCATTTCATTGCCAAGTGCCTAGAGTGTCAACAAGTGAAAGACGACCANCCATTCTTGTGATAGTTGATAAGTTGACCAAGAGTGCTCATTTTATTCTGGTTAGAGACACTTACAATGTCACTGATGTGGAACGTGTGTTTGTAAGTGAGGTCATCTGTTTGCATGGGATACTCAAGAATATCATTTCAGATAGGGACTCCATATTCACTTCTAGGTTTTGGACAAGTTTGCAGTCAACGTTGGGGACTCAATTGAACTTAAGAACAACTTATCATCTAGAAACTGATGGGAAAACTGAGAGAGTACATCAGGTTATGGAAGACATTCTTAGGATGTATGTTATGGATAATCAAACCCATTGGGAGAAGTACCTACCTTTGGTAGAGTTCGCCTACAATAACAATTTTAATAGCTCCATCAGAATTCCACCCTATGAATCTTTGTATGGAAGGCCATGCATAACACCATTGAGTTGGGAGAGGTTATAAGACCAAGTAGCAGTTGGGCCAGAATTGATTCAAGAGATGGAGGAATAGGTGATTCAGATTAGGCAGAGACTAAAGGAAGCGCAGGATAGGCATAAAAGTTATGCGGATGCACACGGGACTGACCGAAGTTATAAAGTGGGAGATCAGGTTTTCATTCGTATCAAGCCTAATAAGAGTACCATATGGTTCGGTAAGGGGACAAAGTTGTCACCTCGATTTATAGGACCGTTCAAAATCCAAGAGAAAATTGGACCCGTTGCCTATCGTCTCGTAATTCCACCCCACTTGCATAAAACTCATAATGTTTTTCATGTATCTATTATATGCCATTATGTTGTTGATGAATCACATAAACTAAATTGGAAGGAATTGAAGGTATTAGATGCGGGAACCCTCACAGTAGAACCGTTACACATATTGGACCGTAGAGTCTGACAACTCAGGAACTATTTGGTAGACCAAGTTAAGGTCCAATGGGAAAAGTTTAGTCCAGGATCTGCTACTTGGGAGGATGTCGAGACGTTACGACGAGATTATCCCTCACTTTTTTGACCACCTCGAGAATATGTTTCTTGAAGGTTGGATGTATGTAACACCACCTTTTGACTTAGACAACTAGGATTACCTGAGGCCTGATTACCTTTATTTTTTGTTCACCATGAAACTATTAATGATACACTTGAACTTTTAAGACATAGAAACCTGTATGAATGTTTAAATGTTATTTGAATGATGATGGATATTATGCGATCTACTATGTGAATGTAAATTCTATGAATGTTTAAATGTTATTTGAATGATGATGGATATGATGCGATCTACTATGTGAATGTAAATTCTATGAATGTTTAAATGTTATTTGAATGATGATGGATATGATGCGATCTACTATGTGAATGTAAATTCTATGAATGTTTAAATGTTATTGATGATGATGGATATGAGTTGATCTACTATGTGAATGTAAATTCTATGAATGTTTAAATGTTATTGATGACGATGGATATGATGCGATATATTATGTGAATGTGAATCCTATGAAGGTTTAAATGCTATTTGAATGATGTTGGATATGATGCAATCTATTATGTAAATGATAATTCTATGAATGGGTAACGTTAATTGAATTATGGGGATATTATGAGATCTATTTATAACTTGAAAACTTTGATGTTAAAGTTGTTGGTACATGGATACTGAATTGAAATTATGGTTGTATGCAATTACATGATGATAATGCATAGATATGTATGAGTTTGTGTTACAGACTAATCTACAGGTCATTGAGCTATGAAATAGTCAATGGATAATGATAATGAAAGTGGATGTCATGACCACTGACTAAGAAACAATATGGTATGAATCTTTGTATGTGACATTATATTGGTTTGAATGCATTGCTATGATATGTGGACCAGTGCAGGATTTCAGGTGTTGATACTTCCTAAAATTGAATAAACAATGACAAAAATACCAACAACATAGTGCCACTGTATATTCCATTGTAGGGTGTGGACCCTAGTCTTGTTAGGAGGGATGGAGGCATTTCCCATCGTGTATCCTCTAAAACCTGGAGTCATGGGAGGACGGTGTTAGCTCACGCTCCTCTAGACATGTGATGATGATTGTCAGTGGCTTGCTGGGGAATCTTGGTCAAGATAGTGACACTTTCAGTTACGGGTTTTATTTGGAGTTAGGTCAATATAGTTGACGCTCCAAGATAGTCCAATAGAGGAAGGATAGGAATGGAAGATGGTAGTAAGTTAGGGAGAAAGGATGAATATAAATAGTTGAGAGTGTATGGAGATTTGTCTTATGGTGGAATTTATTGTTTTTCCTTCTGAAAAGAAAATGCGTATATATGAATATTCATAATTATGTAACTAAAACACAATTGTCTAAATAAAATTGTTGAGCTAGATTATTGTAATTAAGGGAATTCAAAAACATTTCATTGGTTTATTAT
>JZKD02S1698012.1:607419-629808 GCA_000966675.3 Picea glauca | reverse complement strand
AATAGTTTCATTGTGACTAGAAAATAAAGTATATAGGCCTCAGGTAATCCTGGCTGTCTAAGTCAAAAGGTGGTGTTACATACACCCAACCTTTGAGAAACATGTTCTTGAGGTGATCAAAAAAATGAGGGATAGTCTCGTTGTAGTGTCTCAGTGTCTTCCCAAGTAGCAGATCCTGGACTATACTTTTCTCACTGGACCTTAACTTGGTCTACCAGATGGTTTCTGAGCTTTCAGACTCTACAGTCCAATATGCGTAATGGCTCTACCATGAGGGTTCCCATGTCCGATACCTGCAATTCCTTCCAATTTATTTTATGTGATTCATCGGCAACATAATGATGTAAAACAGATACATGAAATACATTATGAGTTTTATGCAAGTGGGGTGGTAGTACGAGACGATATGCAATGGGTCCAATTTTCTCTTGGATCTTGAATGGTCCTATAAATCGAGGTGACAACTTTGTCCCCTTCCCGAACCGTATGGTACTCTTATTAGGCCTGATACGAATGAAAATCTGGTCTCCCACTTCATAACTTCGATCGGTCCTGTGTGCATCTGCATAGCTTTTCTGCCTATCCTGTGCTTCCTTTAGTCTCTGCCTATTCCGAATCACCTGTTCCTCCATTTCTTGAATCAATTCTAGCCCAATTGTTACTCAGTATTCTAGTCTATCCCAACTCAATGGCGTTCTGCATGGCCTTCCATACATAGCTTCGTAGGGTGGCATTCCGATGGAGCTATGAAAAATGTTATTGTAGGTAAACTCTACCAAATGTAAGTACTTCTCCCACTGGGTTTGATTATCCATGACATACATCCTAAACATGTCCTCCATGACTTGATTTACTCTCTTAGTTTGCCCATCTGTTTTAGGATGATAAGCTGTGCTTAAGTTCAACTGAGTCCCCAATGCTAATTGTAAACTTATCCAAAACCTAGAATTGAATCTGGAGTCCCTATCTGAAATGATATTCTTAGGTATCCCGTGCAAATGGATGACCTCACTTACGAACACACATGCCACATAAATGACATCGTAAGTCTCTCTAACCAGAATAAAATGAGCACTCTTGGTTAACTTATCCACTATCACAAGAATGGCATTGTGTCTATGAGATGTGAGCGGAAACCCCACAACAAAATCCATAGAGATGACTTNAATATCCCCATTCTCAGCGATGTACATCCTTCCTCAATATCTTAACAATCCATCTGTTTCCAGACTATATCCTTCATACTTTGGATCTAACTGCCTCCCGCTCTGGAGGTTTGAAGTAACCTTTAAATACCAATTGTCTCATTGGATTTGTGCCATCACATGTTCCCTCAGATTGACCTTTAAGGTTACCAAGGAGAAGATACGTGGTTTCCTACTCAAGGCATCTACGACCACATTTTCCTTTCCCTTGATGTACGAAATGTCAAAATCGTACTCACTCATAAACTCACTCCATCTCCTTTGCCTGGTATTTAGATCTCTTTGAGTGAAGAGATGTTTTAAACTTTGATGGTCCATTTTGAGCTCAAAGTTTCACCCCACAAGATAGTGCCTCCAAATTTTCATAGCTAGCATTACAGCTGCCAACTCTAAATCATGAGTCACATATAACTCTTTATGTTTCTTCAATTTCCTTGACGCATAGGCTATCACTCCTCCATCCTGCATTAGCACTGCCCCCAACCCTTGCTTTGAGGCATCCATGCAGACCGTGAAGTCCTTTTCCATATCCGACACTCATAGAATTGGTGCACTGGTTAGTAACCTCTTAAGTTCAATGAATGCACTATCATATTCTTCTGTCCATTCATACCTGACCCCCTTGCATTACAAAGTGGTGATGGGTTTCGCTATTTTTGAGAATCCTTCTACAAATTTCCGGTATAAACCTTCTAGCCCCATGAAGCTTCTCACCTCATGGGCATTTTTTAGCACTGGCCACTCCATAATGGCCTTTACCTTTTCTGGGTCCATAGAGATTCCTTCGTTGGAAATGATATGACCTAAATAGTGGATCTCTTTCTGGAAGAAGGAACAATTCGAAAACTTCCCATACAATTTGTTCTCTCTAAGGTAGAACAACACTATTCACAAGTGTTCCTCATGTTCTCTTTCATTCTTGGAATAGATGAGGATGTCATCTAAAAATACTTGTAAAAAATGGTCTAAGTACTTCCGGAATATACCGTTCATGAGGCTCATGAATACTGTTGGCGCATTGGTCAATTCGAAAGGTACTACAACAAACTCATAATGTGAAAACCGAGTTCGAAAGGCAGTTTTTGGGATATCACATTCCTTAATCCTTAATTGATGATACCCTGGTCACAAATCAATATTGGAGAATACCGCTATTCCTTTCATCTAATCGAAGAGGTCATCTATTTGCGGCATTGGGTACCTATTTTTTACTGTAGCACGGTTCAAGTCCATGTAGACTATACACAGTCGTAAGGATCCATCCTTCTTCTTTACAAAAATTACTAGTGCGCCCCAGTGTGAAACACTGGGCCTTATTATCCCTAAGTCCAATAACTCTTTCAACTGCATTTGCAACTCACAAAGTTTTGGCGCTGTCATTCGATTCATAGTTTTGGAAATTGGTTCTGCACTAGGGTTTAGCTCAATGGTAAAATCAAGCTCCCTCTTAGGAGGTAACCCTGGTAACTCATTCGGAAAAACATCTTTAATATTTGACAATACCAGGTACTGATCCAATGAGGGTCCTTTCCTTTCATTCACTGCTTCCACTACATAAAGTCGACACCCTTGCCTCAAGCATCGCTTAACCTTCATAGTTGATATAAAGAGTAACGACACTTTTCTCTGTACACCCTGGATCTCTACTGGTNGTTTAAAGTCATCGTGCTCGTAGGCTGCCAACCCACTCTTTTCTAATGCATATGGTGAAATGAAACTATCTGTCGCACCATAATCAAACAAAATATTAACATTGATATGATTTAGAGTACCTGATGACTCCACCATCGTGGATTGATGTTCGGCCTGACAGTTATTAACCACTGCGTAAATCTGGTGGCTGCTACTTGATCTTCCCATCGGTGCCTTTCCTTCTTTATGCACGAACCCTGATTGTAAATATGGGAAGTCACATTAGTAATGGGGTCCTCCGCACCCCCAACAGGTAACACAAGATTGAACTTGTGCAATGTTATGTGTCTGTCTCTGAAATGAGTTCCTTCCCCTAAAACCCCTTCCCCTGCTATCTATTCCCTGAGATCGTCATGGACCTGTCTGAGTTGTTGGCGATGAACGAGATGTTGCACTCGTTTCCATTGAAATCCCTATGGCTACTATCCTTGGAGTGACTCTGTTACCATATGGCGGTGGCCTTGAGCCCCCTCCCCTAGGAAATGTCCTCGGGGCCTTCCCTACAAATCCAGGATGATGTGGAAATGTTGGTCTTGTACCCCTGGTTAAGTTCACATGTTCTTCCACATAACGCACATTTTCCACCTCCTCCACTACTGAAGACGGTTTCCACATCCGCACCATAGCTCTTATCTTAGGGTTCAATCCATAGACAAAACGCTCTGCCTGTCATTGGTCATTATCCATATATGACACATATTTGACCAGTTCCATAAATCTGATCTCATATTCTTCTATAGTTCTGTTTCCCTGTACTAAGACATGAAATGCCCCTACCTGTTGTTCCTCATAGTATGCTGGTAGATATTTCCTTCGAAACCTCTCGAAAATTTCCCAAGACACTGTGCCTAGGGTAAGGTGCAGTTGTCTTTCCAGGTTTCCCCACCAGTTCAAGGCGTTGTCTCTTAACTGAAAAATTGTGATCTTTGCCTTTGAGTTGGACGCATAGTCCCTTAAGGAAAAACACCTTTTTATGCCTTCCAACCATACTTCCGCTCATTCACTGGTGCGATCCCCAACAAACTCCAGAAGTTTGATCTTCTGCAATTCTCACGTGATGTCTTCGGGTGGAGGTCCTCCCCCTGAATCCATTGGCACTTCTAGATTACTTGTTCCAGATGATGGGGGTTCCACTTCAGTCCCTACCGGTTTTCGCCCCTTTAAAGTCTAGTTCGAGCAATGGTGGTGGTGTCATTAGCGGTGTTGGCGGTGCTTGCAACGACGCTCCCTTGCCTCGACTCCCTCGAGTCCTGACCATCATGTATGCTTTAACCTAGATCAACCCAAGTTGTTAGGGTGAGTTCCAGGATGTTTCAAATTGGTGCTACTCAAACTAGAAACAGGGTTAGGCATAAGTTTTCTTTACTTGTCTGTAAACAAACATTACTCCTTTAGGGGATTGGCTAGGTTAGGATTAGGATTAAGCATCTAAGATTGATTTATTTGCCCCTATGAAAAAACTATTGGTTCCCTTGCCCTGTAGCTACGCTAGCCTTGCACCATACTTGCCACTTCCTATGCTTACTCTCCTAGTGCATATGCCGCCTCCTTCCCGCTTGTCCTAGTCTAAGCCCTTTTAACTTTTCTCTTATAACTAAATATCCTCCGATGCTTCACTGGGGAGCTTTTCCTTGGTGCGTAGTGTTGGTGTTGTCGATTACTGCATTGATATTTAGCATTGACTTTGACTGGTGCAATGGAGGGGAGGGACTTGGCCCTCGGCTCGACGAATTGTGTGTACGGTCTCGTGAACCTGACGCTTGGACAATCGGAGTTTATACTTGGGATACAAAGATCAGCGGCGCCAAATAAGCCTTTACTTTGATTTCCGGTGTATTCACTAATTATGATTCAACTCGGTTAGCTGGCTCCGGATCAATAGGTTAAGTAATAAGCTAGTTAGTCTTAATCTTCATACTGTATCTTCCTAATAATACTACTACTCTTATCCCGACATTGTTACCATTAATCTAAATAAGTAAAAGAATTTATTTGTAAAGACTTATGAGGGCACATTGGTGTTAATGTTCTTTTTAAGGCGCTTCGCTTGGTGGGGGTCGCGGGTTCAAAACCCTTTAATTAAGTGAAATAATTCATTTTTTTTTCTCATTTAAAAAGACAAAATACTTAATTAAATTGGTTACATTATCATGTGTAAAGACCTAATTAAATGAAATTAATTAAAATTTTAAACTAATTTAAAACAATTTAACTTAGGAATTTAACCAATTTAACTTAACCAATTTAATTATAATTAACTACATGTAATTAAAATTAACTTAAATAATTCTGATACCAACCAATTTAATTTAAGAATTTAAAATTAAAATAAATAATTTTGAATAATTATAATTAAAATAATAAAAAAAAAATTAAAACAATTAATTTAAAAAAAATTAGAGTTTAAAAAAAAAAATAAAAAAAAATACTACATATATAAGAAATAGGCATCGTGGGTCCTCGCATGAGGCCCACGTTCCCCCTCCCCCAGGTACTCATCCCTTTCGAGACTCCTCTTCGTGGCCTCTTGTGCACTGGTGTTGGTCTGGTCATGGCTTTGTGGATGGTGGTGGCACTGAAGAGCTGCTAAGTATAGAATCATTGGTATCTTTGGAGGAGTTTCGGCGATATGGACGCATTTCTCTCATCCTTCCATGCGAATTCAATCATGGTTGATGGTAACTGAATGTCACCCTGCGCATTGGTACATTCGAGGTGGGATAATGGCAGAGAAGACGACTAAGTGCTTGGATGTTTCAAGCTAGTTGTTAATGCTTGGTAAATTGGCAGGAGCTTCAATCCTTTCTAGGGATCCTGCACTACAATCCATTGTCACCATAGGAACTCATTCCCTTCTAGAGAAGGTAAATTTCAGTGGTATATCTCTCATCGGAACCTAGGTTGGTCATCATTCTAATATCCATTGAAGTTGTCTCTAGTTGTTTAGAAATTTGTTGTTTCCTGGTAATTGTGGGTAAAATCAAGATTTTTCAGGGATATGTTTCAGTGTAAATGCCTGTTCTCTTCGAGACAAGGTAATTTCTGAATGCAGTTATCTCCTCGAATTCTGGGTTGGTCATCATTAATTAATTATGAGGAGTTACGTTAACATCAATCTCCCTGGATATAGATCATCCCTAGCATTTTCACATGCAAGGTGTTGGCGCGTGTAGAATGCCAAGCAATGGGGAAACAGATCGTGACTGTGGACAAAATAGAAATATGAGATGAGAAATGCTCATCTGTCGTCACCATTGAATAAGTCCATTCGGTATGTTTTGACTCAATACTTCTATTACTGCTATTTCAGGTCTTCATTTTCTATATTTATGCTGCTAAATTTGCCTTGATAGCCAAATTCACAGATTAAGTTGAGATTTCTTCGCCTCCCGAGGGTACATTGATTTCAGCTATCGGGTCAATCGCTTTTAGTTTCCCTTCATATAATCTTTGAAGTTGTCTCTGGGTATGTAGAATTTCGTGATCTCTGGATAACTGTGGACAAAGACTAGAGCTCTTTGGACCTATGTTATAGAGTGAAAGCTTAGTGCCTTATCTTTGGGTTCAATGCTACTCTTCCTTTATGGTGTCAGGCTATTCAAGAACCATTTTGGTCCTTCATGCATGGTCTTTATGTTATTGGAATCTCAAATTCGAAATTCAGGCAACCCATCATAACTAATGATTTCAGACCTGTTGGTGTAAGTTGGCAATTTAGCCTTTTTATGCACGTATTCTCTATAGGTTTCTTGTGCTAATTCTAATAGGGCAATTGGATGGTGGAATTTGACAGAGGCACCACCCCCTCGTTCCAAGGGTTTTCTTGTTCATCTAAGTAAGAGAATTTATCTCTTCCACTGGTATCCTATTTAGTTCCATCATGAAGGTCTTGCTACTATCGATAATGTTACTCAGGAGCTTCGTAGAGTCATGTTCCTCCATGAAGACCTTATTCAAGCCAACCGAAGTTCTCTACTCACACTCTTCCAAAATCACAAAGAGTGAGCAGGACCAGACTACTAAGATTGCTAACATCGTGAATATCCTAGTGTAACAGAAGTAGGAACTCGATTCCTTCAAAGAACAATGCCATAGATTATGAGACTTCACACTCATCCAACACATGGACTCATTAGACTCATTAACAATGGCTTCCAACAAAAGGGAAATAGAGAATTCCCACCAGATTACGCTAAAGGAGGATGAATCAGTCCACTAGTTGACAGATCCTGTGGAAATTGAAGAACAAAGTTCCCCACAATTTGATGAGGGGAAAAGAAGACGTGGGTAGTGCTCTTGTTTGTCATTAAACTTTGGGTAGTGCTCTTGTTTGTGATTAAACTTATGTATTTTAAAGTTATTTCTATCTTAGGAATATATGCTAACCAGGCAACATGTAGGCCCACCTGGAACTTTTATTTTGTAGTATGCTAGAAGCTTTTATTTCACTTGTTTTACTTTGGTAAATTTGTTTTTACATTTTCAATTCTTATTGTTTATATATATTTAGATTTGTTTATACATAATCCAAAATAATAGTGCTTTTGGTTTGCAGGTTAGGCAGAGTTGGAGTTGGAGTTGGGAACTTGGCCCTTAAGTCTCCAGATTGTGAACGAGGCACTCTGATACCATGTGTAGTAGTCAAATAAATTTAACATCGATTAATTACACAAACATAATAATAACTTCTACTTGATTTCAGAAAATTCAATAATTCTGTTTAATTTAGCACATACACATGTTAAATTTATCAACGAATATTAATTTTATAACAGAATAAAACAAATACGTAAATTTAAAATACCTTGTTCTGATGCTAACCCTCCACTTTCCACTTTCCTTGTTGACCTTCTTGCTGCTGCCTTGCCCAGCTTAAATCCACAGACCAACTTTGCAAAAAACCAAGTTTCAACCCTGCCAACTAGGACAACTACCTAGCTCCAGGATACCATATGGATATCCTGCCCCCCATGCCCAAAACTCCCAACAAACCGGTGCCCCTTGTACCAATCCTCCCGACTACAGAACTCAAACTCTCCTCCCTCCAAATCCAAGAGAAACCCCCCCCCACAATAAAATCCCCTGTAGAATGATAATCCCTTCCTTCGTAACCTCCCCTGCTCATATCCTCCTTCACCGCCCTTTCTCCTCATTTGTTTCCTTATCCCTGCATTCATTCCCTTATCCACATAGTTAATGCCCCTTATCCCATTATTCATGTTCCTTATCCATTTATTAATGCTCCTTATCCCCTCCATATACGTATTCTTAAATTTAACAATATAATTTATTAACTGCTTTAATTCTTTACTTAATTAACTAATGAGTCAATTAATAATTAATTAATCCTTGACAGTCATGAACAAGTAATTAATAATAATTAATCAGTTAATTTTATTTAAGAAATAATTATTGTTTAGCTAACTTTTAGAAAAGTTAGATTATTAAATTAATTATAATTAATAATCCTATACATCTATTTAAGCAGGGTCGTTACGATAAAAATTCTTGATAGGCTTACAATATAATCTACAGGAACACATGACTCTTTCTCAACATAAAAAACATCCCAACAATGTCTGCCTTCAATCACAACATGATTGGTTCTATTCCCCGTGCTCATCTCCTCTCTTTCTGTCCAAAATCCGCTAGTAAAAACTGGTCTCCATGCAAAAACATGATTGGCCAAAAAATCGACCACTTGGTTATATGAATTTCCTATCCGTGTTTGCTTACTTGACTTGAATTAAACTCTTCCCCAAGTTGATTTATAAATCTAGGATGTGACTCCTCACATCCATCCTCTTACATGAATTCAATGATTGTATTTAAGAACACTCAACACCAAATAAAAGGTTATACACAATGATAACATAATTTAGGAATGTGGGTTGGATTAATACCCATGAATAAATCCTCTTTGGACCCCTCTCTCTTGTGGAATAATATCCCACCTTCGTTATTCATCCCAATTGCATCGTAGCCAATGATTAATATTTTGACTAATTATTTCAATCCACATAATATACCATTTGGCCCCCGACCATATTAAACCAATACATGCTCTTCACCCCAACACATCGGTTGGACAACCTAAATCACATTTATACAATTACATTCTAATTCACGAGGATTAAAATTGGGGATGTTCCATTCCCCTCTCTCTTGTTTTTTCACTTCCCTAGTGCACAACACCCTACATGTTTACATTCATTTTACAATTTTGTCTCCCCATCCATTAATCAACATACAGGCTCTCCAACCATAACTCACATAGGAATTCCAGCTTTAAACAAAATTACATAGGCACTTTGGCACAAAATCATAGATACATTGGCACGCCGACCTGAAACATATACATACATAGGCACTTCATCCTCAAAACCATAGATACTTAGGCTTCTTGGCCCAAATTGTGTAAGATAATTTCAGAATTCATTATTTTGGCAGCAATTCCATCCAAAAGTTTCCCAATCTTCGTGGCTTTCACCACTTTTCTCTGGCTCTAGCCGCAACATTTTTCATACTTTTTTGATTTCCAATACAATTCCAAGAAACAAATGCTTGTTCCCCTCAACCTACACAACCCAAGGAAGTGTACCCCCTTCTTTACACCGCAGTCCCTCAGACTGTACCACCCAACACAAGGTTAGACAAGAAGTCTCTTAGTTGTGGCTCCATGAACTCCAACTATGATAATGGAATATCCAACTATCAAATAGTTGCAATTGTGCCTCTTGCGTAATAGTGTTACACAACTCTGCTGGAAAGAAAATATACAATCATGACATACAATCTCATGCAACTTCCCATAACAATAAAAACATAACATAATCAACTTAACCATATATAGTGATGACTAAATAGACACACCAAAGTATTCAGTCACATAAAAATAAATAGATGGAGAGACATTATTTAGGAACAACAAGCAATGAGGAGTAAGGGGAAACTTAAACCACACCAAACAATAATCAATCCATCTTTTGACATAATCAACTTGGTGATTACAATTACTTATTCATATGGTTTTTACACTATTTCACGAGCAACCACAATAAGAATTTAGCTCATTGTTCCTTTCTGGACACACCCTTATGATTCCCACCACCATGTCATATGCATTATTAAGTTCCCTTCCCCTTTCCATCCTCACCCTCCACACTTAGGCATCCCCTTCACTGATGCACAATCCCTCAGGAAATCCATCATTTTCCAAGGTGTTCTTACGCAAGGGGTCACCAACTCACTACCAGAAGTTTACTAGAGATTTATAACTTGTGGAAATAAAAGGGTTCCAAATTCATAAGAATATCCTCCTTCCCGATATTCCTAGATTTAATAGCCATCATTTCATCTTTATCACATGCATACAGTCATCATGAGATATCATTGTAGCAATTTTACATATTAATTTCCAAATTGGTTTTGTACATGGGAACTAAGTTTCCCAAGCATGAATTTTCTTCTCAAGAAATTTGAAACTTGCAATGACATGCATCGATCTTCCTTATGGTATTACACCATTTCCATATCCAATACCATTCGTCTTGCATTTTTTTTTGAATTTAATTTAGTAAAACACATTGTTAACATATTATAACAATTTACAATCATTGATTTCTCAAATATGTTCTATACATGTAAATAAAGTTTCCATGCATGAGTTTTTGCTCATTATGTTTGGATCTTGCAGCTTTAGATATTGGTCTTCTTTATGGGCTTACATCGTTTCTATATCTAAGACCAATCTTCTTGGAATTTCTCATCTTTTTTGCAGCCAAATAAGATTGTTAACACTTAGACATATTTTCATCATTTTATGAAATGATCTCAAAATTATAATTTTCCATCAATTCAATCATTTTCAACCATGATTCACTTTAAAAATGGAATTCAACCATTAATCAAAACTAGCATCCACTACAACACATGCATTCAACTCATGAAGTGATTTTCAAAATTATATGACTCTAAAAATTTCATCATTCCTCACATATGCATTACTAACACCCAAACTTTTGATCATGTTGTAACATCCCACTCGTGCACGCACTGAGTGGACTTATTATTTGAGGACACTTGTGTGAAAGTGATCTGGTTCATTATATGATTGGATGTTTTGATTATGATTATGAGATGTTTTGGATCTGATGACATGTTATTTTTGTTGTATTTACATCGACATGTTCTATTGACTGGGTTCTCCTGAGTGTGTAGGACTTTGGAAATTAGAGGATGTCGATGGCATCAATGGATATCCTTGGACTCTAGATTGATTCAGGGAGTGGATTGCTATGGTTTGAATGTTTTTGATATTACAGATGTGACATATGACTAGATATTATGATGTTGATTTTTATAGCTGACATGTTTTGTTGATGGATGTAGGCTGACGTTAGCTTTCCAACCATAATCACATTTGGAGTAAAGGGGTCACGCACAACAACAAGAGACCTTGAGGGAGAGGTGTGGAAGAAACCTTTCCACAACCTACTAGCACTCCCATCGTGGCTTGAACTATAGGTTGACAACTACCTATATCGAGAGATCCACGATGTCGTGAGGGAAAACTGTGGCAAGTCGCTCACGATAATTCTAAGGGGTGCACAATAAGGCAGGGTCTGTATTCCTTAGGGGCCCTTAGTCTCCCACAATATCACTTGACATAGTATTGAATCTAGGGGTTTGATGTCTACAAAATTCAGTAAAGAGGCGAGTGACACCCTGAGAGCACGTAGTGCGTCTTGAAGGGCATGATGCACAAGTAAAACAGAAACAGGCGAGTGGCACCCTTGGAGCACGTAGTGTGTCTTGAAGGGCAAATCATTATTTTAACTCTGGTAAAATTAATAAACTTAATGCCTAGAAAAGTATGCCTCCTTAGGACCTAGTCAGTCTTAAAATGAATGAAGGTATGAGTAAAGTTTAATAACAATTTTTTCCCTTGAAATTGTTGCCAAGCCTAGTGAAATTAAATCTAGTTCTAAGTAGAAAATGTGATAATAAAAAAAAACACTAAATGGACATGTAACAAGAAGGGGGTAAATAAAATTCAAACTTCAATAATTCACGTAAAATTTTAATGAAGGATTAAATTATTAAAAGGGTAAATTGTTTCTTATGTCTAAACCTGATAATTCTTAACTTACATAGAAAAGTGGAAACTTAAAGAAAAAGGGTAATGTCTAACATGGTAAGGAATCTAGTCTTTGGAACCTTCTAATTGTGAACTCAACTAGGTTTTAAGTAAGGTGTAAGTCATTTAAGAAATGTAAGGGAATAAAGGGAAACTAAGGAGTGTTTTTTAGGAACGCTTTTAGGTGGGAGAGGGAAATAGGCTAATTTAATTAATTAATAAATTGATTTTCTAGTGCAACTAAGGGATTAGGTGACATGTGTAAGGGGGAGGTTTATCCTAATTAAAATTAATAAAAATAATCTAGTGAGGGTTTGGGAAACTAATCACTATGAAAAATCTATAAAAAGGATGGTGGAGGAGGAGTATGGATCACATCTCGTTTGCGTAAGGTTAAGTTGTCGAAATTTTATTTTGACTGAATTTCTCTTGTGGGAGTTGGGATACCCAACTCGAGTAACGAGTGGTAGCTCAACCTTGAGAGGCAAGCTGGGAGCTATCATTCTATGGTATTGTGTGTGTGGCCCCTTTGTGGCTCGGGGGGGGGTGGCTTAGGGGGGGAGAAGAGTACCCATAGCATTGGCTGGGAGGTACCGATGAGGTCTCAACAGTTGGAAAGTAGGAGATGGACGGAGCACAAGCATGAGACAATGACTTCGGTTTCTTCGCCTTCAGATACGGTACGCTGGTGTCAATTTTATTGGTAAATTATTTTAAAAATTTTGTGTACATTGATAAATTAGTTAAATTTTATGTGCATGATCTTATGTCCTACTCTTGTTCTTAAATGGTTGGGTTTATTTTTACGAAGTCATGCAGGTATTGATGAAGTTTCCTTCTTGTTGATTTAGTTTTATTTTTATTTATCTTCCAATCGTGAATTTGAGTGCTGCAAGATACAAACTACTAGCCTTTAGTAACCTCTGATCATCCATCCTTCCACTGTGTACTCTGATAGCGATCCCCGCAATGTACCAAGGCAGTCCAAGGCGTTGGCATGTAACTCATGCTAAAACAACTATGTAATCTCATTTTATAATAAGTTGAAAATAAATATGCAATCTTTCCTCAGGTGTTGAGTTTTTAAATGTAATCCCCTCAACAATGAAATCCGATCCTTCTACGATCAATCTGTCACATTAAACGTACCAATCTTACTTTCGATATTATCCTTAAAATATTTATGAACCAAATTCATTCTTCCATAGTTGAAAAAAAAATGAACATTACTAAAAGCATTTTCAATACCTACTATTTAATAAGAGTATTGGTTGTGTTATCCCAAGTTAACACAATTTCTTCTGTTGCACAAGATGAGATTCCATGGAGTGTGATGAGATTCTTTGTTGAGCAAATATGGATGGTCTTTTTGTAAACTCCAGACTTAATTTCGATTATTGTTCGCTCGGTGTGGTTATCAGGGACATCATCAACAACAGTTTGGACATTAGGGACATTTCATCAATAATTAATAGATTTCATTTTTAGGATTCTGAGAATAATTACAATTTAAATAATAATAATAAATTGTGATCTCACTCACAATTGAATTGTCATAATTTGGATTTACAGTGATACTTACTCGAAAAGTGATAATTTGCATTTACTGTGATAAATTGCATTTACAGTGATAATTTGCATTTACAGTGAATTTTCATTGTCTTGTATATATTTTAATAAGTTTATATATATGGATTGAGTGTTATTCAATGTATATAAAATTTATGAAATTACTCGAGCAACGTTTTATGTATATAGTTTATATAAACTTAATACGATCCTTACACAGTGAAAAGAAAAGAAGCCAATAAAATATGTTATCGATTTTAAATTATATATTTTCATTGCTATGGATACATGTATAGATTTGAATGCTTCCAAAGCCATCAACGAATGACCATGGATGGAAAATAATAACAAAAATATAATAAAGACAAAAGTAATTCCAAGTCTTCCAAATGCCAAAACCTGGCAACGATTTCTCCTCGTCTATGTATCGTTTTCTTAATGTGGGTATGTGTATCATTTTCTTACCTGGCAACAATTTCTCCTCGTCTGTGTATTGTCTTATTATCTAGAAACGATTTCTCCTCGCTTGTGTATCATTTTCTTACTTGGGTCTGTGTATCTTTTTCTTACTTGGGTTTGTTGGGGTTATCTTGCGTGTGTCAGCATTTTCGACATTTTCTTACTTGGGTTCTCCTGAGTAGGATTAGTAGGCGTGATATTGCATGTGTCGGGCGGGATGTAGACACCTCCTTATTCCTCAGAACAATCGCTAACCTTGAGACCTTAAATGATCAAAATCAATGGGAACCTAGGCTTGTACATTGCTTATGTGTCCTGGAGGTCCTAACCTTGCAAGGTAGGATGAGCGGGTATTCGTTTTTATTTTTGTGTAATTGATTTTTGTATGTTGCATCGAGCTAGATGATGTGCTAGTAAGATGGGTCATTATGTTGTCTGTTTCCTAAATTGCGTGTGTTGATTTCGTCATCGAGTTGTGTTGATTGACTGTTTTCATTGTTACTTTCCTGCTAAAAAAAAAAAAAAAATTGCACTTGTTTTGCGTCACATGTTGTCATAACGATAGGGATCGTTACAAATGGTATCAGAGCGAGGTTCGACATGTGACTTGGGATCACTACGACTTCCATTGATTATATAATTTTTTATAAAATGTCACTAATTAAATTGATTTGTATTTGTGCAGGTAATCATGGTCAGAGGACATTGCAGAGGCAGATGACGGGTGCTAGGGGAGGAGGTACAATGCCCCTAGTAACATCCATGCCTGAGGGGTCTAACCCCTAGGGAGACAAATAGGTTGTCAGGCATGAACAGATAGTTGTGGGTGATGTGGTTGGGATGATGAGGACCTTTCAGAGGATGTATGAGGTACAAATCAGTCATTTGGATCGAGATGAGGCCAGGGCGCCAACACCTCCTGAGGATCCACCGTGTGCCACAGTTGGTACTGGTAGCATTCACCGTGAACTCAAGAAGGTCAAGTTGTCCAAGTTATTTGGTGCCCCAGACATTGCAACCGCCAAGGCATGGTTTGATAATATGGCGATGTTCTTTTTACTTTGCAACTATACCTCCAACATGAAGTTTTGCATAGCAGTATTTCAATTGAAGGGGAGCAGTCTTCGATGGTGGAAGATGCTCTTGCCACAATTGAACATGGAAGTCGAAGACGTGTCATGGGAACTGCTTGAGGAACGGTTCCAGGAGAGGTATCTATCTGAGGAGTTCATTGAGTGTCATCTCAATGAGTTCAACACCTTGCGATAGGGTGACCATATGGTGCCCGAGTTCGAGGCCCATTTCATGGATCTACTTCGTTATTCTCCGCACCTGAATACCAAAAAAATTGAGGTCAACAAGTTTGTATTTTACCTTAATGTCAACATTTATGAAAAGGTAAGGATTTTGATGCCTCAAAACTTGCATGATGTTTTCCAGAAGGCCCTTATAGTAGAGGAGGATATTATCAGTGGGGGTCAGAGAAGGATTCCAGTGAGACCAACGTGACATCTCACATCTGGTGCGCAACAACATTAGACAGTAACTAGACATTCACCAGTATATTGCGGAATCCAGAGAGGATCCACTTTCACTACACGTCGGTGACCAACACCTCAGCAATGGAATCCTTATAGAGGAACATAGCACCAACAGTAGTGTCGACTGCAGTAGCAACAATTTAAGACTATTCAATAGAACATACCAGGGTTCCAGGCCGGTGGGTAGTGCCCATTAGATTCATGCAGTGCTGAATAATCGCCAGGCAGAGCACCAGTGGAATCTTCTCGAGATGTCAGGTACCATCGCTAACCAGACCCTTAGTATTTTGATAGATCCAGGTGCTACAAAGATTTTTATTTATGGTGCATCACTAAAAATAATTAAGGTAAAGGCAATCGAACAGAACGAGTTTAGCTTTGTAGAAATGGTTTCAGAAGCCAAACAAAAGGTTGGAGGGAAGGTTACGGGTTGTAGCCTTAACCTGGGAGACTTTGGCACAAGGGCCAACATATATGTCATGATCTTAGGGTCTTATCACCTTGTGATTGATATGGAATTATTGGAATCGCATGAGGTGATACTCAACTGTAAGACGAAATGGTTGATCTTGGTCGATGATGAAGGACAAAGACACATGATTGTAGGTCGGAACCAGGGAGTCTCCTTGAGGTTCATCTCTTCCTTGCAGCTATGGAAGAGCATGTGCAAGGGATGTAAGATTTATGCGATCCTTGTGTTAAATGAGAAGGGAGTAGCAGAAGGTCTAGAAAACCTTTCGGTGGTGCAAGAGTTTGCAGATGTCTTCCATGAGGAGCTACCTAGGATGCCATCGGAGAGGGAATTGTAATTTACCATCAGCCTAAAATTGGGAACCGAACCGATAGTAAGAAATCCTTATTAGATGTCGACCTTGAAGTTGCAGAAGATGGATATGCAACTGAAGGAATTGTTGGACCTAGGAATTATACGTCCAAGTATGTCATCATGGGGTGAACCTATGATTTTTATATGAAAGAAGGATGGGTTGTGGAGACTCTACATTGACTACCATCAATTGAACAAGGAAATGATCAAGAATCAATATTCGTTGCCCAGGATTGGCGATCTATTTAATCAGGGGAAAGGCGCGATGGTGTTTCAAAGATTGACTTGAGATCAGGGTATCATCAGTTGTGGATCAAGGAGGATGAAATCGCTGGGACCACCTTTAAGACGAGGTTTGGACATTATGAGTTTACTGTTTTACCTTTTGGACTGACAAACTCCCCTGGTGTATTTATGAGATTGATGAAAGGGGTGTTCTGTGAATACTTGGACAAGTTCGTCGAAGTATTCATTGAGGATATTTTGATATATTCTTGGATGATGGGGGAACATGGAAAACACTTGTGCTTGGCATTATAGTGTTTATGAGAGAACAAATTGTTTGGGAAACTATCGAAATGCTCATTTTATCAATTGAAGATTCATTACTCATTGCATGTCATCTTCAACGCAGGTATCGTTGTGAATCCAAAAAAGGTCGATGCTATTATGGAATTTTCTACACCAACGATTGTCCTAGAAGTATGTAACTTCATGGGGTTAGCTAGATACTATCAACAGTTCGCCGAGGATTTTTCGAAGATAAAAAATACAATTATGAAATTGCAGAAGAAGAACAAGAAATTTGTTTGGAACGAGAAATGCGTGGAATCATTTCAAAGGATCAAGGAGTTGTTGATGAAAACACCAATACTAAAGGTCCTTGACATGGAAAAGGATTTATTGGTATGCATTGACACATCCAAGGAAGTCTTAGGCGGAGTCTTGATGCAATACGATCGAGTGATCGCTTACATATCGAGAAATTTGAGAAGGCATGAGGAGAACTATGCGATGCACAATTTCAAGTTGTTAGCCATTGTTTATTCCTTGAGAGTATGGAGACACTACCTTATTGGATGAAGATTCAAACTAAAAATGGACCATTGTGGTTTACAACACATATTTACCCAAAGAGACTTGAACGCGAGACAACGACGTTGGTTGGAATTTCTTATCGAGTAATATTTGGAGATTACTTACATAAAAGGAACAATGGGCAGAGTGGATAATGCGTTGAGTTGAAGACCGCGTAGATTTTTGGTGATGCCTCTTCAAACAAACCTACGTGAAAATATTCTAACTTTACAACACGACGATGACTGGTACAAAGAGGTCTAGGATTTTAATGGACAAAACATAATGATGGTACCAAAATTTGAGGGATTTACGGTGGACAATGACAGATTATTGAGATTTAAAAATCGAATTTATGTATAACCCAATGATGAGTTGAGGAGTTTGATCCTAAATGAGGCTCATAGAGTAGTGTACATGGCTCACCCAGGAGTCATGAACATGAGGGCAAGCCTTAAACCATTTTTCTTCTGGAAGATGATGAAGGTGGACATAGTCAATTACGTGGCAAGATGTCTAGAATGTTAGCAAGTGAAGGATGAAAATAGACATCCAAAAGGATTACTACAGCCACACGCCATTCCAAAATAGAAATGGGACATCATTTCGATGGATTTCATTGTTGTATTACCATTGATGTTAAGAAGAAACGACTCGATTTTTGTAGTAGTTGACATTCTGACAAAAGTGCTCATTTTATTCCTATGCGTATGACGTATAAGGCACCTGACATAGCTAGAGTTTTCATCAATGAGATTGTGAGGATGCATGGCGTTCCTAAGAGGATTATATCCGATTGAGGATCGATGTTTACAAGATGATTTTGGATGTGTTTCCAAAAGGCCTTGGGAACCCAACTTAACTTTAGTACCGCATATCACCCATAGATAGATGGGTAGAATGAATGAAAAAACCAAATATTGGAGGATATGTTGCATATGTACATGATGGACCAAAAAAAGTGTTGGGAAGAATTCTTTCCACTGATAGAATTTGCGTATAACAACAATTATCAAATCACCATTAAGATGGTGCCTTTCGAGTTTATTTACAGGCGACCGTGTCATATGCCTTTAAGTTGGGATCGACTTGAGGATAGGGTCCCGGTGGGACTAGAAGCAATCCAAGAAATGGAAGACCAAATGGAAACCATAAGACAAAGGATAAATGAAGTGCAGGATCGACAAAAGAGTTATGCTGATGCACATCATGTCGATTGTAGTTATGAAGTTGGCGATCGAGTTTTCTTGCGAGTGAAACTGCACAAGAGTTCGATCAAGTTCGGAAAGGCTGCTAAACTCTCTCCTTGGTTCGTGGTACCTTTCGAGGTTGTGGAAAGGAAGGGGCCTATGGCCTATCGACTAGCCTTTCCTGATTCTTTGAGGTGTATGCACAATGTTTTTCACATATCCGTTTTGAGAAATTATGTTAGCAATCCTACACATGTTATTGACATGAGTTCCTTGCAGGTCTCGAGAGAGGGTGCACTCACATCGGAGCTAATCCACATCCTGGACCATCGCAATTGACAACTATGACATTGAATAATATATCAGTTCAAGGTCCAGTGGGACAACTATAGTTCGCAATCGACGACCTGGGAGGACGCATATGATATGCGTCAATAGTTTCCATTTTGTTTGATATCTAGACATATGATATTGTGATACACTTTATTTCAGCATTGACATACTATGAAACTTCAAGACGAAGTTTAAAACAAGAGGTGTATGTAACATCCAGCTCTTGCGTGCACTAAGAAGACTTATTCTTTGAGGACACTTGTGTCCAAGTGATCTGGTTCATTATACTATTGGTTGTTTTGATCATGATTATGAGATGGTGTGGATCTGATGATATGTTATTGTTGTTGTATTTACATCAATAGGTTCTATTGACTGGGTTCTCCTAAGTGTGCAAGACTCTGAATGTTAGAGGATGTTGATGGCATTGATGGATCTCCTTGGACTCCAGATCAAGTCAGGGAGTGGATTGTTATGGTTTGTATGTTTTTGATATTACATATGTGACATATGACTAGATATTATGATGTTGATTGTTATATATGACATGTTTCGTTGATGGATGTAGGCTGACGACAACCAAAGACCTTGAGGGAGAGGTGTGGCAACAACTCTGCCACAGCCTACTAGAACTCTTGTTGTGGGTCAAACTGTAGGTTAACTATTACCTAGTTTGAGATATCCATGATGATTCTAGGGGGTGCGTAATAAGGCAGGGTCCTTATTCATTAGAGTCCCTTAGTCTCCCACAATATCACCTGATGGAGTATTGACTCCGGGGGTTTGATGTTTACCAAATTCAGTCAAGAGACAAGTGGCACCCTTAGAGAATGTAGTGTGTATTGAAGGGAACGTTATGCAAGTAAAATAGAAAGAGGCGAGTGCCACCCTTGGAGAACATAGTGTGTCTTGAAGGGCATGTCATGATTTTAACTATGGTAAGATTAATAGAATTGGTGCTTAGAAAACTATGCCTCCTTAGGACCTGGTCAACCTTAAAATGAATGAGGGTATGAGTAAAGTTTAATAACAATTTTTTCCCTTAAAACTGTTGCAAATAATAGTGAAATTAAAGCTGGGTCTAGGTAAAAAATGTGATAAAAAAGAAAACACTAAATGGACATGTAACAAAAAGGAGGTAAAGAAAATTCAAACTTTAATAATTCAAGTAAAACTTTAATGAAGGATGCCCTCAGGGGGAAGCTCAATTGGCAAGTGTCGTGAATATGAAGTGATATGAAGTTCCATGAGGTTTCGAGTTCAAATCCCCCTGACTTATCTTGTGTGTTGTGTAAGGGGCATCGTGGGCACACCTGGAGGTTATAGTGGTAGAAGTTGGATAACATGACCATGTGTAATGCAAGTACGTGCCCAAGTAGTTGTTGATTCTGCCAGACATACAAAAATAAAAATAAATAAAAATAAATAAATAATGAAGGATTAAATTATCAAAAGGATAAATTGTTTCTTATGTCCAAACTTGCTAATTCTGAACTTAGATAGAAAAGTGAAAACTTAGAGAAAGATGGTAATGTCTAACATAGTAAAGAATCTAGTCTTTGGAACCTTCTAATTGTCAACTCAACTAGGTTTTAAGTAAGGTGTAATTCATTTAAGAAATGTAAGGGAATAAAGGGACATCGGGGAGCGTTTTTAGGAACGCTTTTAGGTGGGTAAGAAAAATAGGTTGATTTAATTAATTAATAAATTGATTTTCTGGTGCAACTAAGCGATCGGGTGACATGTGTATGGGGGAGGTTTATCCTAATTAAATTTAATAAAAATAATCTAATGAGGGTTTGGGAAACTAATAGCTTAGAAAACTCTATAAAAAGGATGATGAAGGAGGAGTATGGATCACGTCTGGTTTGCATAAGGTTACCCTGCCAAAATTTTATCTTGACTAAATTTCTCTTGTGGGAATTGGGATACCCATCTCGGGTAACGAGTGGTAGCACAACCTTGCGAGGCAAGTTGGGAGCTATAATTCTCTGGTATTGTGCCATGGCCCCTTTGTGACTCGGCAGGCTCAGGGGGAAGAAGAGTACCCCTAGCATTGGCTGGGAGGTAATAGTGAGGTCTCAGCAGTTGAAAAGAGAGACATGGATGGAGCGCATGTGCATGACAACGAATTCAGTTTCTTCACCTTCAGATACAATACATTGGTGTCAATTTTATTGGTAAATTGGTTAAAATTTTACGTGTACATTGGTAAATTAGTTAAATTTTATATGCACGATCTTATGTCCTACTCTCGTGCTTAAATGTTTGGGTTTATTTTTAGGAATTCATGTGTGTATTGATGAAGCTACCTTCTTATTTCTTTATTTTTATTTTTATTTATCTCCCAATCACAAATCTCAGTGCTGCAAGCTATGTTCTGGTAGCCCTTAATAGCCTCTGATCATCCATCCTTCCACTGTGTACTCTAATAGTGATCCCTGCAATGTACCAAGGTAGTCCAAGGTGTTGGCATGTAACTCATGCTAACACAACTATGTAATCTCATTTTCTAATAAGTTGAAAATAAATATGCAATCTTGCCTCAGGCGTTGAGTTTTTAAATGTAATCCCCTTAGAAATGAAATATGATCCTTCTACTACCATTGTGTCGCAGTCAACGTCCCAAGATTACTTTCGTTATTATGCTAAAAATATTTATGAGCCAATGTCATTCTTCCATACTTGAAAAAAAAAAACAAGCATTACTAAAATCATTTTCAATACCTGATGTCTAATAAGAGTATTGGTTGTGTTATCCCAAGTTAACACAATTTCTTTTGCTGCACAAGATGAGATTCTAGGGAGTGTGATGAGATTCTTTGTTGAGCGAATATGGACGGTCTTTTTGTAAACTCCATACTTAATCTCAATTATTGTTCACTCATTGTGGTTATCAGGGGCATCGTCAACGATAGTTTGGACATTAGGGACATTTCATCAATAATTAATTAGATTTTCATATTTCAGATTCTGAGAATAATTACAATTTAAATAATAAAAAAATTTGTGTTCTCACTCACAATTGAATTTTCATAATTTTCATTTATAGTGATAATTACTCAAAAAGTGATAAATTTCATTTACAGTGATAATTACTCAAAAAGTGATAATTTGCATTTACAATGAATTTCCACTCTCTTGTATATATTTTAATAAGTTTATATATATATATTGATTGTTATTCAATGGATATAAAATTTATGAAATTAGTCGAGTAATATTTTATGTATATAGTTTATATAAAGTTTATACGATCCTTACATAGTGAAATGAAAAGATGCCAATAAAATATGTTATCAATTTTAAATTATATAATTTCATTGCTATGGATACATGTATAGCTTTGAATGCTTCC
>JZKD02S1698012.1:595374-605746 GCA_000966675.3 Picea glauca | reverse complement strand
CTTCCAAAGTCATCAAAAAATGACCATGGATGGACACTAATAATGAAAATAGAATAAATAAAAAACTAATTCCAAGTCTGCCAAATCCCAAAACCTGGCAGTGATTTCTCCTCGTTTGTGTATCGTTTTCTTAATGTGGGTATGTGTATTGTTTTCTTACTTTGCAGTGATTTCTCCTCGTCTGTGTATTGTCTTCTTACCTAGAAGTGATTTATCCTTGTCTGTGTGTCATTTTCTTGCCTGGGTCTATGTATCTTTTTCTTATCGTTTTCTCCAACCAACATCGTGCTGATCATTGTTATTTATTGTCCGTTCATGTCATTTTCCCATGCACCCAATCCACGAACAAAGAAGTGGTTATTCCTTCTCTCTCTGCCAAACTTTTTGGAAGTAATCATATTAATGGCATTGAAGTTATAAGCGTTGTAGTTATTGGCAATGACTGTATTCTAGGTGACTGAATCACTATCCCAGTTTTATTTGGTTTTTAATGGAGTCTTACATCCAGGGCCATGTGAACGGAAAGTGGTAGTTTTTATTTTGTTTATAACATTTCTCAATCCATCGTACTTACTTGGTGCATGCAAAGATTAGTACAGTGTAATTATGCATGTAAAAATTAATTGGCCAGTGGCAGTTCCCTTGATTTTATGTTCTTCCATTTCTGAGCATGGTAGTAGTGGTTTCTTTGTGGGGTGAATTTCGATTTACTGACAGTTGGCCTTATAAATAATTCTAATCCACAATTCAAATATTTAATATTCCCTTGTTTTGAGAATCACAACTTACTGACAGCTGGTAAATGTAATTATTTCTAAATACGAGAATATTTGGTTTAAATACACCTAACTTTTTAATATCTTTTAAATAATCACATAGAGATTTTTAAATGTTTAGTGGTTAGCGCTAGTAGTGATTGTAATTTAGGTAAATGTTTAGTTAATTGTAATTTAAGTTAAGTTGCAGTGGTTAGCGCTGGTAGTGATGTTGTAAATTAGTTAATTGTAGTTTAGTGGATATTCCTTTTATTAGTAAATGTTTTACAATAGTTTTAATTGTTTAATTGTGTTCATGGCGAATATCGCTTTTATTAGTTGATAGTTTCTACAACTGGAACTAAATTAGAACATATTAAAATTATTAATGTCATTATGAAATCCTTGTATGAAAACTGGTAGATAGTAATCTAATGTCTACTTTATTCATAAAGTTTAAGGGGTTTCCCTAAAAGGGAAGGCAGGGAAGCATGGTTTTATTTCTAAAAGAAAGTAGGAAGGTGTGGTTATGAGTTTTTATTTTAGTTTGAGGTTGATGCATTGTGCTAGAATAATCTTGACGGTAATGGTTGAGATACACCTAGATGGTAGAAACATTTAACCATGTATTGAATGTCGTTACCTTGTGTTCTTCTTAGCGAGATTTTTTATTGTGCTCTATTTATGGTTTCATTTAAGGTATGACAATGCAAATAATATTTCAGGAAATGTTGGATTTTATGTGTGGTCGAAGGTTTAGAATATTCATGTTTGCACATGGGTCCGTAGTGCGATCTTCGCCTTGTGGAGACATGATTCCTTGATCTTGGATCATTATGCATGTTAATCAAGAAGCGTCGATGATAACCCGACTTAGGGTCATGCACCTCTTGATGTGGATGACGTTGTTGTATTTATGGTTGTACTTATTTTTGTAACATTTATTTTGATTGTCTCTCGCTCATTGAGAAGGTTCTAGTTACTGGTCGTCGAAGATATTGTGTTTGGATTGATTGATGTTGTCTTTTAGATTAGTAGGTGTGATCTTACGTGTGTCAGCAAAATGTATACATCTCCTTGTTACTCAGAACAATCTACAACCTTGAGATCTTAAATGGTCAAAATCGATGGGAACCTAGGCTCTAGTGTTTCTTTTGTTTCCTAGAGGTCCTAACCTTGCAGGGTAGGATGAGAGGGTAGTCGTTTTTATTTATTTTTAATTGATTTTCGTATGTTGCATCTAGCTGCATGATGTGCTAGTATGTTGGGTCGTTATTTTGTTTGTTTCATGAATTGCATGCGTTGAGTTCATCATCAAGTTGCATTGATTAACTTTTGTCGTTGTTACTTTCCTGCTCAAAAAAAAAAAAAAAATTGCACTTGTTATGTGTCACACGTTTTCGTAACGACGAGGGTCGTTAAAAATGAAGTCAAACATTACCAATGTGCCAATACCCATGGCCACATTTACCCAATGCATCCTTGCATTAACTCTGAAATACCATATATCCATGTAATTCTTTGCTACCACGAGAGTATGTCTCATGTCTTATATTGGTTATTATCTCATAACCAACATAACACAATATGAAATTAATTTTCTCATAATAGCATATATATACTCAAGGCACTCTACCTTTCCATCAATCCAAATATTGAACTTTATCTGAAGGAATCATTACCTCAATTCCCTTCCATATTTATGCATCACAAGAAACCCCAAATGCATACCTTGATGGTTGTTATTTCATTACTTGATGATACCTTATCAACTGGTACTTTGTAGAATTTCATAGGATCCCTTCACCAACGTTTTGATCAACATTCCCACTATTATTCCACAATAATCATTTTTCCTAGATACACAATCCATCATTAGTTTTATTCAAATATCATAGCATCATTATGTCTCACACACAGACACACACACACATATATCAACAGACTACTCCTAGTCTACCAATACGCCACCATCATGTTCAAGCATGTCCATATGTACAAAGGCACATTAGTATGCAACAAACAATTGATATTTCATGCCTATTTCATGCACATGTATTTTATATTTATTGTATGCCTCATGCATCAATTCCATCATGCACTCCAATGCATATTTACTTTATCTTTATTTATTTTTGTTGGTGTAGATGACTTACCTTTATTACTGTAGAACCTTGTTTCCATGTGCACTACCATTCTACTCAACTGTGCACCACTAGCCCCTATTCTAAGCCTTCAAGCGAAGCTCCACTTGGCCATCTACATTTCCAGTCACTAGATCCACTAGTGCTTCTATCTCATAATTGTTTCCTTTATGAAGAGAAACATGACCCAATATTTTTCTTGGCTAAAGTTCTCAATATTCATATTGTTGTAATATGCATTATTCCAACTGAATATTATCATTGCAATCTCAATAACCATTCCTCATTTCTTTGACCACAACACTCTTGAAATACCATTATCATTGATTGGCATTTCAACCTTCTGAAATATTTCTTTCATGTCATATTTATAATATATTTTACTATCCATGGATTTTCTCAAATTTAAATATCTCTCTTCCCTTCATGGAGTGATTCACTGTGAAACATTACATGTCCACTCAATACCACTATTCTTTGAATGGAATTCTACACTCCTCCATTTTCACATGAACCCTTCTTTTTCTACACACTCTAACAATAGAGGAAAGTTTCTTTCTTTGGATACTTTAAGACAAAAGTTGCTAGATCATATCTGACAATTCCTTTTTCCTACATTCATATGCATGCATATAGAGATGACTCATCCACCCATGAGTCAAACCTCATCCCTTGCTATCCTTTTTCCTTCTCTTGCAACAAGATTATATCCTTCACTATATTTCTACCTTCTAGGCTATGGAGTTCTTATTAACTCCCTATGCATGCAATGACATTATTTTCTTGATGGATTCATACTTTATGTGAAAATATCTATTGAATTTCCTTTGCAATCCATATATATTCTATAGTGTCTGAATAATAATATTCCTCTACTCTTCCTTAGACCTTTGTCAAACTTGTATCACATGTCCTACACTTTCCTTTGTATTTCTTTGATGTTTCATCTAAATACACAAGATTGAACTTATTTCCTAGCCAATGGACCCAGGGAAAGACCCACACAATCCTCATTTGAGGAATATTAACCTCTTAATAGAATTCCCTTCACACACCACTCTTTGTTGGAGTGGTCCTCTTCTTATTATCAATGCCCTTTTAATAAGCTCAACATCTTTTTTCTTATTATTAGGATATTTCACTTTAAGTGTTCCTTTATACTTATGTATAGGAATTATCATGAGTTTCAATACTCTTCGTTACCCAACAATCACCTCTGGAACCAAGCTCTATTAACTGGGAATGTTACTCCAAATTTTGACATTATTTGGAAAAATCCTTACAATTGAGTAATTACATGGTTCACGGAATCAAATTCCAATTTATCCTACAATTTTATGGAGCACTAGATGCTCCCATATAAAAATTATTCTTTATGTCATGCTATCTTATGGATTATATTTTCAATGACCATACTCATGCTTCAATCTGATTTATGAGCCAAGAGTTATGGCTCCATGAAATTCCATTCTACTCAATGGTGTCCTTCAAGTTCACTAGAAACCTTCCTTCTGATTCCTTGAAAAAATTTCCTCTCAAAACTAAATTATGAGTGGATATGTATATTCTCCTATACAACATCTTTCCAATGACTTCTTTCTTACTCACTTCTGAGCACTAAGCACAAAGTTATAAGAAATTGAATATTGTCAATTTAACCCTTTTGTACACCTTTATCCCTCATGTAAATAATCTCAAACACCAACTTTTTCCAGTCACAGAGGTAAATATATCAGGGAGAAATATTTTTTTTATACATGAAACAGATAATACTTTTAACACTAAATTCACAACAACTCTTTGATTGACAAGCTAATGCTCTAGTAAAAAACTACAACAATCTGGAAATGACAACTTTGCCCCTTAGCACTTTCACCTAACTTAACAATTTTGGCCATGTTTATGTATCCCTACACCAAATCCTTTGGTATTTTTCCAGACTATCAATTGGGAATTCCCATTAGTACCTTCTGAACTAGTTTTTCAAGTTCCACCCTTAACCGGTCTCTGGATTGTTAGCTACGATCTGATAAAGTTTTTCCTGTTTTACATTTCCATCCATGTTTTCTACATGTGTCTACTTTTTCTTCCTGCACATTTTTACATACCCAAATTCCAATTTTTTCTCCGAAGTTGTTTTCTATGTTTGAGAATCATTCCATATACTTCTACTATGCACAAAACATACTTCTAAGCTAGGAGTTATGCCCTCTTGAAGTAAATTGGTGACGAAATTTTACATTAATTGTTTCAACTGTGACTTTTGCACATGAGCTCCATTTTGTGAACATATTAGTTTGTTGGAAATATCTCTAAAAGTTATTTTATTTAAGCTATAAATACAAAGTGTGCCTTGGTACACTATGTTCTCATGGGTTTTGATTATCTAAAAGAGTCATTTATGACCTCAAAATCACCCTGTAAGTTAATGACCTTCAAAAACTCAAAATAATTCATACAAATTTGACTATTTGTAGTGTTTTAATAATCATTTAATATGACATTTCGATCTCAAACTAGGAGAAATGTTGAATGTTGATATTCTCTCCATCGCCAATCGAAGATCGACGATTTCTTTTGTAAACCAAAATTTCCACTGATCTCCTTGATGCCCAATTATATGCCATCGAACATCGAAGATTTCTATTGGAAAACCAAAACTACTGGAAAATATCCTCGACGCCTGACCATCGACCATTGGCCATTAGAAATTTTTCCTGGCAATCCATAACTTCTCGTGAATCTCCTCGACGCTCGATCATTGACCATCTCTTTGTTGACATAGAAACTATATTGATGTGGCATGAGATGTCATTACGAGGCATCAATTTGGATGACATGGCATGACACATTGATGTTGACATGGAATTAAATGTCATCATACTCTTTCCTTATTTTTCAATTGAAAACTTCTCTTGGAAGACTTAAAACACTCTGCTAAATCCGTCAATGCCCAATCTAGAAACCATCGACGATCGAAGATTTATTTTGGAAGAAAAAAACTCTTTCCAACTTTTGTCAATCCTTGATAGTTAACCATTGGTGATCGGTGATCCCCTTTAGATGCATGAAACCTTCACCAAATTATTTCATTCCCTTACCATCAACCATCTATCAATTTTTGTTGGCAACTTTGGTCACACTTAGAAATTTCATCCAAATTCCCAAACAAATATAGGTTGTTGATCTCCCATTCAAAAATGATCTCGATCATTTTTGTATCAAAAATTTTCCAAATTTGTTGTTCTCAACCATCAACCATCGACCATCGACCATCGACCATCAAATATTTCTTATGGATGAGCCCAACTCTTTGTCAATGTTATCGATTCGACCATTGACCGTCAACAAACTCTGTTGGAGAAATTCAACACTTACAAGTTTTCGATCAGATCATAGGTCAATTTGCATCTTTGATTTCCCAATCAAGATGATGTTGACCATCGATTGAATCCAACTATCAAACAACCAAAACTAATCTAGACCATTATTCTACTTCAACTTCTCAACTGTCGAAAATAAATCTTATTCGTTGATTTTTTCAACCTTCCAAATGACCAAAACCTTATAAATTTTTAAATTTATCAAAATGAATCTATGTCATTGATCGTGAGATCAAACATGATCTCAATTGTCGATTTAATGAATTTTGTCCATCGTTACATTCCCCCAATAAAACATGAATTTCTACCTTGCAAGTCGAATCTAGCTCTGCAATTCTACAGATCGACTCCATTAAACCTTTAAAATAGTTTAGATTTATTTAAATTAAAAAGTTTCCCATGAATTTGGGGATTTCACTTTAATCTTTCATTGTTTTTCCCCAAATTCGTCACAAAGAAAACAATAACAATGAATTTTTCAAAATGTGCATTAGTTATTGGCCCATACAAGCCTAGTGTTTGAACCAAAAGCTTGGATGCCATATTGTAACATACCCAACCTCTAATTGAGAAACATTACAGGTGGAAAACACATTAAAACATAATAGTTTTTCTTATTAATTTCTTGTAGCTTACCAACTACAGATCACACACAAATTTAACCATGTTGACTGGTACCATAGTTCTAAATGCATCTAACAACATATATTAAAACATGAATGCAACTACTCAAGGAAAAAATAAACACACAATGTTCTTATAAACCATTTACACAATGGAATATTATAATAGAACTTATGTATTAATAGATAATGAACTAGCTACTGAGGAAGGATGAACCTCTGATCCATAAGTATTGTTGTTCATTTTATCTCAACAACAATCCACCCCTGAGATGAGGCTATGATTCCACAAGGAGATCCAACCCTCTGTCTATCCACTCTCCAAACCCAACAACCCAAAAATCTAGGTTCCTATTTGTTCCCCACAACCTACACAACTCAAGGAATGGACCCCCCTTCACTGCACACTTTCCTTTGGGATTTCCCACTTCCCTCTAGGGCTCCAATGCATATTATTTATCAGAAATCATCCCAGCTCCTCAAAGAGTGCTCACAACATCCCTCACAAGGCTCTTTAGTCATTTTCTCAACACAAAAACACTTCATAGGCTTAATGTCTGATTGACATGCACACATGCCTCTTTCTCAACATAAAATATAGCCCAACAATGGTTGCCTTCAATCCAAACATGTCTAGTTATCTTCCCCATACTCATCTCCTCTCTTGTTGTCCAAAATCCACTAGTAAATACTATTCTCCATGCAAAAAGGTGATTTTTCAAATAACTTCTCCCTTGGCCATACAAATTTCCTCTCCTTTCTTGCTTGTTTGAATTGAATTACACTCTTCCCCAAGATAATTGTACTCATCCCCATGCTCTCAATAAATCTTGGATGTGACTCCTCACACCCACCCTCTTACATGAATTCAATGATTGGATTTAGGAACACTCAACAAAAAATAGAAGGTTATACACGATGATAACATAATTCAAGAATGTGGCTTGAATTGATACCCATGAATAACCCCCCTTTGACCGCTCTCTCTTGTGGAATCATAGACCCCCATGGTTCTTCATCCCTCCATATCACAGTTAATGATTACTATTTTGACTAATTATTTCAATGCACATAATATACCATCTACCCCCCAACCATAATAAACGAATACAGGATCTTCGTCCAAACACATCGGTTCACCAACCTAAATCACATTTATACAATTACATTATAATTTGTGCGATTAAAACTAGGGAAGTTAGAAAGGGGACCTAGGAGAATAAGAGTACCCATGGGTATTGACTGGTTAACCGATGACTCAAACCAACAATTGGCAAGCTTTGGTGAAGTTGATGTTGAGTTTGACAAAGTTGACGTAGAATTCGATGAAGTTTATGCCAACAAATCATCTGTTGATGTGAGGTTTCATAAGAAATCTTCCGATGATGGTAAATATGGTTTCTTATTTTTAATTGAAATTTTACTTGCAGAATATATTTGATATATACCGTGGTATATGAAATTTATCAGAAATTTTCATGCAAAATAAAATTTTGGTTAAAATTATTTAATATTGTGTATGTATAAATAGGTTTAAATCCATTGAAATATTTATGCTGAAATTATTTGATATATGTCATAGTACATGTAAATAAAATTTAATTTTCACATAAAATAAATTCTGGTTGGATTTTATACGACAATACATGTAAAAAAAAAAACATTTCTCGCACAAAAGAAATTCTTGTTGGATTTTATATGGTAGTACATGTATTGAAATTTAAATTTACTAAGAATTAGGAAATTGTGGTTATATATATATATATACACACACACACACCTCTGAATTTTGATTTAAATTAAATATTGGCTTATTATAAAAACAAAAAAATATCTAGTTGAAATTTTATTTACTGGAAAATTAAAAAAAAAAAGAATCATGGTGTAGATTTGTCCTCCCCTCAACAAACTATATAGTATGTTTCCTATACACCTATATGCTCTACTAGTAAATGTTATAATCCTTGACACTTACCCAATTCATCACATATATTTCTATTTCTTTTAATTGTAACCTCAAACGCCTTGTTCATAAATCTCAGATTAATTCAAAGACTCCTAAAAAACCACCACATCTTTAATTGTCATTAGTTTGTGTTTCCAAAGTGGTAAATTGGTTACCATTTTGTTTGGTCTTTAAGCTAGTTTTTTTCTTCCTGTAGAGTCTTGAACCCAAGACATCCCACTGTAGATTTATTGTACTTAGGTGATATCGAGTAGCATACTTGTTGCAAAATTTCACATGTGGAGCAAAAATCAAACTAGATAGACTGATTTAGCATTTAATATAGTATGCATAGTTATTCTCCAAGTTTCAAGGTAGGGTTAAGTTAATTACAATAATTTAATGTCTCTCTGTGTGTATTTGTTGATATATACAAATCCTTGATCATTATGAATTTTGGTCACAACTGGCTAGTTGAATTCATCTATACTTATGTGCAAGGTGGACTCCACACTACTTCAATTTCCAGGTTTACCTTAATCATCATGATATCAAAGGTAAGACCATGATAAATATTGTTATGGTTTCACCTATCTTAAGATGGTTGTTAAAATTCAGTGGATTTTTTTTTACTGCAGAATTGAATTATTTATTCCATTATTTTCTATTTATAATCATCTCCATCTGCAAGATAAGATTATGGAAAAGCTGGCACACTTTTCAATTGGTTGATTAAGAACCTTGTTCCTCCCATTAAAACCACCACCAACTTGTTTTGAATAAAAAATTGTCTCATTCTACTTATAATCACGATGACCATTCAATTTTAGTTTGAGTTTCTATTTCGTTGGAAGCTCTACTGATCTACGCATCAATTGGTGAGCTAACATCAAATTCAAAACACAATAAGGTTGAATGTTTGTTTGAATTATTATACTTCTTACATACAAAGAGAAAGGACAATGTGACAAAATATTACTCATGTTTTTCCCATTTCTAACAATAAATAGAAAAAATTGTGTTCCTACAAAATACATGCTTCCAAGTTTTAGTTTTTTTAAATTCAAACCATGCCCACATTTCTCTGATCCCATTTTCCATGACCTAATACAAACCAAATGGTTTATTTTGATATTTTAAATTTTGTATTACTATTATCTTCATGATTTTAACTTTGTTGCTTCAATACCCTACTCATTTACTCCTAACTAGTGGATCCTTGAGATCTAGTTTCCCATATATTTACTTGTCATTGATACCATAACATCAACATCCATCAATTTTATTATGATCCCAATCTTATTCCACTTCATAAGATCATGCAGCTTGAGATTGAGAAAGGGGATATCATATATTCTTGCACTAACCTCTATTGACTGTAATTGTGGTCACGTATCCTTGTTCACAATTAATTCACTAAAATAATTCATTTCCTTATCTATAGTAATAGATTGAGATCTAATATCAATTGAATACTAGTATGCATTCTCTCTCTCTCTCTCTCTCTCTCTCTCTCTCTCTC
>JZKD02S1698012.1:555541-573297 GCA_000966675.3 Picea glauca | reverse complement strand
CATCCACTGTCCAGCAACCAGAGATCTTTAGGTTGTTGTTCAGTTTTGTGGCATGAGAGAAACATACCTCTTGAGGTGTCTCCAGTATGATTTGACACATGTTCTCTGCCTGAGAGCTGATCTGCCTGCTTCTTCCTGCATTCAAATTCATAGTGCCCATACTTTTTGCAGTAATAGCATTGTATGCTAGTTTTGTCATTAGACCTTCTCCCTCTGCCTCTTTGAGGCTGGAAATTCTACTGTTGATTTTGTTGATGATTTCTGTGACCTTGGAAATTCTGATTTGTATATTGTTGTCTATTTCCTTTAGTGGTATGAGGGTTACCTTGATTGTTCCCTCTTCCTCTACTTCTTCCTCTGCCTTTCCATCTTCGGAATGAGAATTGAGTCTGGAAGGCATTGGAGATTGACTCATCTGTGAGATGTAGTCTTGTCTCATGTGTCACCAGAGAACCAATTAGTTCATCTGTTGAAAAACTTGACAGATCCTTGGATTCAAGAATGGCTGTGACAACCATTTCAAATTTCTTGGGAAGACTTCTCAGAATTTTCTCAACTATTCGTTGATCAGTGATTGTTTCACCAATGAGTTTGATCTGGTTGACGATGCCCATATCTATGGTCATGAACTGATCCACTGTTTCAGACTCTGTCATCCTGAGAGTCTCAAATTGTGTCCACGAGGACTACAGTTTAACTGTTTTTACCCTGTCATTTCCTTGGTAAGACGTTTCAAGGATGTCCCAGGCCTGTTTGGAAGTACCAACGCCTGTGATTTTCGAGAATATCGAATCATCCACAGAGTTCTGTATCTAGAATTTTTCTTTGTTTTCCTTGGTCCTAAGAGTTGCCTGAGCAATTCTCTGCGCATTTGTCATGGCAGTGAGGGCGGCTGGATCTGGTTCCACATAGCCAAGATCCACTAGTTCCCAGCACTCTTGTGCTTGCAAGAACGACCTCATTCGAAGAGACCAAAATTCGTAATTCTTACCAAGAAGAATTGGACCCTGAGTCGGGCCGAGATTGCTGGTCGACGCCATTTTAAAAAAATGCTGAAAAAATAGAGGGAAAATTTTGTATTTACCTCCAATCATAGAGATTGCCGATTCGTCGATGGCCGATGGGAGCTTATCGGGCTTTAGATGGCCCTTGATCTCCTTGCAATGTGACCACGTGCTTTAATGTTAAGGTGCTACGGGTTTTTCCCGTTCTGTGACTTTCAAATCGTCGAAACGCGAAAAAATCACCTTTGGACTACTCAACGGTCCAGATCTACAGTGATCGGACAGTCCAGATCATATCGGGATATCGCAAATCGGGATTTCGCGATTTCTGATGTCGAGGTTGTCTGTCTCCTCGGTTCTGCGATCGCCGATTTTTCGATGGCGCTGTCCTATCGGGACTTTTCCCAATGGCTTTGATCTTTTCCACGCGTCCCAACAGATGGACGGTCGTGTGATTTCCTCGCGATTTCGCGATTTATACATGCGACCTCTTGGTCTCTCGAATCCCGAAATGCCGATGACCTTTTCTTATCGGGACTTTTCCCGAATCGCTTTGATCGCCTCCACGTGTCCTAACAGATGGACGGTCCTGATTTCTCCTCGGGATATCGCGATTTGAAATGTTCCAGACTTCTCATCCCCTGGATCCGCGATTTGCCGAAACCCAAAAAACCGATGAAATCGCTTATTGGGACTTTTCCCGAAAGTTTCGATTTCTGCCACGTGTCCTTCAAAGATGAACGACTTAGATTTGTGTCGGGGATTTCATTGGAAAGGAACCTGATCACTTGTTCTCAGGTTTCGCGATTTCCCGAATCCCGATATGCCGATGGCGCTTTGCTCTTCGGGACTTTTTTCGAATCGCCGGATTTGCGCCACGCGTCCAGGATATATGGACGGCTGAGATCTGATCGGGGTATCGCGTATCGCGATTTCGCGAGTTGCGATGTCAAGTTTCTTTGACAACTTGAAACCCCGAATGCCGAAATGTCGACGGGCACTGCGATGTTCGCCACATGTCCGGACAAGCGGACGGCTGAGATCTTATCGCTATATTGCGTATCGCGATTTTGCGAGTTGCGAGGTCCCGTTGCAATGTCTTTGAAAACCCCGAAATCCAAAATGCCGATATGACGATGCGTTGATCTTCTGCCACCTGTCCTCTGAAATGGACGGCTGTGATCGTTTCAGGATTTCGCGATTTCGCGTATCAAAGTTTTTGGAGAGCAGATTCTTTCGCTCGTCCAACTCCCGATTCCCGATTTTGCGATGGAATAGGATCTCACCATGTGTCTCTTGATCGGACGGTCAAGATGACGTCGGGATTTCACGACTTTACAAGTTGAAATCACTCCTGTGCATTCTAGAGGGTTAAACCTCGTGCACTTTCTCACTGATCCAATGGCTATCGGGCCTCTACGCAAGATCTGACGGCTGAAATGATTTTGCTTGTTCCGCGCTCTCCTGGTCCCTTCTGGACTGGTTTCCCGCCTTGGAACCGTTCGCAGGATGAATTTCACGGCTTAAGTGGCTGTTCTTTGCGCCTGAGATGCGTTCTATCCCGAATTTAACGGAATTTTCTCTCGCGGAAGAAAAGATTCGTGAATCTTTCAAAGATTTGAAAGAATTTCACGGTTTCTTCGTGATCTGCTACAATCTTTGACAGATTTGAGTTATTTTCAAAAATCTTTAAACGATTCAGCCTTTTGCTTGAATCTTTAATGAATTGAAGCGAAATCTTCAAGTTCTTTAAACTTCTTTCATTCTGCAGCTCTTCTGCGTCAATCTTTGACGGTTCTTTGAGAAAATTGTGCAGGTTTCTTCTTCTGCGATCTCTGCTTCCTCCGCTAGCTTCTCACGGCGATCTTTAAAGAGTATTGCAGATAGCTTTCCAAGCCTTGTGAAAAAACTGTGTCGCGTGCTCTCAAGATGCGTGTAAGCTCTGCGCTTTGAGGATTGTGTTGCTCTCCCAACTGTGTGAAGAGGCTTACTGCTGAAGCTCTGATACCATGTGAAGGACAAAGAAATGCAGAGAGAAAAGAATAGTATATTCAAATGTATGAAGAAGTACAAAACTCAGAAGATCACACTTACAATGTAAGATGGTTGAGCTATATATGCTCAAGCAAGACAAAAANAAGCCCCCAGTTACTAAAAGAAACCATTAATTTTTTTTTAAGCAAAACAAGCCCCAAGGAATGTTTTCATAATCCTCGGAACGACTAAGGCAAGTAATTTGAAGATATAATTAGAAGTAATTTGAAGAAGAATAACAAGAAATATAGATGTAGGATGTAAGAGAGAAGAATTCATAGTCTTTCCACACTAAAAAAATATATATATATACATATTCTACAAATGGTTTTAAAAAGGGGCAAAAAAACTGAAAAAGACTCAAGATTTTAAATTGTATGAGATAAGTATTATCTCTGTTATTGAAGTGTAGGTTTTTTCCTTCATATTGGAGGATTTTCTCTATGCCATTTGTATTGGGATGTTTCGTTATTTTTGGTTTTGATATTTATGTTGAAGGATGCATTGTTGATTTCCATATAAATTGTAATTATAATACTTGGAAAATAAATTTTATGTTTAGATTATTATAACAAAATCAATAGTCAACAATTAAGATAGAGTTAACATTTAAGTTTAAAATCCTTTCTTGACCAAAGAATTACAACACTAGTATTTTTTCGAAATCTATTACATTCTCTACATATTTTTAAAAACTATACATAGTTAAACACTAGCAACAACTACATTAATAATATTAATGTGTTCTTGTACACGGATAGGTGTAAATTTATCACATTAACAATTTTTTATTTCTATAATATGTACTAAATATACACTTATTGGCATACCCATAAATTATTAATGTGTTAAATATACACCTATTAGTGTACATGGACACGTTAATATTTTTAATGTGGTTGTTATAAGTAACGAGTAGTGACATAAGATCATTTTAATGTTACTTATCATTATTATTAATAAAATGGTGTTTTTTTTAATTACCAAATATGGTTTTATTATGATATAATCATAATACAAACAATATTGATATGGTTCACTATATAGTTGATCATATACTATTATTATATTCTACTAAGAAAATAAATAAATGTAATATAATACAATGAAATTCATATTTGATTATCCGCAGGGGTGTAGACCGATTGGCAAGTGCTATGTAAATGGAAGGAAATATGTAAAGGAGGTCTCAAGTTCGATCCTCACCCCAATTTACTTGTTCTCCATGCTTGCGGGCTGTGTGGTGCAATAAATAAATAAATAAATATTTGATTATCTATGAATTTTTATAATATATCAAAGAACATTTTTAAATAATAGAACATTTTTTACACAATTATTTTAATATCATTAAAATGAAAATGTTGATATTATTATGCTTAATCATGGTTGATTATGTTTAATCATGTTGACTTTGATTGAGCATGGTTGATTGTAGTGACATTTGTTAACTATTTACATTTATTGAGTATGTTTGACTATAGTTGATCTTAGTTAGTCATGGTTGATTATAGTTGACCATTGTTAGTTGTGGTTGATCATGGTTGGATATGGATAGTTAACCATATTTGACTATGTTGAACTATGGTTGACAATTTTTTACCATGTTTAAGCATGGATGACTATGGTTGGATATTGTTGACCATGGTTACCACGGTTAACGATGATTAAAGATGGGTGAGTATGTTTGACCATTTTCACCATGGTTTACTATGGTTGACCATGTTTGATTATGGTTGACAATGCTCATCTTTGTTTAACCATGGTTGGGTATGGTTGAACATGCTTGAGCATGATTAACAATGGTTGGATATGGTTCACAATGTTTGACTATAGTTAATGATGGTTTGACCATGGTTGATTATGTTTGACTATCAGTAACCATATTTTGTTATGGTTGAATATGGTTGAAGAAGAATGATTATGGTTAACTATGATGGACCACTTTTTATAATGGTTTACCATGTTTCACTATGGTCAACAATGGTTGACTTTAGTGGAGCATTTTTATTATAATTGATTTTGGTTGATCATTGCTAACTTTAATTGACCATGTTTGAATTGACTAAGTATAGTTGGCCTTATCTGACTATGGTTGAGCATGTTTGAAGGCCATCCTTAACTCGATTTACCTTCATTGACTAAGTTTAAATATAGTTGAATTTGGTTGACTATGCTTAACTATGGTTGAACTTGGTTGACTATAATTGACATGTTTTACTATGGTTGACTATGGCTTACCATGTTTTGGTAAGATTGACTTTGGTTGACCTTGGTTAACAATGGTTGATTATGGTTGACTTTTCTTAGCCATGTTTTCTTCTAGTTGACAATGGTTTATTATGTTTGACTATTTTTTACCATGGTTGACTATGGTCGGACATGGTTGACCATAGTTAACCATGTTTGACTATTATCAACAATGTTTAACCATGGTTAAAATGTTTGACTATGGTTAACCATGGTTGACTATGGTAGACCATCTTTGACCATGATTGATTATGTTTGACTAATAAGAGTTAACATAAAACATTATTAAACTTGTTAACAAATAAATTTATATTATTATTATTTTTTATATAATTATTATATGAAATATAAATTATAATAAAAATTATTAAATATCAATAATAGAATATTATAAAGAAAAATACTATAATATTATAATATTTTTATTTTTAATCATCAATTTATTTATTTAATTGTTAAGGTTTATTAATGTAGTTAAGAAAATATCAATAGTTAATTAGTGTCTCATTAAGATTGACTATGGTGAATTATGGTTGACCATATTCTACCATTATTGAACATTATGAAGTATAGTTGGACATGGTTGGATATAGTTGACCATGTTTGACTATGATTTACATTGGTTAACTATGGCTCCCTTTGGTTATCGACGATTATATTGGATTGTGATAGTCACCTTTGTTGACTTATGGTTACATAGTATTAGTAAAAAAAATTGAATTAATGATTAACTTGTGTTTATTATTGTATTTTTTAACATATTACTACTGTAACATCCCGCTCTTGCACACATTGAGAGAACTTATTCTTTGAGGACAATTGCTCATAAGTGATGCAAATTATTATACTATTAAACATTTGATTTGGATTATGAGGCGTTATGGGTTGATGGCATGTTGTTTTGCTGCCTTGACATAGACAGGTGCTATTGACTCAGTTTTACTGAGTGTGCAGGATTTTGGACCTTGAAGATGCAGAGGCATCGATGGAACCCCTTGGAATCCGGATGGAGTCGAGCAGTAAACTATTGGGGTTTGATTGTTTTATATGTGATATTAGTGCATCTAATTAGATGATATGATTATGGATATATTTCTGACCTGATTCGTTGATGATGTAGGCTGACGATAGCTTGCCGACCAGACTCACATGTGGAGTAGAGGGGTCACGTAGGACTACCAGAGATGTTGAGGGAGAGGCGTGGATAACAACCCTACCACATCCTACTAGCACTCTCGTCATGGCTCGAACTGTAGGTTAACAATTACCTAGTTCGAGAGTACCCATGATGTCATGAGGGAAGACTGCGTTAGTCRCTCATGATGATTTTAAGGGGCATGCAATAAGGCAGGGGCCTATTCCTTAGAGGCCCTTAGTCTCCCACAAGATCACCTAGTGGAGTATTGACTCAAGGGGTTATTGATGCCTACCAAGTCAGTCAAGAGGTGGGTGGCACCCTTGGATCATGTTGTGCGTCTTGAAGGGCACGTCGCACAAGAAAAATGGAAGAGGTGAGTGGCACCCTTGGAGCACATAGTGTGTCCTGAAGGGCACGTCGTGCAAAATAAACAGAAGGAGGTGAGTGGCACCCTTGGAGCCCCTAGTGTGTCCTGAAGGGCACGTCGCCTTGTTATTTAATAATTGGATAAACCTAGATGGCTTTAGGATGAATAACGCGTTAAGGAAGATTTAAAACTTTTCCCCTAATAAAATGTCGCCTAACCTAGTAAAATAAACTCTAAGTCTAATTTATACTGGTGGTAAAATTTTATCTATTTATTTAAAAATAATAATAATAATAATAATCTTCATTAATCTTGTGACAATAAGGGGGTAAGCAATTAAATTGATTTATAAAAAATCTTTTGGGATAAAATTAAAAAGGGGGAAATAATTGTTTTACGATATTATGTTAATTAAAAATCTATTCATTAAAAGAAAAGGGGAAAAAGGGTAAGTTTATGCACATGCCTTTTTGAGTTTAAATAAAAAGGGGAAAGAGGGAAATCTAAAATAATTAGGAAACTAGGAAAAAGAGGGAAACTTAAAAACAAAGGGGAAACACAAGGAAAAAACAAATAGTCTAACTTAGCAAGATATCTAGCATTTAAGAACTTTATAATTTAAACTCAACTAGTAAATTAATAAGGAGGAAAGTCCTTAAAACTTGTAAGGGGATATGGGGACACCTAGGAGTGATTCTAGGAGTGTCTTTAGGTGAGTGAGGGAAATAGGGGTAATTAATTAATTAATGAAATTATGTTATGAAGGAATGAAGGGGATGGACGCACTTGTACGAGGAAGATTTTTATGAATTAAATTTTTAAACATTAAAGAAAATGAGATTTTGGGAAAGTAAGGGACTTTGAAACTCCATATAATGGAGGGAGGAGAATGATGACGGGGGCTCTTGTTTTGCGTAATGTTACACTGCAAAAATATATACTTCACTAAATTAGCTTGTGAGAGTTGGGATACCCAGCTCGATGAGGAGTGGTAGCTCAGCCTTGCGAGGCGATCTGGGAGCTAACTGATTCTCTGAATAGTGTGTGTGGCCCCTTTGCGGCTCGGGGGGCTATGGGGGAAGAAAAATACCCCTAGCATTGGTTGGGAGGTAATGGTGAAGTCTCATACGTCGAAAAGCGGGAGTTTCATGAAGGGCGTGGGACATCAACTCAGAGCGGACGATTGGGCAATGATATGCTTCCTCATTTCTGCATGGTAGATTGTTAGTATGAATTATGCTTTTAGTTTTGTATGTTTAATTGGGTAAAGAAAATGATTGTATTAGCATTCTAGTGGATGACTGAAATTTCCGACATAGCCTTTAGCTCGATGTTGATTTCCCATGGCCTTCGATCCCTGCATGTCTTGACCATCCTGTGGTGGATTGATTGTGATTATTGTGGTTTATTTTTGCCTTCGTCCCTAGCTCATCAGTCCATGCCTGAGTAGTCGTCCAGGAGCCTGATCTACGATTGTCGCTTCGGTGTTAGTAGACCTATGGATCTCAACGCCTTGCTTTTCTGTCCATGGATGATGAGAAAAGGATGTTCCTGTCATCTGTCTACCCCTTTTGATTGATCTTGGTTAATTGATGGTCTTGCGCTTCCTTGTGATGGATTTCTCTGCTTTAAACCCCGTATCTCTGCGTTAGGTTGATTAATTTCTGATCTTTAGTCTCTGCGCTTAGTTTATTATCTCTGTGATTCTGTCTTCATTTGATTGCGATTTCATTCATTTTTTTTTCTCTGTGAATCCCTTACATTTGACTATGTTTCACATTTAGTTACGGTGATTTACATAATGACTGCAATCTGCACGGTGACTGAGATTTACATTGTGGTCAACGATTCTTATACTTGGGCGATTTAAAAAGATTATCACTGCGAGGTCAATGTTTATTGGTAGCTATTTTATGTGTACTTGTGACTATAATTTCATTTATGACATCGAATTTATATATTACTACACTGCGTGGACATAGTTAGCGATATATTATGCCTATAATGTTTACAATGATTTTTATGCCAGTAATGTTTTACAACAATTTTATATTCCAGTAAAGTTATCCAGCGATATCATATTCCAGAATTGGTAAGGAAATTAATTTTACTTTTATTATTCCAGTGAAAATTTCATTCCAGTGATTTTACCTAGCATACCAATATTTCTATCATTAGTTAAATTCTTGATGCATCAAGGGAAGCTAATTTTTAATTGCCACCTTTGACTGCAAAAAAAAAAACGTTGCAACTTCACTACGAGTATCACTATGAATCTTCCCCTGAATTTTCATACAGACACCTGTGTTTTACTGGCCGCGAACCCCTTTTAGGCAACGTTGAATGGTATCACATCCCCTATATTGATAGACATCGTGATTGTTTTATGATTTCTTTTATATGAGTTCATTTTAAATGTTGCAATCTGGTAGAACCTTAACAAGATTCGATTTTGGTGTTTTACCGAGCATACCCACCGATGTTCCATGGCACCATACACAACCTTCACGTTATTGCTCCGCGATATCTTATCCACTATTTATCTTTCCCAGTGAGATGTCTTATTTACCCATGATATGTGTTGGCAAGGTATTTTGGGAAGGCGAATTTATTAGACTGTTGGTGAAATTAATAGGCTGTTAGCTATTCGATTTGTTAAAGTTTGTTTTAGTATGGTAGCTATATATTACATGTTGTTTATTTTGTATGCATTTGGGTAGCAATCTTGTCTCTACGTTGCTTTCTTGGCGATGCCTTCCTTTCCACGTATTTAACAATTGTTTTTTTCTCCTTCTTCTTTGCGTTTTTCCCTATCAATCCCTCGAATAGAAATGCCCATCCCCTTCCCTGTGAAATCTAACCAAGACTCTGTTGTGACACATTTTCCTCTGTGATTTGAGTTTGTACGGTTGTATTGCTTAATGAATGGGATAACGATTAGTCCTAGGTAGCCTTGATTTTAGGTAGCGAACTGTGGTGGGTGAGTAACCTTGATTTTTACTACAATTAAATTCGTGAAAACATTAGTTATAGCAAGGTGTAATGGATATCGTTAACATTGGCACTGAATGCATTAAAGGGCTCATAAGGACATTAACTATGACTAGGAATTTGGCATTAAACCTCATTAAATGTATATGGCTTGAATTTCTCGTTGAATGAATATGGTTTAATGGCATTGTCACTTCTTAGCAGATTCTCTTTAATGTTAATAGACAACTGTCATTTTGGTATGGTTAGTATAGTTATACAACATTTTGTAATTTAATGTGTTAATAAGTGTTTCATTGTAGCATTCTGCATTGATATGGTTAGTATTGTTATATTAAGTCAATTGCTAGTTACATTACAATTTGCAGTTAATCTAGAATTGTCCTTTTAGATTGCAAGTGATGATATATTTAGATTTGTGTTCAATGCTAATTAGATGGTAACTAGTGACCTGCTGGATTGGATAAAAGGGTTGGGTGGTTGATGAAGTCATGTATTGGCTTGTTTCTTCCCTGGTATTCATCCTCTAGTGTCTCACCGACCTGTTGTTGGGGTTGGGTGTGGTTTTCTTATTGGTATTCGGCGCCTAGTGCGTCAGATTTACCTAACGTCTTCGGTCCAGATAGGATGGGTGGTTCCAAGGTTATTGACGCGTCTATCACTGGGGACAACATGATTCTTGATGAGGGGATCATTGCACGCCCTATGGGATAGAGACAAACGATACCTTGGCCAGAGTCTGTGCTTCTCGGGTGAGGGTTGTTGACCGTCGTATGTGGTTTTTAGCACTCGAGTTGTAATGACGTCAGACGTTGGGGTCACACCTTGAGGTTCTAGTCTTTGGTCATCAAGTCCATGGGTCAGGAAGGGTCATTTGTGCCTTCTCTTGTAGACGAGGTCTTAGTTACGTCAGGGAGGTAGTCGTTTCTCCTTGTTGTTCTACAGAGGATTCGCCTGGTTAGTCTAGTGTCAGTGCCTGAGTCATAGTTGTCTGTTGCCCGAGCTGCATTATTGCGTTCATCATCAGTGGTGTGGTTAAACTGTTGTCTTCGTCGCCTTCTTTCCTAAAAAAAAAAGAAAAAATTCTTCGCTTGTAGTCGTAATGAAGGGGTTGTTACATGTGGTATCAGAGCAGGTTCAACCCTATGACTGTGGATTGCTAGGATTTCCATGCACTAAACCCTTGAGTTTTAGCCTTGTGCTAATTAAAAAACTTAATGTGTCTATGTGGTGATCACATTTAGAGGATGCCACAAAGGTTCGCAGCGTGGTGCCTTTAAAGGAGGTGCGACGCCTCCAGAAGTTCCTGCATCCTCGGAGTCAAACCCGCAAGGGGAAGAACAAGTCCTTGGGCTGGATTCACTTGTTGTAAGGGATGATGATGGTCTGAGAAGGCCCTTCTAGGTAATGTCAAAGGGAATTGATTCACCATCAGTACTGAGATGAGGCCAAGGCACCTGTACCCCTGAGGGTCCACAACACACCCTATCCAATACCGTTAGCATCCATCGAGAACTCAAAAGAGTTGAGTTCTTGAGTCCATGAGAGTCATGGATGACTTTTTCATTGAGGCACAGTTGTAGAGCAAGACATTTTGCGTCACGCTTTGTAATTACGACCTCCAACATGAAGTTCTGCACAATGATCTTTCAACTGAAGGGGAATTCTCTTCTATGGCGAAAGACACTCCTGCCACTTTGAGCATGGTCATCGACGACATGTCATGGGAACTATTCGAGGAATGGTTCCAGAAGAGGTATCTTTTTGAGGAAGTCATTGAACATATGCTCAACGAGTTCGACGCCTTGGGACAGGGTGGTCATATGGTTCCCGAGTACAAGGCCCGTTTTTGGAGCTACTTCGGTATGCTCCACACCCTCATCGAGAAATTTAAGGTCAACAAGTTGTGTTGGCCTTAGCGTTGGAATTTAGCTTCTACTTCGGGTACCAGGATTAATGGACCAAAGAATATATGTTGGAAGGTGGGGAGCCACCTTTCCAACGCGACTGCCCAGTGAAGAGGACTAGAGCATCTGGATTAGTCAGACCCAGTACCGTGGGAGATATGGGAAAGACCCATTGGATTCATGCAGCAGTGAATAATTTCCAGGAAGAGTACCAATCAACTATGCTAGAGACGTCAGGTACCGTCACTAAACAAACACTTAGTGTTTTGATAGATCCCAGTGCTACCGAGATTTTCATTTTTGGTGCAGCACTAAAAGGATTAAGGAAAAGGAATTCAAACGATGAGTTTATCTTTGTAGAGATGGATTCAGGAGCCAAACAGAAGGTTGGAGGAAGGGTTACGAGCTGTACCCTTAACCTGGGAGAGTTTTTCAGCAGGGATAACCTATACGTCATGATCTTAGGATCTTATGATGTCGTGATCGGTATGGAATGGTTGGAATCGCATGAGGCGATACTCAAATATAAGATAAAAAAATTGATATTGGTCGATGATGAGGGGAAAAGACATGTGATTGTAGGATAGAACCATGGATTTTCCATGAGGTTCATCTCTTCCTTGCATCTATAGAAGATCATGTGTAAGGGATGTAATATTTATGCAATCCTTGCGTTAAACAAGAAGGGAGTAGCAAAAGGTCTAGAACACGTTCTTGTGGTGAGAGAGTTTGCGTACGTCTTCCTAGAGGAGTTACCTGGGAAGCCCCCAGAGAGGGAATTGGATTTTACTATAGACCTAAAACCGGGGACTGATCTGATAGGTAGAACGCCTTATCGGTTGTCGGCTCTGGAGTTATAGGTGTTGAGAATGCAACTGAAAGAATTGATGGACCTGGGACTGATACATCCAAGTGTGTCATCATGGGGTGCACCTTTTATTTTTATACGAAATAAGGATGGGTCATGGAGGCTCTGCATTGATTACCGTTAATTGAACAAGGCAACGATCAAGAATCAATATCCGTTGTCGAGGATAGATGATCTCTTTGATCAGATGAAGGGTGCGATGGTGTTCTCAAAGATCGATTGTGATCAGGGTATCACTAGTTATGGATCAAGGAGGATGACATCCCTAAGACTACCTTTAAGACGAGGTTTGGAAATTACGAGTTTACTTTTTTACCGTTTCAATAGACAAACACCCCAGGCGTACTTATGAGTTTGATGAACGGGGTGTTCTGCGAGTACTTGGACAAGTTCATCCAAGTATTGATTGACAATATTTTGATTTACTCTTGGATGATAGAGGAGCGTGACGAGCTCTTGCACTTGGTACTACAGTGTCTGAGAGAGAACAAATTGTATGGGAAGTTGTCCAAATGCTCATTTTATCAATCAGAGATTCCCTACTTAGGGCATGTCATCTCCGACGAAGGTATCTTCATGGATCCAGTAAAGGCCGAGGATATTATGGAATGTGCTACACTGACGAATGTCCTAGAAGTGTGCAAATTCATGGGTTTAGCAGGATACTATCGATGGTTCGTCGAGGGATTTTCAAAGATAGCAAATCCAATCACAGTATTGCAGAAGAAGAGAAAGAATTTGTTGGACTGAGAATGCGCAGAAGGATTTCGGAAGATCAAGAAGCTGTTGACAATGGCACCGATACTAAAGTTCCTTGGCATGGACGTGGAATTCTTGGTATGCACTGACACATCCAAGGAAGGCTTAGGTGGAGTCTTAATGCAAGACGGTCAAGTAATCGCTTATATCTCGAGGAAGATGAGAAGGCATGAGGAAAACTATGCGACACACGATTTGGAGTTGTTAGCCATTGTATATGCCTTGAAGATTTGGAGACACTACCTTGTTGGATGAAAATTTGAACTAAGGACAGAGCATTGTGGACTACAACACATATTTACGCAAAGCGACCTGAACGCGCGATAATGGTGTTAGTCGAAATTGCTTAGCAAGTACGACTTCGAGATTACTTACCTAAAAGGAACAGTGAACTGAGTGGCATATGCATTGAGTTGGAGACCACACATATTTTTGGTCTTGCCTCTTCAGATGAATATACATGAAAATATTCTAACTTTATAGTGCGACAATGACCGGTACAAAGAGGTCGAGGATTTTATCGGACAAAACACAATGATGATACCAAGATTTGAAGGATTTACGTTTGACGATCATGGATTGTTGAGTTTTAAAAAATTGGATTTGCGTACCACTGAATGACGAGTTGCAGATCCTAATCCTAAACGAGGCTCATAGAGTTGTATACATTGCTCACTTGGGAGTCACAAAGATGAGGGAATACTTTAAACCCTTATTCTTCTAGAAAAGAATGAAGGCAAACATAGTCAACTATGTGGCCTGATGTCTAGAATGTTAGTAGGTAAAGGCTAAACATAGACATCCAATAGGTTTTCTACAACCACACGCTATTCCAGAATCAAAATGGGAGGTTATTTCAATGGATTTTATTGTTGAGTTGCCACTGACGGTAAGGAGACATGTCTTGATTTTTGTAGTAGTCGACACTCTGACGAAGAGTGCTCATTTTATTCCTGTGCATATGATGCATCAAGCACCTGACATAGCTATAGTTTTCATCAGTCATATTGTGAGGCTGCATGGCATGCCTAAGAGGATTATATCCAATCGCGAATCGGTGTATACTGGACGATTTTGGACTAGTTCCCAAGAGGCCTTGGGAACCCAACTGAACTTCAGTACTGCGTATCACCTGGATACTGAAGGGTAAACTGAACAAATGAACTAGACCTTGGAGGACATGTTATGCATGTATGTGATGGACCAACAAAAGCTTGCGGAAGAATTCTTGCCACTAGTGGAATTTTCTTATAACAACAGTTACCAAAGCACCATTAAGATGGTGCCCTTCGAGTTTCTTTATGGGAGTTCATGTTAGATGCCTATGAGTTGGGATCAAATTGAGGATAGGGTCCTGGTGCGACCGGAAGTGATCCAAGAATTAGAAGATTAAGTTCAAAATATAAGACAAAGGATCAAGGAAGCACAAGATCAACAAAATATTTATGTCGATGCACGTCATGTCGACTGTAGTTATGATGTGGCAATCAAGTATTTTTGTGGAAGAAACTGCATAAGAGTTTGATCAAGCTCAACAGAAGGGGTTAAACTATATCCTAGGTTCATGGGATCCTACGAGATTGTGGAAAGGAGAGGCCTGTGGCCTAATGACTAGCCTTGCTTGATTCTCGAGGCATATGCATGATGTCTTTTGCGTCTCCATTGAAACATTATTATTATTGATCCTACACATGACTTGAGCACCTTGCGGGTGTCGGATGAGACCACTCACGGCTGATACGATCTGCCTCCTACATCAGTGCATTCAACATATATGGTGTTGAATAGTATATTAGGTCAAGGTCCAGTGGAACAACTATAGTCTGCACTTGATGACCTAGGAGGACGCATATGATATGTGCCAACAGTTTCTAGTTTCCATTTTTGTTTGATAAATATACTTATGATATTGTGATACACATTATTTCGGCACTTATACTGTGAAACTTAGGGACGAAGTTTAGACCAAGAGGGGGTGTATGTAACAACCCTCTCTTACACATACTGAGCGAACTTATTCTTTGAGGACACTTGCTCGCAAGTGATCCCGATTATTATACTATTAAATATTTGTTTTGGATTATGAGGCGTTATGGGTTGATGACATGTTGTTTTGTTTCCTTGACAAAGATAGGTGCTATTGACTTGGTTTTATTGAGTGTGCAGGATTTTGGACCATGAGGATGCAGAGGCATCGATGGAACCCCTTGGACTCCAGATCGAGTCGGGGAGTGAACTATTGGGGTTTGATTATTTTATGTGATATTAGTGAATCTGATTAGATGATATGATTATGGATATATTTCTGACATGATTCATTGATGATGCAAGCTGACGATAGCTTGACGACTAGACTCACATGTGGAGTAGAGGGGTCACACATGACTACTAGAGATGTTGACGGAGAGTTGTGGACAACAACCCTGCCACAACCTACTATCACTCTCATCGTGGCTAGAACTATAGGATAATGATTACGTAGTTTGAAAGGACCCACGATGCTGTGAGGGCAGACTGTGACAATTGCTCATAATGATTCTAAGGGGTTTGCAATAAAGGAAGGGACTTATTCATTAGAGGCTCTTAGTCTCCCACAAGATCACCTGGTGGAGTATTGACTCCAGGGGTTTTTGATGTCTACCAAGTCAGTCAAGAGGCAAGTGGCACCCTTGGAGCACGTGGTGCATCCTGAAGGGCACGTCGTGTAAGAAAAATGGAAGAGGCGAATGTCACCCTTAGAGCATGTAGTGCATCCTGAAGGGTACATTGTGCAAGAGAAAGAGAAGGAGGCGAGTGACACCCTTGGAGCACCTAGTGTGTCCTGAAGGGAACATCATGTTGTTATTTAATAATTGGATAAACGTAGATGGCTTTAGGAAGAATAACGTGTTAATAAATATTTGAAACTCTTCCCCTAATAAAATGTCACCCAACCTAGGAAAATAAAGTCTAGTTCTAAATTATATTAGTGGTAAAATTTTATCTATTTAGTTAAAATAAAATAATAATAATATATATATAATCTTCATTAATCTTGTGACAAGAAGGGGGTAAGCAATTAAATTGATTTATAAAAATCTTTTGGAATAAATTTTAAAAAGGGGAAATAATTGTTTTACTATATTATGCTAATTAAAAATTTATTCATTAAAAGAAAAGGGGAAAAGGGTAAGTTTCTACACATGCCTTTTTGAGTTTAAATAAAAAGTGGAAAGAGGGAAATATAAAATAATTAAGAAACTAGGAAAAAGCTGGAAACATAAAAAGAAAGGGCAAACACAAGGAAAAAGCAGATAGTCTAACTTAGTAAGGTATCTAGCATTTAAGAACTTTCTAATTTAAACTCAACTAGTAAATTAATAAGATGGAAAGCCATTAAAATTTGTAAGGGGATATGGCGACACCTAGGAGCGATTCTAGGAGTGTCTTTAGGTGAGTGAGAGAAATAGGGGTAATTAATTAATTAATGAAATTAATTTATGGAGGAATGAAGGGGATGGGTGACACTTGTACGAGGAGGATTTTTATGAATTAAATTTTTAAACGTTAAATAAAATGGGATTTTGGGAAAGTAAGGGACTTCGTAACTCTATATAATGGAGGGAGGAGAATGATGACGGGGGCTCTTGTTTTGCACAACGTTACGTTGCAGAAATCTATACATGACTGACTTAGCTTGTGGGAGTTGGGATACCCATCTCGGTGAGGAGTGGTAGCTCGGCCTTGCGAGATGAGCTGAGAACTAGCTGATTCTTTGGATAGTGTGTGTGGCCCCTTTGTGGCTCGGGGGGCTTAGGGGCAAGAAGAGTACTGTAGCACCCATCCACAGGATGCTAAATAATTAACCATTTATTTAAATACTTACACATTAACAACTTTGTTTTAGCAATATTTCATTGATTTTTATTTGCACGTTTCTTCTACATCTTTTCAATGATAAATCTAATAACATGAGGAAATAAGTAGTAGACTAACTTTAAGATTTAAGAACTTAAAACATAAGTATACCCAAAATGTCAATAAAAAAAATATCATTGAAAAATACCTCCTCCTTAGCTTGTCGAAGCTCACCGGTTGTACTGTAGTCCTGGGTGCTTCCACGTATTCTTTTCCCGCTTGCCCAGAGTGAAACAACATAATCCTCCTTGCCAACTAGGAGCCTAGCCGGATTCCTAGCTCCAAGAAACCTTTTGGTTTCTTGGCCCTCCGTGCCCGTGACTCCAAGAACAACAAAGCAGAAATGCTCAAAGAAAATTATCATATGAATCATCTCTTCCAAGAATGTCACCACCCCTCATCATGCTCAAACCTCCTCCCCCTCCTTCTACTTCTTCTCCCTATTTATCAAGTTTCCATACACACTTCCCCAAGTCTCCTCAACCCCCTCATTATTATCCATCAACCTCCCTTATCTAGATATTTTGGGAAAATATTAAAA
>JZKD02S1698012.1:521769-552573 GCA_000966675.3 Picea glauca | reverse complement strand
TATATATATATATATATATATATGTTGTTACATTAAAGTTTAGTTTAAAGATTTGCTCTCATTTTATTTAATGCAGGTTGGTATTAGTGTCATAAAAAGGAATAGCCAAAATTCCCTTTTTATAGAACTTGGATTCTTTATAGGTGCTATTGAATGTAATGCAATGTGATGGACATGGTAATAGCTCTCGCACTGAAGAATGAAAAATGGTTGATGTATTATGGGGGGGATGACAACTAATTATCATCAGTAGCAGATTATATAAGGTCCTAAACTAAGCGCATTGAGTCTTTATGATATGGCAATGTGGAGGTACAATTATTTGAAGATTGCGTTAGTAATGGAAATTCATGTAATTGGATTGTTATTAAACAATTTACATTACGTTTTCCCTTGATTTTAATTTTTTAGGTTAGTCGTCGATTATTCTATTCGCAATGTCGTGGTAATGAAGGGTCATCATGGGTTTTAAGTACAATGCTAATTTATTAAAGGAATATGAGCTCCAGCTGATTGAAGGATGAGTTGCAATAAGAAAATCTTTAAAATCCAATTTGCCTTATGCTTCCCAATGATTTCGAATTTGACAAGTTAATCGCAATTATTTTATTATAATGATGTAATGAAAGAAAATCTTTAGTTCAATTTACAATGTTGTTATAAGGGTAAATACAAGGTCTTTCATGTTAGGTTTTGGGTAGATCCATTGTTTGAAATACCCATCATAAGGTAAGGTCACCCTTATTTACGTGCAATGATATTGTGATATGGAAGACGATGATAAGGTTGTTGGGTGATGTTAGAGTAACTTCTTTATGAGCAATAACATGTAAACGTAGGGTCCCTAATTCTAAGGAAATTCAATGATTTTGGTTCAGTAATCGGGGATTGGCAGTTAGCTAAATATGAATTATTTGAGGCAGGGTTGGTAACTCGTCGTCTCATAGAAGTCAATGGAGTAATGGTTTGTTTTTAGTGTTGTTGAGTCTCTCTAGTGGTTGGTCGTCGTTGGAGTCCTTCTGACTTACGTCACCCATAGAGGTCGTGGTTGTCCGTTGATATTGTAGTACTTGGTTCTCTTGCATTGCGTGGTCTTCTTGTGTCGGGCAGGATTTAGACACCTCCATGTAGACTTAGTATATATGTCTGTGTGCGTGATTTTTCTATGTAGAGAATCCACTGTCGTATCAAGAGTCTCGGGCCCTTTAAAGGCAGGGTTTCCACTCTTGCGACACACCTGACAGAGATTACTAGTTTCTTCTTAAGCAGTCAGCCAGGAGCCTATCTGACCTTCTCTCTCTCCGRAGCAGAGGACTAAGATTAAACGCCCTGCTTTTCTGTGYAGAAATAGTAAACTCTACTACTATGGATTCTTCCCTCTGTGACTGTACTGTACATAATACCTCTTGTCGTTTTCTTCTTAGAGCTTCTTGTTGTGCGCCTTATGTCATTGGTCATTAATGCTTGCAGATATTTGTTGTGCGTCTTATGACTTCTTGTTGTGATCGTCGTGGTTGTGTCTTGTGAGTCATCGGGTGGTGACGTGAAGTCAAGTACGTTGTTTCCTTTTACACACGAGCACGCACCCACCTTAGACAAGAAAAAAAAAATTCACTCGTTATCAGAGTTGTTGTCGTAACAAGGAGGTCATTACACCCAACCTATCTTTCATGGTTAGTACCTTGAGGACACATAAGCAACCCTCACGCCCAGGATTCATCCAATTGATTTTGAACATTTAAGGTCTCAAGGATGGTGACTGTTATGAGGAAGAAGGAGGTGTCTAATTCCCATAATCAATCACATATCATCATTATTCTAATGGCATAAGAGAATATAAATAGTTAATCAATCATATGCCAACGTTATTCCAAGGCGCAAGAGTAATCAACATTATTTTCAATGGTGCAAGAGAATATAAATACTTAATCAATCATATGTCAACATTATTCTATTGATTAAAGAGTAATCAACTTTATTTTAAATGGTGCAAGAGAATATAAATGATTATCAATTATATTTTCATGGCGCAAGGGATCTAATCACATAACCAACCATAATTCCAATTTATTTCGTGGCACAAAAATAATTATCAATTATACTTTTGTGGCGCAAGGTCAACAAATTTCTAAAACAATCATACAATGCATTATTTTCATGGCGCCTGAGCAACCTAGTTACTGAAGAATCCATACATAAACTTTATTTTTAGGTGCACAAGTAATCTAATTACTTGATCATCGTCCTAGAAATGCTAAAGTATAAATTTGAGTAAGAGAATAACACATAAGATTAATAAGAACTGCTTGGCATAAGTAAAATCTTAATTCCATCTAGAGTTATAATAAAAATGGGACAACCAAATCATAACAAGCGTTATGTAAGGGTTTCGAGTTACTTACATATGCAGTTAAAGAACTATATGAAGTTCAATCATGTGCAAGCCATATAGAACCTTCTTAGGTTAACTTATATACTCATGTATAATGAACTAAATCAATTATTCTTGGATAACATAGATCTAATACGTATACAAGGAAATAATTGTAATTGTTCGCACTATTAGTACCCCAAAGGAGTGATAAACAATGTAGCTCTAATCTAACAATAGACTTAGGTCTTAATATATGGACCAACATAACTAATACAAAAGCATGAGAGGGTATTATGTTTCCTTGTGATTTCCTCAAAATCCTACTCCTTTACCCACCCAAGTAAAATTTAGCAGGGTAATAGAAAAGAAAAAATCTAAGGGTTGAACGATTAAAAATTACCGTGGGAGTACCATACAATGAACATTACACAACTCAACCTTTAAATGGAAAAATTTCTCACCCATTATTAATAGGATTGGTTATCCCTTGGGGTTATTACTCATTTGAATAATTTACACAATTATACAACTATGGGAAAAGGGTTAATTGTGCAGTATAATTTACGTCTGCCGCATTTTTCAATTGGTGTTTTTAGAAGCATTTGTAGGTGGTTTAACCTCCTTCCTTCCCACCTTCCACAATGTTTATAAAAAGGGTTGATGGTCTTAACTGGGAATAAATTTTCTTGCGGTTTTTTTCAGAGGCGTTCAGTTGGGAGATCACAAAATTCTCTTGATGCCCAAGTTTCTCCTTCGCTTCCCATCAAATTCGCTAGTCAGAATAATGACCAAGTAAAATATTCACGTATTCTATTCAATTATTTACTAGCACAGCCACAATTACGTGGTTATTAACACTGAAAGGCATATTAAAACGAAAAGCATCCAGCACAGAAATGAAATGGAACTCCGCCAGCACAGAAATGAAACAAAACGCTGTCAGCACAGAAACGCAACCACCACTTTGTGTGAATATATTAATATTTTTTAATCAGGCAGATGTGGCAATAAGTTAGTGAACACAGTGATTTTTAAACACGATTAGGTAAATGTTAAAAAGTAAACATATAAACTGATGTCTTTATAACAGCTCGGAAGTTAATGGATGAAATCGGAGCCATTCATTTATTGTGATGACTAAGAATATTCTAGGCATATTTAATCTCATCCATTAAAAACATATTAAGAACTAAAAACCTATTAAATGTGTCCATTGTCAATAGATGTACGCCTTTCACTGTAATTATGCAGGGTGTTTTTGCTATCAACAAAACACCTAGGGTGAGTTCTCCCACTCATTCTATTATTTATTACTGTGTAGTGTGTTTTTACTGTCAGGAAAATGCCAAGGGGAATGCCTCCATGCATTCTATTAATTGATTAATGTGCAAGGTTTTTATAGTCAAGAAATCACCAAAGATAATACATTTTGATAACCGTGTGTTTATTACATCCATGAGATTGGTTCCTTATCTCATAAATGAGAAGGATCAATGTTCAGATAAGAGAGTTCATTAAGGAAAACTACACTGATGCCTTTGATCCCAACATTCTTCTCTGTATTCAGAGAAAGATCGGTTTTAGTCCTATCAAGCTCGACAAAACAATGAAGTTGCACATCGATGACTATTTCTTAGTTTATGTGGCGAGTATTTCTCAAGGCCACATAGCCAAGCTCAACGAGACACTTACCCTCATTCAGACTGAAATGAGAAATAAATTCAATGTCCCATGGAAGAGAGGAATTCGATTCTGGTCATTAGAAGGCTCTGATAGACATGTGGGTTCTTAGTGTCAAATTACCCACAGATGACCCAACTAACAACAACGATGGAAGTGAATTTCAGAGTTGTAGATTATTTTCCTAAAAGGTGGTGGCGACACTCATTTAGCAACATTCTTAACTTGAGAAATCCAGGGTAGGTCGAATAACTAGTTGCGATCATGCCTGAGTTATATCCCCACTTTATTGCATGATATATATATGATTTGCAGTAACAAGTGAAATTCCATGAGCGGTAAATGGTAGAAAACGATTAAAATTACTAATAATTCAAGTCATTTTTTTGTGGCATCCATTCAAAAGTTCTCTTCTATATTACAAAACATCAAGGAGACTCGTCGATCCCAAATTCATAAATCCATTACAAATTACAATAATATCTAAATCCATACACAAATTTATCTTAATGAAAATACAATTCCAGACGAGAATACCGTAGCACGATGATGATGGACTCGCTGATGTTCCTAGGTAGTTGGCGCTCCCTTCTTTCCTCCACTTGATAATCATTGAGACTTTACCGGTACCTCCAACCCATACTAGAGGTACTCTTCTTCACCCTTAGCCCCCCTCGCCGCAAAGGGGACACGCATATTCACAACCAAAATTCCTCTAGCTCCCAGCTCGCCTCGCAAGGTAGAGTCATGACTCTCTCTCAAGCTAGGTATCCCAACTCTCACAAGTAAAACCAATCAAAATTTATGCAACATCACCTTACCCACAACAAGTGTCCACCTTTTCCCCTTTTCACCATTTGTTTTATAGGATTTTCCTTCATGGCACCTTTCCACTTCACATTTAATTCACTTTTTAAAAAATTAATTAAGAATTATTTCCCCCTTACATTTATCACCCTTTCCCCAATTTGCATAAGTAAATCCACATTTTATTTTAATAAAATTCAATTTTTCCCTCACCCTTACCAAAATTCTTTCTTAAATCACTCATAGTTGTCTCTTTATTCCCCTTATTTCTAATTAATGAGTGACGCCTTTCTAAAACTGAGTTGAGTTAAAATAGGATTCTTCTCTAATTAGAATAGTGTTAAGTAGACTCGAGACACATTTCTATGCACACACATTCTTTTATGTTTTATTCTTTTATGTTCTGCAAACATGTGTATCGTATTAATTATTTAGAAGTATTTCATATTTATTATTTTCTTGAATTGGCTTGTCTTTTTCCTATGTTATTTAATTGTATTTTAGTTTTAGTATTTTCACCAAGCTTAGACTTAGGATTAAATTTTAAATAGGCTTGGACTTCCAAATGGGGATTTAAAATTAATCATTTCAATCCTTATTTAATTAATTAAATCTGACAGTGCTTACATATTATACAAGGTTTGATTATTCGATCAAGGTTTTCTAGGCCACCTACATTCATTGACTCAAGTTTTATTTCCGTGATGTGCCCTTCAAGACACACTCTGTGCTCCAAGCATTCCACTCGCCTTTGATTAATTTTTTTTTAATTACGTGACATGCCCTTCAAGACACACTTTATGCTCCAAGGGTTTCACTCTCCTTTGACTAGTTTTCATAGTTGTCCAACACCTGGAGTCAACACTCCATTCGGGCGACCTTGTGAGAGACTAAAGGATTATAAGTAATAAGGACCCTTCCTTATTACATGCCACTTAGAAATATTCATGAGTGATTGTCTCAGTCTGCCCTCACGATATCATGGACCTCTCAAACTAGGTAATCGTTAACCTACAATTTGAGCGATGGTGGGAGTGCTAGTAGGTTGTGACAGGGACATTGCCACACCTCTCCCTCAATATATGGTCTATGTTCATGCATCCATCAATGATACAAATTAAATGATCCATAAAGAATATAATAATATAATCGATCATATTTCACATATGCATGAATGAAATAATCAGACCAATACAATCCACTCCGTGACTCAATCCAAAGCCCAAGGAGGTCCATCGATGCAATGAACATCCCAATTTGTCAAATGTCCTACACACTAAGAGGAAAATTATAAATAGAATCTGTCAATACATATATATCAAATAACATAATATCATAATCCATCAACATCATCATAAAAACCCATAAGCGAACCATAACTACGTACTATAACCAGATCACTTGCACGCATGCATCCTCAAAGAATAAGTCAATAAAATGTGCTTGCAAGAGAGGGATGTTACATACACCCCCCTCTTAGTTTAAAATTCATCTCGAAGTTGTACAGTATATAAAATGCAGTAAAATAAAGCTGACAAGATCTATATGTCTAACTAACAAATAAATATGGAAATTGTTGGCACATATCATATGTGTCCTCCCAAGCAGTCGAGTGTGGACTACAATTCTCCCACTGGACCTTGACCTGATCGATTGTTCGATTTCATAGTTGTCGAATGCGAAGGTTTAGAATTCATATTGGCTCCACCATGAGTGCACCCTCATCCGACACCACAAGGAACTCATCTCCTCTCATGTGTAGGATTATTAACATAATGTTGCAAAACAAACACAGGAAAAACATTGTGCATGCACCTCAAAGAGTGAGGCAAGGCTATTCGATAGGCCATAGGTCCTTTCCTTTCCACAACTTTGAAAGGCCCCACAAAACTAGAAGATAGTTTATCACCCTTTCCAAACTTAGTCAAACTGTTGTGCAGTTTCACCTGCAAGAAAACTCGATCACCAACTTCATAGTTTCAGTCAATATAATGTGCATCAGTATAAATTATCTATCGATATCACACTTATTTAATCCTTTGCCTTATCATTTGAATTTGTTCTTCCATTTCTTGGATAATTTTAGGTCCTTCCAGGACCCTCTCCTCAATTTGATCCCAACTCAATGTCATTCGACATGGTCCCGATACAGAAACTGAAACGGTGCCATATTAACATTACCTTGATAGTTGTTGTTGAATGCAAACTCTACAAGTGGAAAGAAATATTCCCAATGTTTTGGTTGGTCTAAAGCATACATACGCAACATATCTTCCAAAATTTGGTTCCTTCTTTCTGTCTGCCTGTTTGTCTCAGGGTGATATGATGTACTAAAGTTCAGTTGTGTTCCAAGGCCTCTTGGGAAATAGTCCAAAATCGTGATGTAACCACCAATCCTCTATTAGGTATAATCATTCTCGGTACACCATGTAACCTTGCAATATCGTTGATAAAAACTCTGGCTATGTATGGAACTTAATACATCGTATTCATGGCAATAAAATGTTCATTCTTCGTAAGAGTGTCAATTACCATGGAAATTGAGTCATTCCTCCTTGTCATCAGTGGCAATCCAACAATAAATTCCATCGAAATGACCTCCCATCTTGATTTCAGAATGGCATGTGGTTTTAGTACTCCTGCCATATGTCTATGTTCATCCTTCACTCATTGATATTCTAGACATCTCTCCATGTAGATAACTATGTTCTCCTTCATCCCTTCTATAAGAATAAGGGCTTAAGGTTTTCCCTCATCTTCATGAATCCTGGATGAGCCATGTATACTACTCTATGATCTTTGATTAAGATAAAACTTCTTAATTTGTCGTTAGGAGGTATGTAAATCTGGTCATTATACCTCAACAATCTGTCTTTGTACAATGTATAACCTTCAAACTTTTGTACCATCATGGTGTATGTCCGATAGTTTCCCTAACCTCTTTATACTAGTCATCATCAAATTGTAGTTACAATCCTTTCTCGAAGATTCATATGAAGAGGTATCACCGAGAATATGCGTTTTCTCAAACTCAACAAATCTGCTACTTTGTTCACCATTTCGTCAATGTACTTAATCTCAAATCGTATTTGCTAAGTAATTTTGACCAACGCCTTTCCCATGCGTTCAAGTCATTCTACGTGAAAAGTGTTAGAATCCACAATGATATTTTTTTTCGTTCAAATTTCCTTCCAATCAGATAGTGTTTCCACACTCTCCAGACATACATAATGACCATAACTCCAAATCATGTGTTTCATAGTTCTCCTCATTCTTTCTTAATTTCCTTGAGATGTAGGTGATCACTCAACCATATTGCATCAATACTCTACCTAAACCTTCCTTGGACACGTCTTCGCATACCAATAAATCCATGTCCACATTGTGGACCTTCAATACCGACATTGTCATCAACATCCCCTTGATCCTTTGAAATGCTTCTATGCACTTCTTGGGCCATACAAACTTCTTGTTTTTCCTCTGCAATTATGACATTGGATTTGCTATCTTTGAAAAACCTTTGATGAACAGTTGGTAATATCCTGCTAAACCCAAAGGTTACATACTCCTGGTACGTTTGTCAATGCAGGCCATTCCATAATATCCTCTACCTTTCCGGGGTCCACAACGATGCCTTCGTCGGATATAACATGCTCTAAGTAATGAATCCTCAAGAGCATTTCGATAGTTTCCTATAAATATAGTAATACTAAGCACAAATGTTCGTCATGTTCTTCCCTTGTTCAAGAATATATCAATAAGTCGTCAATGAAGGCTTGAACAAATTGTCCAAGCATTCGTGGAACACCCCATTCACCAAGCTCATGAATACCCCGGGGAGTTTATTAGTACGAAAGGTAAAGTGATAAACGCATAATTTCTAAACCTCATCTTGATGCGGTCTTAAGAATATATTCCTCTTTAATTTGTAACTAGTGATATCATGATCTCAAGTTTATCTTTGGAAACAACCTCACTCCTTTCATTTGGTAAAAAAGATCGTCTATTCTTGGCAACAGATACTGGTTGTTGATCGTTTCCTTTTTCAATTGAGGGTAGTCAATACAGATTCTCTACAACCCATCCTTCTTTCTTATGTAAATAACAATCTCAACCCAAGGTGACACACTTGGACGTATAAGTCATAGGTCCAATAACTCCTCCAGTTATAGTTTCAAATCCTATAACTTAGGTGTTGATATCCAGTAATGCATTCTTGCTATTGGTTTAGTCCCAAGTTTCAAGTCGATGGTAAAATACAACTCTCTTTCGAGCGGCAAGCCTGGTAACTCTTATGGAAATACCTCAGTAAACTCTCGTACTACTAGAAGGTTTTCTAATCCTTCCTCCACGCCCTTGTTGTCGAGTGCTAAAATTGCATATAGATTTCATCCTTTGCACATTATCTTCTATAGTTGTAGGGAAGAAATGAACCTCATGGATAGTTCCTAGTTTATCCCTATAATCACTCTTCTTTCTCCCTAATCATCGGTCAAATCAACCATTTCATCTTACAGTTGAGTATCACATCATGCTATTCCAACGAGTCCATATCGATCACAAAGTCATAAGGTCCTAAGATCATGACATAATGGTTGGCATTCGTTACAAAATATCGTAAGTTAACACGACAATATTTAACCCTTCCTCCAACCTTCTGTTTGGCACCTGAAGCCATTTTTACGTATCTAAAGTCCTCTCGTTCGACTACTTTTAACTTAATTCATTTTGGTGTTTCACTATAAATAAAGCTCTATGTAGCACCGAGATCTATCAAAATACTAAAATTTTGGTTGGTGATGGTACCTGACGTATCAAGCACAATGGAGTGGTGCTTGGCCTAGTGGTTATTCATCGCGGCATGAATCTTATGGGCCTTGCCAAAATATACAATTGTAGTGTGTCCGTTTGACCCGGTCACTCTGGTATTTCTACTAGATAGTCTTGCTGGTAATGTGGCTCTCCATATGTCCAACACTTGGTCTTCGGTCCAATACTCCTGGCCCTCGAAGTAGAAGTTATTGGCCTACCAGCCATAGATCCTAGTCTGTTGTGTCAAGTCAGTCTTGTAGGAGTCCTACCCTGACCACTGTTGGTCAGTTATTCTTTAGTTATGAGGGCCTTCTGGACTTCCTCGTGCAATGTCTGAGGCACTAAGATCCTCACCTTCACACGACTGCATAAGTTAAGGGCGAACACAAAATTGTTCACCTTTAGCTTGTTAGAAAAACAGGATCGTGGAGCAATAAAATAAAACAAATGTGGAAACAAAACACAAAATATATACAATAGAATAGAGACACAGATTTACGTGGTTCACCTAGTGTGGAATACGTCCACCAGAGAAATTACCAGGTCCTTCCTTTATTATTAACCGACAAATGAAAGGATACAACCTACAACAAAACCCTCTGTAACTTCCTCTTCTTTCTCTCATAGTCTCCTCTCTCAGAATACAATACTTTCCATAATGCATAGTCGCAATACATTTCCCTCATAACAGAGAGTTGCCTTCTAGGGAAAAAAACCCTAACATAATTTCTACCATTAGATATGAGAATTTATAATGAATGGTCCAGATTTACAATCAAATTAAAATATACATTTACAAGGCAATTTTTCCTTCAGGGGCTTCGCCCCCAAACCCCCGTCAGAGGCCTGCTTGCCCCGAAAACTCCCAACTGGGGGAATATCCCCCCCTCGGACCCCATAGAGGGGGTCCTCCCCCTCTGCACTCCCCCATGTGAAAGAGTGTACATACTTCTAGGGTGTAAAGTATTCATGGGGTATAAACATGGCTAAAATCAAGGACCTCTAAGTCAAGAAGATAATCAGGCTCCACAAGCAACAATATCCCACTTGGAGACTGATCTCAACAACTCCACTGTTGTTGTATATGATGGAATCTGAACCTTCTTGGACTTGGAAAATTTCTCATCTTCATCTTCAATCTTGAAGACCAACTGAAACTAAGAAAGAACTCAGTTTCTCCCTGGTTACTTCCTTTGTTAACATGTCTGCAGGATTCTGGCTAGTGTGTATCTTTTCCAACTTCAAATGTCCATCTTCCAAGATGAATCCTATGAAATGGTACCTCAATTGTATATTCATAGTCTTCGAATGAAAGGCTGAGTTCTTTGCAAGGTGAATGGCACTCTGACTGTCATGGTACAACTTGTTGTTCTCTTGCTTCTTTCCCAATTCCTCCATAAACCTTTGTAACCAAATCATCTCTTTACTAGCCTCTGTAGTAACAACATACTTTGCCTCTGTTGTTGAAAATGCTACAAACTTATGTAGTTTAGAAATCCAACTTACTGTTGTTCCACCTATAGTAAAAACATACCCTGTGGTGCTCCTCCTCCTATCTTTATCACCTGCCATATTTGAATCAACACATCCCTATAGAAAAATGTTTGAACCTCCAAATCATAATGCATGAGTAGCAATACCTCTCAAATACCTGAGAATCCACTTTACTGCCTCCCAATGTTCTTTACCTGGATTGTTCATACACCTGCTCACAACTCCCACTACATGTGCACTATCTGGTCTTGTGCAAACCATTGCATACATCAAGATGCCAACTGCTAATGAATAAGGGACACTGAACATGTATTCTATCTTGTCCTGTGTCTTGGGACACATTTTCTTAGTTAATTTGAAATGGCTAGCCAAAGGTGTACTAACTGGTTTTGCAATCTACATTCTAAACCTCTCCAACACCTTCTTTGTGTATTCACCGTGAGACAATGTCAATTTGCGATTTTTCATGTCTCTTGTTATTCTCATGCCAAGGATTTTCTTTGCAGCACCCAAATCCTTCATCGCAAATGAATTGGATAATTTCTTCTTGAGCACATTTATATCTTTCATATTAGACCCTGCAACAAGCATGCCATCTACATACAATAGCAAGATAATATAGCTTCCATTTTGTAGCCTTTTAAAATAAACAGAGTGATCGAAATGACATCTACTATAACCCTTTTCTGTTATAAACCTGTCAAACTTCAAATACCACTGCCTTGGAGCTTGCTTTAGGCCATACAAGCTCTTCTTCAACCTTCATACCAAATTCTCCTTCCCTTTGACCTCATACCCCTGTGGATGCTAAATATAAATCTCTTCCTCCAAATCCACAGACGATTAGGTAAATGTTAAAAAGTAAACATATAAACTGATGTCTTTATAACAGCTCAGAAGTTAATGGATGAAATCAGAGCCATTGATTTATTGTGATGAGTAAGAATATTCTAGGCATATTTAATCTCGTCCATTAAAAACATATTAAGAACTAAAAACCTATTAAATGTGCCCATTGCCAATAGATGTACGCCTTTCAGTGTAATTATGCAGGGTGTTTTTGCTATCAACAAAACACCCAGGGTTAGTTCTCCCACTCATTCTATTACTTATTACTTTGTAGTGCGTTTTTACTGTTAGGAAAATGCCAAGGGGAATGCCTCCACGCATTCTATTAATTGATTAATGTGCAATGTTTTTATAGTCAAGAAATTGCCAAAGATAATACATTTTGATAACCGTGTGTTTATTACATCCATGAGATTGGTTCCTTATCTCATAAACGAGAGGGATAAACGTTCAGATAAGAGAGTTCATTAAGGAAAACTACACTGACGCCTTTGATCCCAACATTCTTCCTTGTATTCAGAGAAAGACCGGTTTTAGTCCTGTCAGTCTCGACAAAAAAATGAAGTTGCATGTCGACGACTATTTCTTAGTTTACGTGGCGAGTATTTCTCAAGGACACATAGCCAAGCTCAACGAGACACTTACCCTCCTTCGGAATAAAATGAGAAATAAATTCAATGTCCCATGGAAGAGAGGAATTCGATTCTAGTCATTAGAAGGCTCTGATAGACATGTGGGTTCTTAGTGTCAACGATGTTCTGGTGACCATTCGAAAATCCACGTTTGGTTATATGGCTCAAGAATTAGGCGAATTGGTTCCTTATCTCATAAACCCATCCGACAACGAGATCTGCGAGACCGGAATAGGGACCGATCCCTGTAACCACCACACCCCAAATGGATTGGTATATAGTGTGCACAAATTATCTACACAAAAGATCCTTAATCAGTCCCATACCATGAAATACTTCCCAGATATCATGGGCACCGGTTGGCAACTGGTCTCACCATTTTGGATTTTTGGTTTTCCTTCCTCGCAAGTAAACAATTTAAGGGAAGAAAAATCAGAGTCTGGATGTTGAGTAAGGGCAATGACCGAAAGGAAATTGGAAGTGATTAAAACTGTAGCAATGGGTAAATCATTCAAATTACCCACAGATGACCCAACGAACAACAATGATGGAAGTGAATTTTAGAGTTGTAGATTATTTTCCTAAAAGGTGGTGGCGACACTCATTTAGAAGCATTCTTAACTTGAGAAATCCAGGGTAGGTCAAATAACTAGCTACGATCATGCCTGAGTTATATCCCCACTTTATTTCATGTAATATATATGATTTGCAGTAACAAGTGAAATTCCATGAGCGGTAAATGGTAGAAACCGATCAAAATTACTAATAATTCAAGTCAATTTTCTATGGCAGCCATTCAAAAATTCTCTTCTATATTACAAAACTTCAAGGAGACTCGTCGATCCCAAATTCAAAAATCCATTACAAATTACAATAATATCTAAATCCATACACAAATTTAACTTAATGAAAGTACAATTCCAGACGAGAATACCGTAGCACGAGGATGATGGACTAGCTGATGTTCCTGGGCAGTTGGCACTCCCTTCTTTCCTCCACTTGATAATCATTGAGACTTTACCGGTACCTCCAACCCATACTAGAGGTACTCTTCTTCACCCTTAGACCCCCTCGCCGCAAAGGGGACACACATATTCACAACCAAAATTCCTCTAGCTCCCAGCTCACCTCGCAAGGTAGATTCACGACTCTCTCTCAAGCTTGGTATCCCAACTCTCACAAGTAAAACCAACCAAAATTTATGCAACATCCCCTTACCCATAACAATTGTCCCCCTTTTCCCCTTTTTACCATTTGTTTTATAGGATTTTCCTTCATGGCAGTTTGCCACTTCACATTTAATTAACTTTTTAAATAATTAATTAAGAATTATTTCCCCCTTACATTTATCACCCTTTCCCCAATTTGCATAAGTAAATCCACATTTTATTTTAATAAAATTCAAATTTTCCCTCACCCTTCCTAAAAGTCTTTCTTAAATCACTCATAGTTGTCTCTTTATTCCCCTTATTTCTAATTAATGAGTGACGCCTTTCTAAAATTGAGTTGAGTTAAAATAGGATTCTTSTCTAATTAGAATAGTGTTAAGTAGACTCTAGACACATTTCTATGCACACACATTCTTTTATGTTTTATTCCTTTGTTCTCTTAAATTCCAATTAGGTATTTTCTSCAAACATGTGTATCGTATTAATTATTTAGAAGTATTTCATATTTATTATTTTCTTGAATTGGCTTGCCTTTTTCCTATRTTATTTAATTGTATTTTAGTTTTAGTATTTTCACCAAGCTTAGACTTAGGATTAAATTTTAAATAGGCTTGGACTTCCAAATGGGGATTTAAAATTAATCATTTCAATCCTTATTTAATTAATTAAATCTGACAGTGCTTACATATTATACAAGGTTTGATTATTCGATCAAGGTTTTCTAGGCCACCTACATTCATTGACTCAAGTTTTATTTCCGTGATGTGCCCTTCAAGACACACTCTGTGCTCCAAGCATTCCACTCGCCTTTGATTAATTTTTTTTTAATTACGTGACATGCCCTTCAAGACACACTTTATGCTCCAAGGGTTTCACTCTCCTTTGACTAGTTTTCATAGTTGTCCAACACCTGGAGTCAACACTCCATTCGGGCGACCTTGTGAGAGACTAAAGGATTATAAGTAATAAGGACCCTTCCTTATTACATGCCACTTAGAAATATTCATGAGTGATTGTCTCAGTCTGCCCTCACGATATCATGGACCTCTCAAACTAGGTAATCGTTAACCTACAATTTGAGCGATGGTGGGAGTGCTAGTAGGTTGTGACAGGGACATTGCCACACCTCTCCCTCAATATATGGTCTATGTTCATGCATCCATCAATGATACAAATTAAATGATCCATAAAGAATATAATAATATAATCGATCATATTTCACATATGCATGAATGAAATAATCAGACCAATACAATCCACTCCGTGACTCAATCCAAAGCCCAAGGAGGTCCATCGATGCAATGAACATCCCAATTTGTCAAATGTCCTACACACTAAGAGGAAAATTATAAATAGAATCTGTCAATACATATATATCAAATAACATAATATCATAATCCATCAACATCATCATAAAAACCCATAAGCGAACCATAACTACGTACTATAACCAGATCACTTGCACGCATGCATCCTCAAAGAATAAGTCAATAAAATGTGCTTGCAAGAGAGGGATGTTACATACACCCCCCTCTTAGTTTAAAATTCATCTCGAAGTTGTACAGTATATAAAATGCAGTAAAATAAAGCTGACAAGATCTATATGTCTAACTAACAAATAAATATGGAAATTGTTGGCACATATCATATGTGTCCTCCCAAGCAGTCGAGTGTGGACTACAATTCTCCCACTGGACCTTGACCTGATCGATTGTTCGATTTCATAGTTGTCGAATGCGAAGGTTTAGAATTCATATTGGCTCCACCATGAGTGCACCCTCATCCGACACCACAAGGAACTCATCTCCTCTCATGTGTAGGATTATTAACATAATGTTGCAAAACAAACACAGGAAAAACATTGTGCATGCACCTCAAAGAGTGAGGCAAGGCTATTCGATAGGCCATAGGTCCTTTCCTTTCCACAACTTTGAAAGGCCCCACAAAACTAGAAGATAGTTTATCACCCTTTCCAAACTTAGTCAAACTGTTGTGCAGTTTCACCTGCAAGAAAACTCGATCACCAACTTCATAGTTTCAGTCAATATAATGTGCATCAGTATAAATTATCTATCGATATCACACTTATTTAATCCTTTGCCTTATCATTTGAATTTGTTCTTCCATTTCTTGGATAATTTTAGGTCCTTCCAGGACCCTCTCCTCAATTTGATCCCAACTCAATGTCATTCGACATGGTCCCGATACAGAAACTGAAACGGTGCCATATTAACATTACCTTGATAGTTGTTGTTGAATGCAAACTCTACAAGTGGAAAGAAATATTCCCAATGTTTTGGTTGGTCTAAAGCATACATACGCAACATATCTTCCAAAATTTGGTTCCTTCTTTCTGTCTGCCTGTTTGTCTCAGGGTGATATGATGTACTAAAGTTCAGTTGTGTTCCAAGGCCTCTTGGGAAATAGTCCAAAATCGTGATGTAACCACCAATCCTCTATTAGGTATAATCATTCTCGGTACACCATGTAACCTTGCAATATCGTTGATAAAAACTCTGGCTATGTATGGAACTTAATACATCGTATTCATGGCAATAAAATGTTCATTCTTCGTAAGAGTGTCAATTACCATGGAAATTGAGTCATTCCTCCTTGTCATCAGTGGCAATCCAACAATAAATTCCATCGAAATGACCTCCCATCTTGATTTCAGAATGGCATGTGGTTTTAGTACTCCTGCCATATGTCTATGTTCATCCTTCACTCATTGATATTCTAGACATCTCTCCATGTAGATAACTATGTTCTCCTTCATCCCTTCTATAAGAATAAGGGCTTAAGGTTTTCCCTCATCTTCATGAATCCTGGATGAGCCATGTATACTACTCTATGATCTTTGATTAAGATAAAACTTCTTAATTTGTCGTTAGGAGGTATGTAAATCTGGTCATTATACCTCAACAATCTGTCTTTGTACAATGTATAACCTTCAAACTTTTGTACCATCATGGTGTATGTCCGATAGTTTCCCTAACCTCTTTATACTAGTCATCATCAAATTGTAGTTACAATCCTTTCTCGAAGATTCATATGAAGAGGTATCACCGAGAATATGCGTTTTCTCAAACTCAACAAATCTGCTACTTTGTTCACCATTTCGTCAATGTACTTAATCTCAAATCGTATTTGCTAAGTAATTTTGACCAACGCCTTTCCCATGCGTTCAAGTCATTCTACGTGAAAAGTGTTAGAATCCACAATGATATTTTTTTTCGTTCAAATTTCCTTCCAATCAGATAGTGTTTCCACACTCTCCAGACATACATAATGACCATAACTCCAAATCATGTGTTTCATAGTTCTCCTCATTCTTTCTTAATTTCCTTGAGATGTAGGTGATCACTCAACCATATTGCATCAATACTCTACCTAAACCTTCCTTGGACACGTCTTCGCATACCAATAAATCCATGTCCACATTGTGGACCTTCAATACCGACATTGTCATCAACATCCCCTTGATCCTTTGAAATGCTTCTATGCACTTCTTGGGCCATACAAACTTCTTGTTTTTCCTCTGCAATTATGACATTGGATTTGCTATCTTTGAAAAACCTTTGATGAACAGTTGGTAATATCCTGCTAAACCCAAAGGTTACATACTCCTGGTACGTTTGTCAATGCAGGCCATTCCATAATATCCTCTACCTTTCCGGGGTCCACAACGATGCCTTCGTCGGATATAACATGCTCTAAGTAATGAATCCTCAAGAGCATTTCGATAGTTTCCTATAAATATAGTAATACTAAGCACAAATGTTCGTCATGTTCTTCCCTTGTTCAAGAATATATCAATAAGTCGTCAATGAAGGCTTGAACAAATTGTCCAAGCATTCGTGGAACACCCCATTCACCAAGCTCATGAATACCCCGGGGAGTTTATTAGTACGAAAGGTAAAGTGATAAACGCATAATTTCTAAACCTCATCTTGATGCGGTCTTAAGAATATATTCCTCTTTAATTTGTAACTAGTGATATCATGATCTCAAGTTTATCTTTGGAAACAACCTCACTCCTTTCATTTGGTAAAAAAGATCGTCTATTCTTGGCAACAGATACTGGTTGTTGATCGTTTCCTTTTTCAATTGAGGGTAGTCAATACAGATTCTCTACAACCCATCCTTCTTTCTTATGTAAATAACAATCTCAACCCAAGGTGACACACTTGGACGTATAAGTCATAGGTCCAATAACTCCTCCAGTTATAGTTTCAAATCCTATAACTTAGGTGTTGATATCCAGTAATGCATTCTTGCTATTGGTTTAGTCCCAAGTTTCAAGTCGATGGTAAAATACAACTCTCTTTCGAGCGGCAAGCCTGGTAACTCTTATGGAAATACCTCAGTAAACTCTCGTACTACTAGAAGGTTTTCTAATCCTTCCTCCACGCCCTTGTTGTCGAGTGCTAAAATTGCATATAGATTTCATCCTTTGCACATTATCTTCTATAGTTGTAGGGAAGAAATGAACCTCATGGATAGTTCCTAGTTTATCCCTATAATCACTCTTCTTTCTCCCTAATCATCGGTCAAATCAACCATTTCATCTTACAGTTGAGTATCACATCATGCTATTCCAACGAGTCCATATCGATCACAAAGTCATAAGGTCCTAAGATCATGACATAATGGTTGGCATTCGTTACAAAATATCGTAAGTTAACACGACAATATTTAACCCTTCCTCCAACCTTCTGTTTGGCACCTGAAGCCATTTTTACGTATCTAAAGTCCTCTCGTTCGACTACTTTTAACTTAATTCATTTTGGTGTTTCACTATAAATAAAGCTCTATGTAGCACCGAGATCTATCAAAATACTAAAATTTTGGTTGGTGATGGTACCTGACGTATCAAGCACAATGGAGTGGTGCTTGGCCTAGTGGTTATTCATCGCGGCATGAATCTTATGGGCCTTGCCAAAATATACAATTGTAGTGTGTCCGTTTGACCCGGTCACTCTGGTATTTCTACTAGATAGTCTTGCTGGTAATGTGGCTCTCCATATGTCCAACACTTGGTCTTCGGTCCAATACTCCTGGCCCTCGAAGTAGAAGTTATTGGCCTACCAGCCATAGATCCTAGTCTGTTGTGTCAAGTCAGTCTTGTAGGAGTCCTACCCTGACCACTGTTGGTCAGTTATTCTTTAGTTATGAGGGCCTTCTGGACTTCCTCGTGCAATGTCTGAGGCACTAAGATCCTCACCTTCACACGACTGCATAAGTTAAGGGCGAACACAAAATTGTTCACCTTTAGCTTGTTAGAAAAACAGGATCGTGGAGCAATAAAATAAAACAAATGTGGAAACAAAACACAAAATATATACAATAGAATAGAGACACAGATTTACGTGGTTCACCTAGTGTGGAATACGTCCACCAGAGAAATTACCAGGTCCTTCCTTTATTATTAACCGACAAATGAAAGGATACAACCTACAACAAAACCCTCTGTAACTTCCTCTTCTTTCTCTCATAGTCTCCTCTCTCAGAATACAATACTTTCCATAATGCATAGTCGCAATACATTTCCCTCATAACAGAGAGTTGCCTTCTAGGGAAAAAAACCCTAACATAATTTCTACCATTAGATATGAGAATTTATAATGAATGGTCCAGATTTACAATCAAATTAAAATATACATTTACAAGGCAATTTTTCCTTCAGGGGCTTCGCCCCCAAACCCCCGTCAGAGGCCTGCTTGCCCCGAAAACTCCCAACTGGGGGAATATCCCCCCCTCGGACCCCATAGAGGGGGTCCTCCCCCTCTGCACTCCCCCATGTGAAAGAGTGTACATACTTCTAGGGTGTAAAGTATTCATGGGGTATAAACATGGCTAAAATCAAGGACCTCTAAGTCAAGAAGATAATCAGGCTCCACAAGCAACAATATCCCACTTGGAGACTGATCTCAACAACTCCACTGTTGTTGTATATGATGGAATCTGAACCTTCTTGGACTTGGAAAATTTCTCATCTTCATCTTCAATCTTGAAGACCAACTGAAACTAAGAAAGAACTCAGTTTCTCCCTGGTTACTTCCTTTGTTAACATGTCTGCAGGATTCTGGCTAGTGTGTATCTTTTCCAACTTCAAATGTCCATCTTCCAAGATGAATCCTATGAAATGGTACCTCAATTGTATATTCATAGTCTTCGAATGAAAGGCTGAGTTCTTTGCAAGGTGAATGGCACTCTGACTGTCATAGTACAACTTGTTGTTCTCTTGCTTCTTTCCCAATTCCTCCATAAACCTTTGTAACCAAATCATCTCTTTACTAGCCTCTGTAGTAACAACATACTTTGCCTCTGTTGTTGAAAATGCTACAAACTTATGTAGTTTAGAAATCCAACTTACTGTTGTTCCACCTATAGTAAAAACATACCCTGTGGTGCTCCTCCTCCTATCTTTATCACCTGCCATATTTGAATCAACACATCCCTATAGAAAAATGTTTGAACCTCCAAATCATAATGCATGAGTAGCAATACCTCTCAAATACCTGAGAATCCACTTTACTGCCTCCCAATGTTCTTTACCTGGATTGTTCATACACCTGCTCACAACTCCCACTACATGTGCACTATCTGGTCTTGTGCAAACCATTGCATACATCAAGATGCCAACTGCTAATGAATAAGGGACACTGAACATGTATTCTATCTTGTCCTGTGTCTTGGGACACATTTTCTTAGTTAATTTGAAATGGCTAGCCAAAGGTGTACTAACTGGTTTTGCAATCTACATTCTAAACCTCTCCAACACCTTCTTTGTGTATTCACCGTGAGACAATGTCAATTTGCGATTTTTCATGTCTCTTGTTATTCTCATGCCAAGGATTTTCTTTGCAGCACCCAAATCCTTCATCGCAAATGAATTGGATAATTTCTTCTTGAGCACATTTATATCTTTCATATTAGACCCTGCAACAAGCATGCCATCTACATACAATAGCAAGATAATATAGCTTCCATTTTGTAGCCTTTTAAAATAAACAGAGTGATCGAAATGACATCTACTATAACCCTTTTCTGTTATAAACCTGTCAAACTTCAAATACCACTGCCTTGGAGCTTGCTTTAGGCCATACAAGCTCTTCTTCAACCTTCATACCAAATTCTCCTTCCCTTTGACCTCATACCCCTGTGGATGCTAAATATAAATCTCTTCCTCCAAATCCACAGACGATTAGGTAAATGTTAAAAAGTAAACATATAAACTGATGTCTTTATAACAGCTCAGAAGTTAATGGATGAAATCAGAGCCATTGATTTATTGTGATGAGTAAGAATATTCTAGGCATATTTAATCTCGTCCATTAAAAACATATTAAGAACTAAAAACCTATTAAATGTGCCCATTGCCAATAGATGTACGCCTTTCAGTGTAATTATGCAGGGTGTTTTTGCTATCAACAAAACACCCAGGGTTAGTTCTCCCACTCATTCTATTACTTATTACTTTGTAGTGCGTTTTTACTGTTAGGAAAATGCCAAGGGGAATGCCTCCACGCATTCTATTAATTGATTAATGTGCAATGTTTTTATAGTCAAGAAATTGCCAAAGATAATACATTTTGATAACCGTGTGTTTATTACATCCATGAGATTGGTTCCTTATCTCATAAACGAGAGGGATAAACGTTCAGATAAGAGAGTTCATTAAGGAAAACTACACTGACGCCTTTGATCCCAACATTCTTCCTTGTATTCAGAGAAAGACCGGTTTTAGTCCTGTCAGTCTCGACAAAAAAATGAAGTTGCATGTCGACGACTATTTCTTAGTTTACGTGGCGAGTATTTCTCAAGGACACATAGCCAAGCTCAACGAGACACTTACCCTCCTTCGGAATAAAATGAGAAATAAATTCAATGTCCCATGGAAGAGAGGAATTCGATTCTAGTCATTAGAAGGCTCTGATAGACATGTGGGTTCTTAGTGTCAACGATGTTCTGGTGACCATTCGAAAATCCACGTTTGGTTATATGGCTCAAGAATTAGGCGAATTGGTTCCTTATCTCATAAACCCATCCGACAACGAGATCTGCGAGACCGGAATAGGGACCGATCCCTGTAACCACCACACCCCAAATGGATTGGTATATAGTGTGCACAAATTATCTACACAAAAGATCCTTAATCAGTCCCATACCATGAAATACTTCCCAGATATCATGGGCACCGGTTGGCAACTGGTCTCACCATTTTGGATTTTTGGTTTTCCTTCCTCGCAAGTAAACAATTTAAGGGAAGAAAAATCAGAGTCTGGATGTTGAGTAAGGGCAATGACCGAAAGGAAATTGGAAGTGATTAAAACTGTAGCAATGGGTAAATCATTCAAATTACCCACAGATGACCCAACGAACAACAATGATGGAAGTGAATTTTAGAGTTGTAGATTATTTTCCTAAAAGGTGGTGGCGACACTCATTTAGAAGCATTCTTAACTTGAGAAATCCAGGGTAGGTCAAATAACTAGCTACGATCATGCCTGAGTTATATCCCCACTTTATTTCATGTAATATATATGATTTGCAGTAACAAGTGAAATTCCATGAGCGGTAAATGGTAGAAACCGATCAAAATTACTAATAATTCAAGTCAATTTTCTATGGCAGCCATTCAAAAATTCTCTTCTATATTACAAAACTTCAAGGAGACTCGTCGATCCCAAATTCAAAAATCCATTACAAATTACAATAATATCTAAATCCATACACAAATTTAACTTAATGAAAGTACAATTCCAGACGAGAATACCGTAGCACGAGGATGATGGACTAGCTGATGTTCCTGGGCAGTTGGCACTCCCTTCTTTCCTCCACTTGATAATCATTGAGACTTTACCGGTACCTCCAACCCATACTAGAGGTACTCTTCTTCACCCTTAGACCCCCTCGCCGCAAAGGGGACACACATATTCACAACCAAAATTCCTCTAGCTCCCAGCTCACCTCGCAAGGTAGATTCACGACTCTCTCTCAAGCTTGGTATCCCAACTCTCACAAGTAAAACCAACCAAAATTTATGCAACATCCCCTTACCCATAACAATTGTCCCCCTTTTCCCCTTTTTACCATTTGTTTTATAGGATTTTCCTTCATGGCAGTTTGCCACTTCACATTTAATTAACTTTTTAAATAATTAATTAAGAATTATTTCCCCCTTACATTTATCACCCTTTCCCCAATTTGCATAAGTAAATCCACATTTTATTTTAATAAAATTCAAATTTTCCCTCACCCTTCCTAAAAGTCTTTCTTAAATCACTCATAGTTGTCTCTTTATTCCCCTTATTTCTAATTAATGAGTGACGCCTTTCTAAAATTGAGTTGAGTTAAAATAGGATTCTTCTCTAATTAGAATAGTGTTAAGTAGACTCTAGACACATTTCTATGCACACACATTCTTTTATGTTTTATTCCTTTGTTCTCTTAAATTCCAATTAGGTATTTTCTGCAAACATGTGTATCGTATTAATTATTTAGAAGTATTTCATATTTATTATTTTCTTGAATTGGCTTGCCTTTTTCCTATGTTATTTAATTGTATTTTAGTTTTAGTATTTTCACCAAGCTTAGACTTAGGATTAAATTTTAAATAGGCTTGGACTTCCAAATGGGGATTTAAAATTAATCATTTCAATCCTTATTTAATTAATTAAATCTGACAATGCTTACATATTATACAAGGTTTGATTATTCGATCAAGGTTTTCTAGGCCACCTACATTCATTGACTCAAGTTTTATTTCCGCGATGTGCCCTTCAAGACACACTCTGTGCTCCAAGCATGCCACTTGACTTTGACTATTTTTTTTTTTTAATTGCGTGATGTGCCCTTCAAGACACACTTTATGATCTAAGGGTTCCACTCTCCTTTGACTGGTTTTCATAGTTGTCCAACACCTGGAGTCAACACTCCATTCGAGCGACCTTGTGAGAAACTAAAGGATTATAAGGAATAAGGACCCTGCCTTATTGCACGCCACTTAGAAATATTCATGAGTGATTGTCTCAGTCTGCCCTCACGATATCATGGACCTATCAAACTAGGTAATCGTTAACCTACAATTTGAGCGATGGCATGAGTGCTAGTAGGTTGTGACAGGGACATTGCCACACCTCTTCCTCAATATATGGTCTATGTTCATGCATCCATCAATGTTACAAATTCAATGATCCATAAAGAATATAATAATATAATCAATCATATGTCACATATGCATGAATGAAATAATCATACAAATACAATCCACTCTGTGACTCAATCCAGAGGCCAAGGAGGTCCATCGATGCAATCAACATCCCAATTTGTCAAGTGTCCTACAAACTTAGGGGAAACTTGTAAATAGAATCTGTCAATACATATATATCAAATAACATAATATCATAATCCATCAACATCATCATAAAAACCCATAGGCGAACCATAACCAGGTACTATAACCAGATCACTTGCACTCATGCATCCTCAAATAATAAGTCAATAAAATGTGCTTGCAAGAGAGGGATGTTACATACACCCCCCTCTTTGTTTAAAATTCATCTCGAAGTTGTACAGTATATAAAATGCATTAAAATAAAACATCTGACAAGATCTATATGTCTAACTAACAAATAAATATGGAAATTGTTGGCACATATCATATGTGTCCTCCCAAGAAGTCAAGTGTGGACTACAATTCTCCCACTGGACATTGACCTTATCGATTGTTCGATGTTATAGTTGTCGAATGCAATGGTCTAGAATGCATATTGGCTCCACCATGAGTGCACCCTCGTCCGACACCGCAAGGAACTCATGTCCTCTCATGTGTAGGATTATTAACATAATGTTGCAAAAAAAATATAGGAAAAACATTGTGCATGCGCTTCAAAGTGGGAGGCAAGGCTAATCGATAGGCCATAGGTCCTTTCCTTTCCGCAACCTTGAAAGGCCCCAGAAAACTAGAAGAGAGTTTATCACCCGTTCCAAACTTAGTCAAACTGTTGTGCAGTTTCACCTGCAAGAAAACTCGGTCGCCAACTTCATAGTTGCGGTCAATGAGATGTGCATCAGTATAAATATTTTGTCGATATCACACTTATTTAATCCTTTGCCTTATCATTTGAATTTGTTCTTCCATTTCTTGGATAATTTTTGGTCCCACCATGACCCTATCCTCAATTTGATCCCAACTCAATGTCGTCCGACATGGTCCCCATAGAGAAACTAAAACGGTGCCATATTAACATTACCTTGATAGTTGTTGTTGAATGCAAAATCTACAAGTGGAAAGAAATATTCCCAATGTTTCGGTGGGTCTAACACATACATACGCAACATATCTTCCAAAATTTGGTTCTTTCTTTCTGTCTTCCCATTTGTCTCAAGGTGATATGATGTACTAAAGTTCATTTGTGTTCCAAGGCCTCTTGGGAACTAGTCAAAAATCGTGATGTAACCACCAATCCTCTGTCGGGTATGATCATTCTCGGTACACCATGTAACCTTGCAATATCGTTGATAACAACTCTGGCTATGTCTGGCACTTAATACGTCGTATTCATGGGAATAAAATGTTCATTCTTCGTAAGAGTGTCAATTACCATGAAAATTGAGTCATTCCTCCTTGTCATCAGTGGTAATCCAACAATAAATTCCATCGAAATGACCTCCCATCTCAATTTCAGAATGGCGTGTGGTTGTAGTACTCCTGCCAGATGTCTATGTTCATCCTTCACTCATTGATATTCTAGACATCTCTCCATGTAGATAACTATGTTCTCCTTCATCCCTTCTAGAAGAATACGGGCTTAAGGTTTTCCCTCATCTTCATGAATCCTGGATGAGCCATGTATACTGCTCTATGAGCTTTGATTAAGTAAAAACTTCTCAATTTGTCGTTAGGAGGTATGTAAATCTGGTCATTATACCTCAACAATCTGTCTTTGTACAATGTATAACCTTCAAATTTTGGTACCATCATGGTGTATGTCCGATAGTTTCCCTAACCTCTTTATACTAGTCATCGTCAAATTGTAGTTACAATCCTTTCTCGAAGATTCATCTGAAGAGGTATCACCGAGAATATGCGTTTTCTCAAACTCAACGAATCTGCTACTTTATTCACCATTTTTTCAATGTACTTAATCTCAAATCGTATTTGCTAAGTAATTTTGACCAACGCCTTTCCCATGTGTTCAAGTCATTCTACGTGAAAAGTGTTGCAATCTACAATGATATATTTTTTTCGTTCAAATTTCCTTCCAATCAGATAGTGTTTCCACACTCTCCAGACATACATAATGACCATAACTCCAAATCATACATTTCATAGTTCTCCTCATTCTTTCTTAATTTCCTTGAGATGTAGGCGATCACTCAACCATATTGCATCAATACTCTACCTAAACCTTCCTTGGACACGTCTTCACATACCAATAAATCCATGTCCACATTGTGGACCTTCAGTACCGACATTGTCATCAACATCCCCTTGATCCTTTGAAATGCTTCTATGCACTTCTTGGGCCATACAAACTTCTTGTTCTTCTTCTGCAATTATGAGATTTGATTTGCTATCTTTGAAAAACCATTGATGAACCATTGGTAATATCCTGCTAAACCCAAAGGTTACATACTCCTAGTATGTTTGTCAATGCAGGCCATTCCGTAATATCCTCTACCCTTGCGGGGTCGACAATGATGCCTTCGTCAGATATAGCATGCCCTAAGTAATGAATCCTCAAGAGAACTTCGACAGTTTCCTATAAAGACAATAATACTAAGCACAAATGTTCGTCACGTTCTTCCCTCATTCGAGAATATATCAATATGTCATCAATGAAGGCTTGAACAAATTTTCCAAGCATTCGTGGAACACCCCATTCACCAAGCTCATGAATACCCCAGGGATTTTGTTAATACAAAAGGTAAAGTGATAAACGCAAAATGTCTAAACCTCATCTTGAATGCGGTCTTAAGAATATATTCCTCTTTAATTTGTAACAAGTGATATCATGATCTCAAGTTTATCTTTGGAAACAACCTCACTCCTTTCATTTGGTAAAAAAAATTGTCTATTCTTGGCAACATATACTGGTTCTTGATCGTTTCCTTTTTCAATTGAGGGTAGTCAATACAGAGTCTCTACAACCCATCCTTCTTTCTCATAAAAATAACAATCGCAACCCTATGTGACACACTTGGACATATAAGTCATAGGTCCAATAACTACTCTAGTTATAGTTTCGAATCATATAACTCAGGTGTTGACATCCAATAATGCATTCTTGCTATCAGTTTAGTTCCAAGTTTCAAGTCGATGGTAAAATCCAACTCTCTTTCGAGCGGCAAGCCTGGTAACTCTTCTGGAAATACGTTAGCAAACTCTCGTACTACTAGAAGGTTTTCTAATCCTTCCTCCATGCCCTTGTTGTTGAGTTCTAAAATTGCATATAGATTTCATCCTTTGCGCATGCTCTTCTATAGTTGTACTAAAGAAATGAACCTCATGGATAGTTCCTAGTTTATCCCTAATCATCGGTCAAATCAACCATTTCATCTTACAGTTGAGTATCGGATCATGCTATTCAAACGAGTCCATATTGATCACAAAGTCATAAGGTCCTAAGATCATGACATAATGGTTGGCGTTCATTACAAAATATCCTAAGTTAACACGACAATATTTAACCCTTCCTCCAACCTTCTGTTTGGCAACAGAAGCCATTTTGACATATCTAAAATCGTCTCGTTCGACTACTTTTACCTTAATTCATTTTGGTGTTGCACTATAAATAAAGCTCTATGTAGCACCGAGATCTATCAAAATACTAAAATTTTGGTTGGTGATGGTACCTGACGTATCGAGCACAATGGAGTGGTGCTTGGCCTAGTGGTTATTCATCGCGACATGAATCCTGTGGGCCTTGCCAAAACATACAATTGTAGTGTGTCCGTTTGACTCGGTCACTCTGGTATTTCTACTAGACAGTCTTGCTGGTAATGTGGCTCTCCATATGTTCAACACCCGGTCTTCGATCCAATACTCCTGGCCCCCGAAGTCGAAGTTATTGGCCTGCCATCCATAGATCCTAGTCTGTTATGTCAAGTCAATCTTGTAGGAGTCCTGCCCTAACCATTGTTGGTCAGTTATTCCTCAGTGATGAGGGCCTTCTGGACTTCCTCATGCAATTTCTGAGGCATTAAGATCCTCACCTTCACACGACTGCAGAAGCTAAGGCCAAACACAAAATTGTTCACCTTTAGCTTGTTAGAAAAACAGGATCGCGGAGCAATAAAGTAAAACAAATGTGGAAACAAAACACAGAATATATACAATAGAATAGAGACACAAATTTACAGTTGAAAGCAAGGACCTCTGAATCAAGAAGATAATCAGGCTCCACAACCAACAATATCCCACTTGGAGACTGATCTCAACAACTCCATTATTGTTGTATATGCTGGACTCTGAACCTTCTTGGACCTGGAAAATTTCTCATCTTCATCTTCAATCTTGAAGACCAACTAAAACTAAGAAAGAACTCAGTTTCTCCCTCGTTACTTCCTTTGTTAACATGTTTGCAGGATTCTGGCTACTGTGTATCTTTTCCAACTTCAAATGTCCATCTTCAAAGACGAATCGTATGAAATGGTACCTCAATTGTATATTCATAGTCTTCGAATGAAAGGCCGAGTTCTTTGCAAGGTGAATGGAACTCTGACTGTCACAGTACAACCTGTTGTTCTCTTGCTTCTTTCCAAATTCCTCCATAAACCTCTGTAACCAAATCATCTCTTTACTATCCTCTATAGCAGGAACAAACTTTGCTTATGTTGTTGAAAATGCAACAACCTTTTGTAGTTTAGAAATCCAACTTACTGTTTTTCCACCTATAGTAAAAACATACCCTGTGGTGCTCCTCCTGCTATATTTATCACCTGCCATATCTGAATCAACATATCCCTGTAGAAAAATGTTTGAACCTCCAAAACATAATGCATGAGTAGCAGTACCTCTCAAATACCTGAGAATCCACTTTACTACCACCCAATGTTCTTTACCTGGATTGTTCATACACCTGCTCACAAATCCCACTACATGTGCAATATCTGGTCTTCTGCAAACCATTGCATAGATCAAGATGCCAACTGCTAATGAATAAGGGACCCTGGACATGTATTTTATCTTCTCCTGTGTCTTGGGACACATTTCCTTAGTTAATTTGAAATGGCTAGCCAAAGGTGTACTAATTGGTTTTGCAATCTACATTCTAAACCTCTCCAACACCTTCTTTGTGTATTCACCCTGAGACAATGTCAATTTGTGATTTTTCCTGTCTCTTGTTATTCTCATGCCAAGGATTTTCTTTACAACACCCAAATCCTTCATGTCGCAAATGAATTGGCTAATTTCTTCTTGAGCACATTTATATCTTGCATATTAGACCCTACAACAAGAATTTCATCTACATACAATAGCAAGATAATATAGCTTCCATTTTGTAGCCTTTTAAAATAAACACAGTGATCAGAATGACATCTACTATAACCCTTTTCTGTTATAAACCTGTCAAATTTCAAATACCACTGGCTTGGAGCTTGCTTTAGGCCATACAAGCTCTTCTTCAACCTGCATACCAAATTCTCCTTCCCTTTGACCTCATACCCCTGTGGCTGCTGCATATAAATCTCTTCCTCCAAATCCACGGACGATTAGGTAAATGTTAAAAAGTAAACATATAAACTGATGTCCTTATAACAGCTCGAAAGTTAATGGATGAAATCAAAGCCATTCATTTATTGTGATGAGTAAGAATATTCTAGGCATATTTAATCTCATCCATTAAAAATGTTTTAAGAACTAAAAACCTATTAAATGTGCCCATTTTCAATAGATGTACGCCTTTCAGCGTAATTATACAGGGTGTTTTTGCTGTCAACAAAACACCCAGGGTGAGTTCTCCCACTCATTCTATTATTTATTACTATGTAGTGTGTTTCTACTGTCAGGAAAATGGCAAGGGGAATGCCTCCACGCATTCTATTAATTTATTAATGTGCAAGGTTTTTATAGTCAAGAAATAACCAAAGATAATACATTTCGATAACCGTGTCTTTATTACATCCATGAAATTGGTTCCTTATCTCATAAACGAGAAGGATCAACGTTCAGATAAGAGAGTTCATTAAGGAAAACTACACTGACGCCTTTAATCCCAACATTCTTCTCTGTATTCGGAGAAAGACCGATTTTAGTCTTGTTAGGATCGACAAAACAATGAAGTTGCACGTCGACGACTATTTCTTAGTTTATGTGGTGAGTATTTCTCAAGGCCACATAGCCAAGCTCAACGAGACACTTACCCTCATTTGGGATGAAATAAGAAATAAGTTCAATGTCCCATGGAAGAGGGGAATTTGATTCTGGTCATTAGAAGGCTCTGAGAGACATGTGGGTTCTTAGTGTCAACAATGTTCTGGTGAACATTCGAAAATCCATGTTTGGTTATGTGGCTCAAGAATTAGGCGAATTGGTTCCTTATCTCATAAACCCATCCGACGACGAGATCTGCGAGACCAGAATAGGGACCGATCCCTGTTACCACCACGACCCAAATGGATTTGTATATAGTGTGCACAAAGTATCAGCACAAAAGATCCTTAATCAGTCCCAGACCATGAAATACTTCCCAGATATCATGGGCACCGGTTGGCAACTGGTCTCACCATTTTCGCTTTTTGGTTTTCCTTCCTCACAAGTAAACAATTTTAGGGAAGAAAAATCGGAGTCTGGATGTTGACTAAGGGCAACGACTGAAAGGAAATTGGAAGTGATAAAAATTGTATCAATGGGTAAATCATTCAAATTACCCACAGATGACCCAACTAACAACAACGATGGAAGTGAATTTCAGAGTTGTAGATTATTTTCCTAAAAGGTGGTGGCGACACTCATTTAGCAACATTCTTAACTTGA
>JZKD02S1698012.1:482410-517243 GCA_000966675.3 Picea glauca | reverse complement strand
ACAACCTTCACTTGCCAACTGCCCTGTTGAAATCAGATTTTTCCTTAAATCTGGAACATGTCTTACCTCTTTCAACAACCATTGGTTTCCATTGTGTTGCTTTATTTTTACCTTTTTCATTCCAAAAATTTTGCATGGTGCATCATCACCCAAATGAACCGGTCCAAAATCACCTTGAAAATAATCTAGAAAATGTTTCCAATGGGGTGTGGCATGAAATGAAGCTCCTAAATCTACTACCCAAGACTCAAAAATATTATCTATAGAAAGAATCAAAGAATCTTGTAAAACATCACATGTTACATTTGCTTCCTGATTTATCTCCTGTTGTCCATCTCTTTGTTTCTTTGGAGCTCTCCAGTCTTTCTTCAGATGTCCTTTTTTCCCACAATTCCAGCACTCTATCTTTCAAAGTCTGGATTTTGATCTTCCCTTCCTAGAATTCCCGCGGTTCCCTGAGCCCTTTCCTCTATCCTTTTGTCTTCCCCTATTCTCCATGTTCAGTGCATTACCTAATGTCTCACCTGTTCTTTTCCATCACATTTCCTCACTAAGGATAACACTAACAACATCATCAAATTTTAAAGTATTTGAATCAGAGACAGAGTTACATACAACCATGACCAAGCCATTCTAGTTTTCTAGAAATGAGCATAATATTAGAAGATCCCTAACCTCATCATCAAAGTCCACTTTTACAAAACTTAGTTGATTAGTAACCATATTAAATTCATTTAAATGATCTGCAACAGACCCACCTTTTGACATATTCATATTAAATAATCTCTTCATTAGAAATACCTTATTGGAGGCCGAGGTTTTTTCATACAGTTTAGCCAGTGCATCCATCAGATCCTTCGTTTTCTTTTCTTTTGAAATATTGAAAGCCACAGACACTGCCAAGCTCAGACGTATCATTCCTAGAGCCTTTCTGTCAAGAATCTCCCATTCTTCATCCTTCATGGTCGTCGTCTTCTTTTCTAATCTGTCCAATGGTAGGAATAGATCCTTTTGATATAAATAATCTTCCATCTACATCTTCCATAAGTGGTAGTTTTGGCCATTAAATTTCTCGACCCTAAACTTTCCATCTTCTAACATTGCTCCCACTCGAACTAGGAACACTCTTTTCTTGTGAGTTACCTTTCACTCTGATACCAGTTGTTAGAAAAACAGGACCGCAGAAAAATAAAATAAAACAAATGCAGAAACAAAACACAGAAGATACACAATACAATAGAGACATAGATTTACGTGGTTCACCCAGTGTGAGCTACGTCCACCAGAGAAATTGCCAGGTCCTTCCTTTATTATTATCTAGCAAATGAAGGGATACAACCTACAACAAAACCCGCTATAAGTTCCTCTTCTTTCTCTCATAGTCTCCTCTCTCAGAATACAATACTTTCCATAATGCATAGCCTCAATACATTTCTCTCATAATAGAGAATTGCCTTCTAGGGAAAAAAACCCTAACATAATTTCTACCATCAAATCTGCGATCTTATAATGAATGGTCCATATTTACAATCAAATTACAATATACATTTATAAGGCAATTTTTCCTTCCGGGGCCTGCTTGCCCCGGAAACCCCCATCCGGGGGGATAGCCCCCCTGGACCTCGTATAGGGGGTACCCCCCCTTTGCACTCCCCCGCGTGAAAGAGTGTACATACTTCTGGGGTGTAAAGTCTTCATGGGGTATAAACACAGCTAAAAGCAAGGACCTCTGAATCAGGAAGATAATCAGGCTCCACAACCAACAAGTTTCTTAGTGTTTATATGTGGAGCATACCAAGAAGCTCCATGAATCGGGTCTCATACTCATGAATCATATGAAAACCTTGTCGTAAGGTGTTGAACTTATTAATAAGTCCTCTCCTAGAACCGCTCCTCAAAAATTTAACACGACACGTCTTCAACATCCATGTTTAGTTGAGGTAGGAGTGTCTTCCATCATAGAAGAGTGCTCCCCTTCAAATGAAATACCAACATGTGAACTTTCATGTTAGAGGTTTAATCGTGAAGTGTGAAGCACATTGCCATGTTCTCCAACCATGCCCTGACAGTTAATCCATCCGTGGAACTCGTGAACTCGGGAAACTTAACCTTCTCAAGTTCTCTGTGAATGCTACCACTACCCACTGGAGCACACTATGAACCCTCATTGGGTATAGGTGCCTTGGGCTCATCTTTATTTAGTTGGTTAATCAAGGCCTCTGACATCCTTTGGAATGAACTCATAAATCCGACCACATCCCCACAACAATATTCTCTTGTCCAATGATTTCTTATTCTCCTTGGGGGTTAGACCCCTCTGGCGTGGATGCAACTGGAGGCGTCAGACCTCTGCCCCTGGTACCACATCGTCTACCTCCATGGCGTCCTCTGACCATAATTATGAAATGGATGAATTTAAATTTTAAATAGAGATAATTTATTAACTAGGTGTTTAATATAGTGGAAGGCGTAATAATTCCCAAGTTGCAGTGTTGAATATGCTACGATACCACATGTAATGACCCCTTTGTTGCGACTATGAATAACGAAGTGCAATAGGTAATAAAAACAAAATTGCATTAGGAAATTAATGTCAACACATAAATCATAGCAACGCATAATAAACATGACATCATAATTAAAAGAATTACAAATGACACGTCATCGAAATAAATAACGACACAAGGCCACACATTAACAATAATAGAAACAAAACATGTTCAATGCATAGACATAAATAGCGACGTAGTTCAACACATTACATTCAACTGAAGAAAATATATGTAATGATCAACCAGACACTGAAAATTAAAATAACTACCCACCCAACCTATCTTGCATGGTTAGGACCTCCAAGACACATAAGCAAAACTCAGGCTTAGGATTCATCTGATTGATTTTGACCATTTAAGGTCTCAGGGATGGCGATTGTTCTAAGGAATAAGGAGGTGTCTAAGTCACATAATCAATCACATATCATCATTATTCTAATGGCACAAGAGAATATAAATACTTAATCAATCCTAGGCCAACATTATTCAAAGGCACAAGAGTAATCAACATTATTTTCAATGGTGCAAGAGAATATAAATTCTTAATCAATCATATGTCAACATTATTCTATTGGCGCAAGAGTAATCAAATTTATTTTAAATGGCACAAGAGAATATAAATGATTATCAATTCTATTTTCATGGTGCAAGGGATCTAATCACCTAACCATCCATACTTCACATTTATTTTTGTGGCGCAAAAATAATCCAATCACATAACCATCCATACTTCACATTTATTTTGTGGCGCAAAAATAATTATCAATTCTATTTTTGTGCCGCAAGGTAAACAAATTTCTAAAAGAATCATACAATGCATTATTTTCATGGCGCCTCAAAATGCGGAAGTATAAATTCGAGTAAGAGAATAGCACATAAGATTAATGAAAACTTCTTGATGTAAGTAAAATCTTAATTGCAGCTAGAGATCTAATAAAAATGGGACAACCAAATCATAACAAGTGTTATGTAAGAGTTTCGAGTTACTTACACATCCAGTTCAAGCACTATAAGAAGCTCAATCATGTGCAAGCCATATAAAACCTTCTTAGGTTAACTTGTATACTCGTGTATAGGGAACTAAATCAACTATTCCTTGATAACATAGATCTAATACTTATACAAGAAAATAATTGTTTTCATTATTAGTACCCCAAAGGAGTGATAAACAATGTAGCTCTAATCTAACAATAGACTTGGGTCTTAATATATATTGGACCAACATAACTAATATAAAAGCATGAGAGGGTATTATGATGCCTTCTAATTTCCTCAAAATCCTACTCCTTTACCCACCCAAGTAAAATTTAGTAGGGTAATAGAAAACCAAAAATATAAGGGTTCAACGATTAAAAGTTACCCTAGGAGTACCATAGAATTAATATTACACCACTAAACCTTTAATTGGAAAAATTTCTCACCCATTATTAATAGAAGGAGTGGTTATCCCTTAGGGTTATTACTCATTCCCTTAGGGTTCTTACTCATTTGAATATATTGCATACCTATAGAACTATGGGAAAAGGGTTAATTTTGCAATATACTTTAAGTCTGCTGTATTTTTCAATCGGTGTTTTTAGTTGCATTTCTAGGTCGGTTAATTTGCTTCCTTCATGCCTTCCACGGTGTTTATAAGAAGGGCTGATGATCTTAACCGGGAATAACCTTTCTTGCGGTTTTTGATAGATGTGTTCAATTGGGCGATCACATAATGCTCTTGATGCCAAGGTTTCTCCTTCACTTCCCATCAAATTAGTCAGTCAGAATAATGCCCAAATGAAAGATCCACATATTCTATTCAATTATTTATTGTGTAGGGTGTTCTGACTTTCAGGAAAATTCCCAGGGTGAATGCTCCCACGCATTCTATTATTTGTTATTGTGCAGTGTGTTTTCACTATCAGGAAAATGCCAAGGGGAATTCCCCCACACATTCTATTAATTGATTATTGTACAGGGTTGTTACAGTCAGAAAATTGTCAAGGATGAAGCTCCACGCATTCTTATTAATTGATTAATGTGTAAGGTTTTTACAATCAGGAAATCACTAAGGAGGAAGCTCCACATGTTCTTATTAATTCATTAATGTGCATGGTTTTTACAGTCACGAACTCACCAAGGAGAATATATGTCGATAATCGTGTGTTTATTACATCCACTGGATTGGTTCCTTATCTCATAAACGATAAGGATCTACGTTCGGATAAGAGAGTTTGTTAAGGAAAACTACACTGATGCCTTTGATCCCAACATTATTCTCTACATTCGGAGAAAGGCCGGTTTTAGTTCTGTTGGGCATCGAAAAAAATGAAATTGCACGCCAATGACTATTTCTTAGTTTATGTGGTGAGTCTTGCTCAAGGCCACATAGTCAAGCTCAACAAGATGCTCTAATAGAAACAAGAAAGAACTTCAAAGTCTCATGGCAGCTGGTGGATGGAAGAGAGGACTTCAATTCTAGTCATCAGCAAGAGGCTCTAATAGACATGTTGGTTCCCAGTCTCAGCGATGTTCTGCTGGCCAGTCGAAAATACACGTTTGGTTATTTGGCTTTAGCATTAGGCAGATTGGTTCCTTATCTCATAAATCCATCCAAGGACGAGATCTGCGAGACCAGAATAAGGATCGATCCCTGCTATCACCACGGCCCAAATGGATTAGTATGTAGTGCGGAAAAATTATATGCACAAGAGCTCCTAAATTTGTGCTATACCGTGAAATACTGCCCAGATATCAAGGGCACCGGTTGACAACTAGCCCCACCATTATGGCTTTTTGGTTTTCCTTCCTTGAAACTAACCGATTTTAGGGAAGCAAAATCAAAGTCTGAATGTCGACTAAGGGTAGCAACCAAAAGGAAATTGGTAGTGATTAAAAATGTAGCAGTGGTTAAATCATTCAACATACTCACGGATGACCCAGCTAAAAACAACGATGTAAGTGAAATTCAAAGTTGTATATTATTTTCCTAAAAGGTGGTGGCAACACTCATTTAACAACATTCTTAACTTGTGATCATGCCTAAATTATATCCCCACTTTATTGCATGTAATATATATGGTTTTCAGTAACAAGTGAAATGCCATGGGCAGTAAATGCTAGACAACGATTAAAATTTCTAATAATTCAAGTCAATTTTGTGTGGACATAAGCAACATTCAAGCCTAGGATTCATCTGATTGATTTTTACCATTTAAGGTCTCAGGGCTGGCGATTATTCTAAGAAACAAGAAGGTGTCTAAGTCCCATAATCAATCACATATCATCATAATTCTAATGGCGCAAGAGAATATAAATACTTAATCAATCCTAGGACGACATTATTCAAAGGCACAAGAGTAATCAACATTATTTTCAATGGTGCAAAAGAATATAAATGCTTAATCAATCATATGTCAGCATTATTCTATTGACGCAAGAGTAATCAACTTATTTTAAATGGCGTGAAATAATATAAATGATTATCAATTCTATTTTCATGGTGCAAGGGATATACTCACCTAACCATCCATACTTCACATTTATTTCGTGGCACAAAAATAATTCAATCACATAACCATCCATACTTCACTCTATTTCGTGGTACAAAAATAATTTTCAATTCTATTTTCGTAGCGCCAGGTAAACAAATTTCTAAAAAAATCATACAATGCATTATTTTCATGGCACCTCAAAATGCGGAAGTATAAAATCGAGTAAGATAATAGCACATAATATTAATGAGAACTTCTTGGCGTAAGTAAAATCTTAATTGCATCTAGAGATCTAATACAAATGGGACAACCAAACCATAACAAGCACTATGTAAGTGTTTTGAGTTACTTACACATCCATTTTAGGCACTATAAGAAGTTCAATCATGTGCAAGCCATATAAAACCTTCTTAGATTAACTTATATACTCATGTATAACGCACTAAATCAACTATTCCTTGATAACATAGATCTAATACTTATACAACGAAATAATTGTTTGCACTATTAGTACCCCAAAGGAGTGATAAACAATGTAGCTCTAATCTAACAATAGACTTAGGTCTTAATATATTTTGGACCAACATAACTAATATAAAAGAATGAGAGGGTATTATGATGCCTTCTAATTTCCTCAACATCCTACTCCTTTACCCACCCAAGTAAAATTTAGTAGGGTAATAGAAAACCAAAAATCTAAGGGTTGAACGATTGAAAGTTACCCTAGGAGTACGATAGAATTAATATTACACAACTAAACCTTTAATTGGAAAAACTTCTCACCCATTATTAATAGAAGGAGTGGTTATCCCTTAGGGTTATTAGTCATTTGAATACATTACATACCTATATATCTATGGGAAAAGGGTTAATTGTGCAGTATACTTTACATCTACTGCATTTTTCAATCGGTGTTTTTAGTTGCGTTTCTAGGTCGGTTAATTTTTCTTCCTTCACACCTTCCACGGTGTTTATAAGAAGGGTTGATGATCTTAACTGGGAATAAATCTGCTTGCGGTTTTTGTTAGATGCATTCAATTGGGTGATCACGGAATTCTCTCGATGCCAAGGTTTCTCCTTCGCTTCCCGTTAAATTCGCCAATCATAATAACGCCCAAATGAAATATCCACATATTCTATTCAATTGTTTATTGTGCAGGGTGTTCTTACTTTCACGAAAATTCCCAGAGTGAATGCTCCCACGCATTCTATTATTTATTATTGTGCAATGTGTTTTTACTATCAGGAAAATGCCAAGGGGAATGCCCCCGCACATTTTACTGTCACGAAATCATCGAGGAGGAAGATCCACGCATTCTTATTAATTAATTATTGTGCAGGGTTTTTACAGTCAGGAAATCGCCAAGGAGGAATCTCCACACGTTCTTATTAATTGATTAATGTGCATGGTTTTTACAGTCAAGAACTCGCCAAGGAGAACATATTTTGATAACCGTGTGTTTATTACATCTACCAGATTGGTTCCTTATCTCATAAATGATAAGGATCGACGTTCGAATAAGAGAGTTTGTTAAGGAAAACTACACTGACACCTTTGATCCCAACATTCTTCTCTGCATTCGGAGAAAGGTCAGTTTCAATCCTGTTGGGCTCCAAAAAACAATGAAGTTGCACGCCAACGACTATTTCTTGGTTTATGTTGTGAGTCTTTCTCAAGGCCACATAGCCAAGCTCAAAAAAACACTTCCCCTTGTTCGGAACGAAACAAGAAAGAACTTCAAAGTCTCATGGCAGCTGGTGGATGGAAGAGAGGACTTCAATTCTGGTCATCAGCAGGAGGCTCTAATAGACATGTGGGTTCCCAGTCTCAGCGATATTCTGCTGACCAGTTGAAAATCCACGTTTGGTTATGTGGGTCAAGCATTAAGCGGATTGGTTCCTTATCTCATAAGCCCATCTGAGGACAAGATCTGCGAGACCAGAATAGGGATCGATCCCTGCTATCACCACGCCCCAAATGGATTGGTACGCAGTGCTGACAAAGTATATGCACAAGAGCTCCTAAATTTGTGCTAGACCGCGAAATACTGACCAGATATCATGGGCACCGGTTGAAAACTGGCCTCACCATTGTGGCTTTTTGGTTTTTCTTCCTCGCAACTAAACGATTTTAGGGAAGAAAAATCAGAGTCTGAATGCCAACTAAGGGCAGCGACCGAAAGGAAATTGGTAGTGATTAAAACTATAGAAGTGGTTAAATCATTCAACTAACACACGGATGACCCAACTAACAACAACGATGGAAGTGAAATTCAGAGTTGTAGATTATTTTCCTAAAAGGTGGTGGCGACACTCATTTAGCAATATTCTTAACTTGAGAAATTCGGGGTAGGTCCAATAAGCAGTTGCGATCATGCCTGTGTTATATCCCCACTTTATTGCATGTAATATATGTGTTTTTAAGTAACAAGTGAAATTCCATGGGCGGTAAATGGGAGACAACGATTAAAATTTCTAATAATTCAAGTCGATTTTGTGTGGCATCCATTCAAAAATACTCTGCTATATTACAAAACATCAAGGAGACTCGTCGATACCAAAGTCAAAAATCCATTAAAAATTACAATAATATCTAAATCCATACACAAATTTAACTTATTGAAAATATAATTTCAAACGAAAATAGCGTAGGTTAGTGATGATGGACTAGATGATGTTCCTCAGAAATTGGCGCTCCCTTCTTTCCTCTGTTTGTTAATAGTTGAGACTTTATCGGTACCTCACAACCAACGCTAGAGGTACTCTTCTTCCCCTTATCCCCTCGAGTCATAAAGGGGTCATGCACAATCACAACCAAAATTCTTCTAGCTCCTATATTGCCTCACATGGTAGAGCCACCACTCTCTCTTAAGCTGGGTATCCCAACTCTCACAAGTAAAACCAGTCAAAATTTATGCAAAATCGCCTTACCCATAACCATTGTCCACTCTTTCCCCTTTTTTTTCCATTTTCTTTATAGGAGTTTCCTTCATGACACCTTGCGAGTTCACATTTAATTCAGTTTTTAAATAATCAATTAAGATTTATTTTCCTCTTACACTTGTCACCCTTTCCCCAATTTACATAAGTAAATCCACATTTATTTTAATAAAATTTAATTTTCCCCTCACCCATCCTAAAAGCGCTCCTTAAATTACTCCTAGTTTCCTCTTTATTCCCGTTATTTCCAATTAATGACAAACACCTTTCTAAAACTATGTTGAATTAAAATAGGATTCTTCTCTAATTAGACTAGTGTTAACTAGACTCTAGCTACCTTTCTATGCACACACATTTTTTATGTTTTATTAATTTCTTCTCTTAAATTCCAAATAGGTATTTTATGTTTTATTGTATTAATTCTTTAGAATAATTTCATCTTTATTATTTTCTTGAATTGGCTTGCCTTTTTCCTATGTTATTTAATTGTATTTTAGTTTTAGTATTTTCACCAAGCTTAGACTTAGGCTTAAATTTTAAATAGGCATAGACTTCCAAATTGGGATTTAAAATTAATCATTTCAATCCTTATTTAGTTAGTTAAATCTCACAATGATTAAAGATTATAAAAGGTTTGATTATTCGCTTAAGGTTTTTTTGGCCACATGGATTCATTGACTCAAGTTTTGTTTTCGTGACATGCCTTTCAAGATGCACTTTGTGCTCCAAGGGTGCCACTCGCTTTTGATTCATTTTTTTTTAATTATGTGACGTGTCCTTTAAGACGCACTCTATGCTCCAAGGGTGCCACTCGCCTTTGATTGGTTTTGGTACTTGTCCAACCCTTGGAGTCAACACTCCATTTGGGTGACCTTGTGAGAGACTAAGGGATTCTGAGGAATAAGGACCCTGCCTTATTTCACACCCCTTAGGAATCTTCATGAGCGACTGTCTCAGTCTTCCCTCAGGAGATCGTGGACCTCTCAAATTGGGTAATCATTAACCTACAATTTGAGCCATGATGAGATTGTTAGTAGGTTGTGACAGGGATGTTGCCACACCTCTCCCTCAATAGCTGGTCTATGTGCATGACTCCTTTACTCCTTATGTGAGTCAGATTAGCAACCAATCGTCAGCATGCATCCATAAACACAGTCAATGAGCTAATAAAAGTGGATCAAATTAATTCAGCTTATTTCATAAAAATACAAATAGCAATCAACATCGCTGATATAGTAGGTTAATATCTTATTACTTTTGATGTAAAGCATTTTCCCTTAAACCATTAATTACCTATTTCAACACTTGCGCTCGTTAGTGTGGGGTGGAATGGCCAAGTGTCATTGACATAAGCAATTCGACTTGCACCAATCAATTGTTCTATGATTATGACAGTTTTAATGTACTCAAGTATCCATATAAATTTATGAAAGAAAATATTTTGTGCTTTTAGTAGCAAGTGAAAATATTCATAAGTACATTAACAACATTAGCGAGTTTCCCAAACAAAATATTAACATTTTTTATTTTTTTTAAGAAATAATATAGTTTGAATGTTTGATTTTTTTGAGTTTTTATGCAGTTAAAAAATATTGGAATTCAAAAATCGAATTATTAAATTTGCATAATTTGAGTGGTTGTAAAAATTTTCAAGGTGTTAAATCTATTTATATATTCAAAAATATAATTTAAATAACAAAAAAAATAATTTCACCAAAATCTATTTTATTAAATTCATGTGAAAAATTTCAAAAAATTAAATATTTAGACAAAGTCAAAAAAAACATTTGAAAAAATATTGTAATTTGAAAATTCCAAAGAAGAAAAAAAAACCCACGACAAAGAAAATGAAAACTTATTATGGGTATAAATGGAAATAAATATTTTTTTCCGTGAGCTTTTCTTTTTATTTCACTCATAGTCCTCCACACCTCTTTAATCTTAGCCAAATTAATAGTTTATGAATCTCTTTCACGAAAATAGAATAGAATGACGATTAAACTACACAATAAAACAAGAATATATGGTATATGACTAACTTTGGCATGTTGAGTTCATTAAAAACATATGTTTTTAATAATAGGAATATCACATAGGGGATTCTTGGGATTCTTATGGTTTAACTTGTGATCCCCTAAAACAATATGTTCTTACCTATGAACATAAGCCACATAAAAAAAACTACACAATAAAACAAGAATATATGAGATCACAAAGAGGATGACCAGATGCTAGAGTTTCTAACCCATGTGCTTTCCTAATAGAAGGATGTTTTATGGGTTTAGAAATTCCATAATAACACTTAAACTCTTTTTCCCCAAATTAATACAGTTTTTTAAACTCTTTTTTCCCAAATTAATACAAAACTATGTTGATGTTTATACATTAGTGTTATGTAGATATTTTATGGATCTTGTAAAATGTGAATAATCTATTCTAAATTTATAACCAATATAGATCCATCTTAACTTTGGATCTATCATCCACTGAGAGAAATTAAATTCCTCGATATGCAATTTTTTTTAGAATACAAACCTTGAAGAAATGTTTACATATCGAGGGATTTGATGCCTCTCAATTCATGATAAATTAGGAGTTAAGATGGATCTATAATTGCATATCTCCCCAGTACTAAAGCAACCATTCAAATGTTTTAACCATAAGAATTTGTTAATTTTAATTGTTATATATATATATATATATATATATATGCTTACTTGCTACTAATAAGTTTTTAAATGACATTTGTTAACTCCATATTAAACATTGAAAGAAAGACACCTCTCCATGACATGGAGAAGTAAAAATCACCTATGTGTGGAATAAGAATTTTCTAACTTTCAATTACTCTCTCTATATAAAGTTGATATAAATTATTTTACTTAAGGGTAAATGTTGATATAAAATGATTTTACTTAAAGGGAATGTTAAAATATGTGGACATAGAAATATTTTATTTATGGCCCACATTGAAATCATTTTTTTCTTATTAATATATTTTTAAATGTCACATGTCAACTCCTTAATATTAAGCATTGAAGGAATTACACATCTCTATCATTGGAAGTAGAAGGCACCTATTAACTAAATTATATTTTTTTCAACTTTCAATTGCTCTATCTCTTTGATATAGAATTATTTTAGTTAAAATGGATATTGAAATATTTTATTTATGATTGACATTGAAATATTTTTTTGTGATTAATTTTTTTTTGAATTCCACGTGTCAACTCCATGTTGAGCACAAGTTGTAATCCATAAGAAAAAACTCAGACTCAGTTTCTTCATGATGCACTTGAATGAAAGAATCTTCAACATCCTAAACCAGTCCTTGTTTCAAACAACCCCTTTTTTGAAGAAGCTGATGATCTGAATCAACAACCCATATAAAAGAAACTTAGTGAGCCAGCTTCAGATATAAGTGCAGTTCAACTTCCTCTTTCTAAGACAATCATCAGACCTTGGGAAGAAATAAGAAACAATAATCATGTAATAGGTATCATATATGAAAATGAAATGACCTTTCATATTTTGGATTATACCAAACTGATCCAGTTGTAGAGTGTTGTATTGCTTGAATAGAGTTCATATACTCCAGTTCAAGAGTATATTCCAAAAATCCAAAATTGTCATTGAGTTGTCCATATGGAGGATCAATGTTTTGATCTTCATGCTTGTGATCATTATGGAAATAACAATCATCCTTCAAACGTAAGTTCCAAACACAATAAATATGTAAGATTAAAGAATCACCATGGGTGGATCACATCTTAGATATATTAGTCATACCGATGAATTCATTCTTAAGTATTGACACATCTTGTAGTGAAATGTTTTTCATCTTCTCACCATTGCCTTGATAGGGGGGAACAATATCAATGATTGACACTCAGGCTTCCATTTTTTAAGTCCTATCAATCGAGCAATAACATGACAAGAAATCATTATTTGGTTCATGGTTTTCCTTAAACCACCACTTAGTAAAAGACTTATAGCTTCTACTAGAAAATGGCTTGTGGTTTTCCTTAAACCTCCATGTAGTATAAGATATAATATTCTAAAAGAAAATAGTTTATGGTCATGTTTAATCTATCATTCGAGAGCACTTCCAATTACTAGAAGACATCAACTTCGAGATTCTAGCTAACTTAGGAAATTTTACATGAACCATTGAGCCCTAGAGACAAGTTCCAGAGTTTGTGATCATCTGTAAGCCACCATATTGGTTTGTGGTCTTCCTTAAACCACCATCACCAGGTAGTAGAAGAAATCAACTTATGCTATCCATTTAGTTTGTGGTCATCCAAAAACCACCAGACTCAGAGAGCATATTCAGCCATTGGCATCTATCCACTTCCATAATTCAGTTGTACACTTCCATATTTCATCTCTCTTCTTGGACTCACATACACCACTTTTAGAATGTTGGAAATGTAATCCATTAGGATTACTTGATTGAAGGAATACAAAATGAACCATTATCAGGAGTACAAGAGAACTCTTGGAATATGAATCTAGAGGTCATAACCAATGCATTTATATGTGTAACATATTAATGGAAAACACAACTCACACTTATCTCAATTCATGTGTTCTAAAAATTTGAAACAATGCATGTTTATCAGCGCTCAACCTCATGTGTTGCAATGTGATACAAACTACAAGGTTGTCCAAATCAAAGGTGCTTTATACCACTTATTTTATCTCAATAGATTTATTTTATCTACCCTTGGAGTTTATCAACCTTGGATGCAATTCCTTATGAATTTTTCATCACTTCTCTTCTGTGTTCCCATCCACATTGCAAAGTTTGCAATGCCTAGATCCCTCTTTTTCTTGGCTCTAGATAATCTATTCTCTTACTAGTTTTTTCTTGGCCCATGTGTTTTTTCCCCATTCTTGGAGTCCAACTCAACATAGAGAGCCTTCTTTCTCTCCTCCTCTATGATATTCACACCAAGAAGCTACATTTTTCTTCAAATATGGCTAGAAATTCCACCAAGGTACTTCACAACCACTCATGGCTCTTCCAAAGAGATACCCAAACTGATGTTCAACCTAATTATTGTAGGATAAATGTACCATGTAGAAGTTACCTCCCTTAGGCTCTTCCTAGACCTTAGAAAAAATAGAGATGCAAGCTAAATACATTCCTAAATAAAATTCATACATGAAGAAATCTCTGAGATGAAAGAGTAGAGGACTTACTCCACCGATGATGATGATGGAAGCCAAGAAACCTAGTACAATATAGCAAGTTTGAAGAGATGAGTTGTGGTAAAAAACTCGTAGACTTATTCAACAAGAGCCAATGATGTAAACCCACTGTTGGAAATGCGAGGGAACTTGCCACTGATGTTTGCAAGACCCAAGGTATTGATTAGTTTCTAGATTTTGATCTTAGATAATGATTTGGTGTCGAAAGGATGAAATCCATCAAAGGAGGGAATTGATGTATCCCCCATCAATCAACATGACACAAACAAAGGTAGATGTTGTAAAACACAGATCATAACTAACTCAGGGATGGTCGAGATAAATGGGTTGAAGGACTGAAAATGGTTGACATAGGAGAACTTCCCTTGAACAAAACAACAAAACAAATAACTTGACTCAAAAGCATTGAATTGATAATGACCAAAAAACTCACCCTAGGAGACTTGAAGAGTAAGCAGTTAGCGTATTCTAAAAACTCAAGGAGATGGTAGTGATTTAGAGGAAATGGATAACCCAACTGTGATACATAGACATAAAACATATGTGTAGTTTAAGGGTGACTTTATAGAGGACTTCCATTTGTCAAGATGAATAGATTGAAAACCCCTCAAATTTTCCCTCACCATGAATGAAAAGTACCCCATTGTTTTTTTACAAACTTGAGGAGGATAATTGATGATCGATAAAAATCATCTTCGATGAGTCCCTCATCACATGTTTAATGAACTTGAAGAAGTAGTGGTCAGATCCCATATGGGTCCTTCAATGTATAACTTTACGAGTCCAGATAAGGGAAACTCAATAGTATTTTCACGTTTAGAGAGTTTGAAAAGAATTTAAAGAATATTCCAAGGGTATTATTTTTCGCAAATTTAGTCCCCTGAGCCCAAAAAAATATAAGACAATACAAGGAAGAACTCTTTTATCCAAGTTTGACTAGAGTATTCATTTTTCCTAATTAATCCATCTGGTCTGAAAAAATGGTTAACTTACACCAAATATACATCCTTTCAAATAAATTTAACGAGTTTGAAAGGAAACACGCTCACTCGACAATCTTTTCATGTTTATGGAGTCTGAAAAAAGATTAAAGGAGACTCAAGGGTGTACCTTTTTCATGGTTGGTTATGGGCACAACAATGGGGTAATAGTAAGCTCAGTTGGAGAGAATGAGTGGTTTGCAATGAAGTTCTAGGCACATGGAACATGACTTGAGAAATGGACTGAGAAAAGAAACATGGAAAATGATGGCCACTCGTAACAATAGCTCTTGTTTAGGGGTGTTGTAAAATGGGAGCAAATATATGGCTAGTGGTCAAATATGTTTGTGATGGGATAAGAAATAAAAGAAAATGATGATGTAGCAGCAATAAGAAGCTAGACAACAATACTAAGAAAGTGTGACCATTTAAACAACAGAAATGGTGGAAATCCCCTCCGGGAAGGATAAAAAATATATGGAAAGAGAGTGAATGCAACTCAATTTCAAAGGGTAAAGCACTACAAAGGGTTCACAGGTCTATAGTAAAATCGCATCATGGGGACTAGATGGAAATTTGGGTGCTAAATAGGGCTCTCATGAAGGTTAGGCACTACTGAACCAATTATAATGTGAAAAAAGAATGGCTAATCTTGCAACCAACCAAGTTTGAACCTAAGGCATAACTTGCGCAATATGGATGGTCAATAATGGAAAGGAAATGAAGGGAAGAACCTATCCTTATATGTCAGTTTGAGAAAACATACCTCAAATTCAATGGATGTCCCCATCATTGTAAGAAAAACATCTCTAGAATCCTGTCAAGACATGTAAACTAGATTCCAAGGTCAAAACACATAGTCATATCCCAAAAAGAAAATATTTTTGGATTTTTTGGATATGTACACAAAACGAAAGGCACTCACACCACACACCTATGTATAAGGAACTACACATATTAATAATTTATGAAAAGTATATCCATTTGCTAAGCTCACACAAGGATATTTTTTATAATCGATGAACTTGTGAGCTATTATTGGCATTATATTACTCACCATGTTAGGGCCATGCCACATAGGAATCAATTTATGCATACAAATATACTTATCATGAGTGGCTTTGTGAGCTATGGAAGCTACTTGATGAGATCCATCAAGACATAAGGGAAGTACAAAAATAAAATCTTCGATGGAAGGGATAGCAGAGATATCACTGACAAGTTCTAAAAAAGATAATCGAGGTGGAAAAGGGTCAAGATTGGGAGGTGTATTGGATGTCCCACCCAATGCTGCTTGATTTGAATCAAGACTCATCGTGTTATCTCTTATCAGTTCCAAATCAGGGAGAAGGAAGGTGTAATTATTCTCATCCTCTCTAGGCTTATCAATGGAAGTGATGACTTCTAAGATGGCCTCTTCTGAAGGAAATTTAGTACCTAAGAAATCATGTGAACTAAGAGAGTCAACAACTCATATGATCAGAGAAGTTTGATCACACTCCACATGAGGATGGAATTGTTGACTAGTATCAACAGATCTTGATGGGATGGATACTCCATGTGAGTTAACATCCTCAGGATGAGGTACCACCCAAGGATCAACTGACCCGAGGGATTCACCAGTAGATGAGTAAATCATGTTAATATAAATGATATGGGTAGTGTTGGGTGTAGGAAGGGGGAATATACCCATAAGGTATGGATCTTTAAACATACCTATACTGAAAATTTCATACCCCCCGAAAGACTCACCTATGAAAGGAATGTTGGTGCTAGGATTAGCTCCCAAGTCAAGTGTGCAATAATCAAATTGATTGATAGCAACTTTATTTACTTTATGGGGAAAATGTATGTCACGAAAGACAGTGGATGCAACAACCTTCATTAGGTACAACCAAGTGTGATTCAAGAGAATATTATAGTTGAGTGTGGAATCTACTACTTTGAATTCTATGGAGACAATGTTTCCCTCGAGCTCAATGGATAAAGAGGTAAGAATTCCATGGGGTTTGAAAAAATGTCCATCAAAATATTTTAGGATGGTTTGAGATGTGGTGACCTGAGGAGAACCAAGGGATTTCCAACATGACAAAGACATAATGCAAGTGGTCACTCCTTCTTCGATCACCACATGAAAGATATTCTTGTTAAGATAACCAACTGTGATTTGCAATGCTATTTGGTGTGAGAGACGTGGCTCACTTTTTTCTATGTCAAAGGAAATAATGTTTGACTCCAAAGGGTCGATTCCCCCTATGGTTTATAGAAAATATTTTTGTTGTGAAGGATAACTCTGCAATACTTTGAGTGCTGACATGGCACATGGTTCCTGGGCTAGATCTTCCACTATACTATAGTGTTGATCTGTTGAGCATTCAACTTATGGGTAGTACGTCGAAGTACCGATTTTGGATGGTAGAATGTAGGTTCAAAAGTTGGTTTCATTAATGCGTGAGAGCCATTAGCCGATGTAGTCCATGGAGGATCCTTAGATGAAGGTTCCCCTTCTTGGGACTTATAATTATTCACTCTATTGGATAGTTTCATTGTCGATTTAAACATCATAATATTTGTGGTTGAGGAACCTGAATTGCCTCCAGGTGGGGGTTCAGAATCTTGTGCTACCATTTGTTCTTTCTAGGGGGGGAGGGATTGTCTAATACTGCTGGCTGGGAAAGAGATCCCCCTCGCTCGAGGTATTGATGAACCTAAACAAGGCAAGGGTAGTATTTGGTGAAGTGTTCCTCATTACATAAAATGAAAGGATATTTTTCCTTTCTTTTTTTTTCGCCCCCAGAATTGGCGTCTTAGGTTTTTGTATTCTTCTGTTGGTTACAAGATTTTTCTAATTTACCCTTATTTTTCTTCACCCCTCCAAGTTGCCAAGATGAAGTGGATTGAACCACATTCACCTCATAGGTTTGTGCAGGTGAGGGAGGATATTGATTATTGGTACAAATCTGGGATGAGGATGCGATGGAGGATGGATGGTCTTGTTGCCCAATCAATTGGGTTGTAAACCGTATTTTTGATGAAACCTATCATTTGATCGACATGGGATTTCGAGGCTTGATTTGACGGATCATTTGAAAGTTGAGGAGAATGAGGAATTAAATCATATATTGTGCCTGATTGGGAATATACCAAGTCCAAATATTGAGCATGATTCATTTCTTGCTCCTCAGTAAAAACACCTCCCATGGTGACATATCTACCAATAGGTGGCAAGAGTGACTCAATAAACCAATGTTATAGGAGTTGGTCTGAAATTGTAGATTTAATCAACCATCATTGCTGCCTCCATTAATGAATATGATCAGAAATATGGGTGGAGTTGGATTGTTGAATCCAGTCTAAAATTTTAGTACTGGTCTCATATCGGATTGGCAGTTGGAAATGAGTTGAAAATACCATAGAAAGAGAATTAAAGTCGACAAAGGAGTTTCACGACAATTCAATATACCATTTTCTTAGAGAACCTTTGAGATTTCTTTAGAAAAGTATTAATCAAATGGAATCATCCATCAAAGAGTTAGAAGAACACGAAAGATTGAAGGTCATTACATGATAGTTACGATATTCTCCAAGATTCTCTTTGAACTTCAAGATGTCAGAGGGTATTTTAGAAGGGATAGGTGGCTAGAACAGGGTATGTTGTATGGGATCACTAGTCAAACACAACAAATTTGGCAGATGTAATGTAACCAAAAAGGGAATTTTTTAGTTTGGTTGTGATTATTGGTAGTACGAATGTGGCATTGGGATACTAGTAGGACCCTTTACATGTTGTGATGGTATTGTAATACCTAGTGGTCCTCCCATATACTATGGTTTAGAGGGATGAGGAGTAGAAAACATGGAGTTCATGGTTTGAGTGGGAAACATTCATTGTGGAGGGATACTCATCAGATTAGGTTGACCCCACAGAGTGTTTTCAACTCACGGATATGCAGACTAGAATAAATTCCGACAGGGCCTACCAGAATGGTCTGCCCCTCGGATTGAGGTTGGTTTCTAGCCAAGGATTTCTTTGGTTGGTTGCCAGTAAGGGATTTCCCCCAAACTAGTTGTTGCCACAAAGCTAGAGGTTGCCCCCCACCTGGATGTTTCCCCAAAGATCGTTGTTTCCTCACAACTAGAAGTTTTCCAAAAGTTAGTTGTTGAACCCAAGGTGGTTGTTTCCCCCATGTTGAAAATTTCCATGCAGTTGAGGGTTTCACTTCAGCTGTAACTTGCCCCCCAGTGAGAGGTATGGAATAAATTCACATTTGAAAGGTCATATCTGTAGGTTGAATGGCTTGTGTAGGATGAAAAAATGGCGTGGTTGTCATCGTGTTACCTACTTGATCAGAAGGGGGGGAAATCTTCTTATCGTAGGACTAGAGGAAGTAGCACTGTTGGCCACCTGACTAGAGGGAAAAGGTATATAATTTCCAAGAAAATCACTTCTTGTGAACATATATGCAACCAAAGTGGTGGGAAAAAAACTTGATTCATGTGAATGGAGTTGTTGTTTTTACAGGTGTCTTTGATGGGGAAACCTACATAAACAATGTTCCCCACAAAGGAGAAGTTTCAATTGTATTGGTTTGTGATATAACATCTATGTTAGTATCAAGTGGGCATATCACTATTCCATCTATATAGTTATGTGTCATTGAATCCATGCCAGAAGATTACCTACTCTCCATATCGGGTGGTAAATGGTAAGAAGAAGAAAAATGAATAAATCTTGTTGAAGGAAGCTCAACAAGTAGTGGTTTATAAGGACCAGTAAAAGGGGGATTTGTGGGAGGGACAAATCCTTCCTTGATGGTTTGGAATTCCCATTCAGGATGGTCACTCGGGGGAACTACACTCCCAATGCCAAAATAAACCTCTTTGTTAATAGTTCCTTCGTTTGAAGGGTTGTGTGGAAGATCATGCTCTTCAAGTTTCAACCCTTACATTCTACAAGATATTTGGATACCTTGGTCGACCATGGTGATATTATAGTATAAATAACGATCCCTAAGGAAAAATATGAATGTCAAAAAAAACACCCCTAAGAAATCTAAAGGTAATCAACCAAGAAAACAGTAAGTGAAAGGATCTTCTAAAGATGGGATATTGAGTCGTCAATGAAGATATGAGAAAAAATTACAATGATCCTCATAGAAAATTTCCCCAAGGTGAAAGTAAGAGCCTGCAGGAAAATACCCTCCCAGTTTGTTGAAGCTAAGATTGAAAGTTTATCATGGGTACCGGAAGGAATCCCCCTTGTAGTCACCTATGTAGAATCCTAGGAGAGGTTATTATGTCTACCAATTCACAATGGATGGTTGGGGGGGTATAGTTCATAGTTGAGACTAGAAAATGGGAACCATAATGCTGGACACAAATCTACAACTCAAAAACTAAAAAGAAGTAGTGTCACCCCGAGGACTTGCCACTCTTGAATGTCCCAAAGTTGCAATAGTCCCACTAGGTGAAAGAAAGAGGGGAAATATGAATTGATCACTTCGCTTGGCCTCATGTTTAACTCATGTTAATTGCTACTAATGGATTTATACTCTCTCTAGTATTTTACAGTCTTATTTAATAGTCTCAGATAGTTTACTCACTTCACCCTAATCCAAAGGACCTATCCTTATACTATTATTGGCGTGTTATAAAAAAAAAGATTTGTAATTAATTTTATCAAGCACATTGGTTAATTTTAATGGTTCTTTTGCTCAATAGGGTGCATGAGGATGAAATTGATGATGTGATGATTCGACTCCAAAACCATGCATAAAGAATAAGATGCAAATATTTCTCTTTCAATGAATTCTATCTAAGGGAAGGAGAATAGATCTTTTTCTTCTTAATGTAAACAAACACCTAAAAGCATGCAACTTTAACTTTTTCTTTATTAAACTGAGAAAATTTGAAATTCCAAACTATCAAATTAATGTCCCTAAATTCTCAAAACAAAGACAAGATCTAAAATATGTACCAAAAACACTCCAACTATGAAAGTAGGATGCAAAATTTTTGTTTTCTTCTTTCCAAATTGCATGAAAACTCAAAATAGACTCTTATTTTTCTCTTGCTTTTAATCAAAATGAAAGGACTCAATGACACTTGCAAATAACTCAAATCTAAACCAGATGAAAAAAACAAACACCCAAGTAATAAAATATGCAATCACAAGGATGTCTTGAACACAAAAAACGGAAGCTTTCAATGCTAAAAAAAGAAAATTCAAATGAATTGAAAAAGGTTGTAGAAATGACTGATAAAACATATTCGAGAAAGACCTATGAGACTGCAAGTATAAACAAAAAGTAGATCTGGGATGGATTTGAAGGATGTCCCTCCAAAATACAACTTTTTAGTGGTTGGTCGCACATTGTGAGTTAAGACATAATGACCAGTCGCACCTTGTACATGGACAGATTCATGAACCCTGGCACTAGTCACACTGATCAATGTGATTTTTAGGTGGTCATGTGTTGTATTGGAGCCACACACAATAAAAAGGGGTATGTTCACTATGTGTGAATGGGTAACCCGCGATTGCGATCGTACAAGTGCGAAAAACTAATATATTTAAGGCATATCTATCAGATCTGAGATTGAAAATTTTCAAACAAACTCATAAAATACTTATGGGAAGAATGAAAAAAAAAATCGGGGCTTAAAATAGGAAAGGATGTTGAGAATATGAATTCAAAAGTTGAGGAAGAAAACTAAATAAATAGTAATGACTTCCCCAGTGGAGTCACTAGTCTCTTGTAGGATAAATGTACCCTGCAAGAGTTACCCCCTAAGGCTCTTCATAGACCCAAGAAATAATAGATATTCAAGCTAAATACTTTCCTAGATCTAAATCATACATGAATCAATCTATGATATGAAAGAGTAAATGAGTTACTCGATAGTTCTATGGTTGTACCTGCATGCTCCTTGGTCATTCATTCCTTTGAAGATGTCCTTAACTTTCATGAACGTAGATCTGCACATATAAGAATACCAACAAACACATGTCACAAGATCAAATGTAACATGTATCAATCACTGATATATCTAATAATATGGCATGAAGACATGAAAATATTAACTCTCTATAAATATTTTAATCACCATATATAGTAAATTAGAGGGGAAAATCATGTCCATCTTCTATTAATAAAGAAAAAATATTACAACCTACAAATAAATAGCTCGATGAAGCTTCTCCCAATTTCCTTTCCAAATATTCTTAATCAATCTAACATTATAATTTTAATCTATATTTTCCTCCCCTTTTCCCATGAGAGTCCCTCAATATATAGGATGAAAGAGATGAGATGGTGGATAACTCTTAGACACTCAAAATAACAAGCTTCTCGAGTTCGAATTGCGAGAAATATGATCCTGATCCCATCTTGTTGTAACCATTCCTAATTTGAGAGTAATAGAGTCGATCATGCCATATATTCATGTAGGATGTGATCGATCACTATTTGCATGAGGTAAAAGAGCAACCATCAATTCGGGTCATGATCTATAAAAGGGAAGCTCGCGACTTGGAAAAAGGATGGTGTATACTCAAGGAAAAAGTGACATAACTCAGTGTTTCAGCGTTCTAACCTCTAGAGAATATCCATCTAGTAATCAAATGGAAAATAACTATATAACACCAATGAACTCATAAGTGTATTTTTGCACTCATTGTCCCTGTAATTTTTTAAGGTATTTCTACTTCATGTGTGGCTCATATCCATATCCTATGGGATAAAATTGTTAATTTAACAATGCCTTAAAATCCTCCCATTTCATAATCATGATATTTTTTCCTATCCTCGATGCATCCGCATAAATATCCCACCACAAGAGAACATGTTTGATCATATTAAAATGGGAAGAGGAAACCTGGTATGTTTCTTGGATTTAATAAATACCAAAGTAAACTTCCATTTGTTTCAACCAATTATTCAAGACTTTAGCATTAATTTGTCCACCAAACATGGGTATTTCATTTTTTTCTTCATCTTTTAAAGGAATACGAGAAGATGAATAAAATAATGATTTTTACTTGATTATTTGTATGTGGGTTCTTCTAGCAGTCTAATCCCTTATCAATCCTATAGCAATCAAACTTCTTAGCAGTTTGTTGAATCTATCAAGTAATTCCCAAACTTGGATTATTCCTCCCAACAAACTAGTGGGCTATCTAGTTGCCAAGCTCTAGGAAACCTGGGCTTCCTAGCCCTATGTTCCCATGTATATAAAAACCAAAACAACATCCAATACTAGTAACTCTATAGAATCTTATAGAAATCTTCCCAAGCTCAAGGTTCTCAAATTTCATTCTCATCCAAAATAATCCAACCCCCCAAACATTTTCCTAAAACTCTCCATTATGAATTTCCCCACTCCCTTTCTAGTCTCTCGAGAATATTCCTATGAAGGTCACACTATAATAAAATATTACCTCACCTACCCAACATAAATAATCCTAGCATTTTAGTTGGCAATATAAAATCCAATCAGATCAATTCAATTTTGGGTGAGATCACGAAATCATGTCTCCTACTGATTGAAATTAGATTCTAAATGAAATGCAATTTCCTCTTGTAATAAAATTTAATGAAATTTTGAAAGGAAAGATAAATTAATCCAATGAAAGTTAAATCACAAACATACAAACTTTACCTTTTACTGCACCCATTATGCATCAACCATTGATAATATTAATTTAATAGCTAAAATATTTCAAAATGGTACTAGTGTACATGTGCAAGGTATGTCTGTATAGTTGGCATATACATAGCTTGTGTGTGTACTAATGATAAAAATCATCACCTTTAATGCATAATTATTTTATGCTCTCATCCAGGTATGTAAGATAATAAATCTGTTAAACACAACATCTAGCAATCTCACTGATTCATAATATGAATTAAAAAATTCGACCAAGATCATCATAAATGAGTTAAGCAAGTGTTTAAAACAAAAAAGGAACTAAATATGGAACTAAGTTGGCATTTCCAATTCCCAACCACATTCTTAACTACTATGAATCCCCCTTCCTTCCTAACCTACTTCCATATTCCACATCCTAGCCTTTCCTCTGCTAGAATATCCTAGAGCATCAACTATATTTAGCTAACCCCAGATAGAACCCATAATCAGAAGTGTCAACTATATCAACCAAGCTTCACCAACAAGCAACCAATAGTCACCAACATACACCCAACAGAGTGTGGCATAACAAGGCCCTCCCATGACTCTAGGTTTCAAAGGATAATTGGTGTGTAAGACCTCCACCCCTCTTGATTGAACTAAAGTCAACACCCCATTAGTACAATACTAAGATTTTGTTATGGTTTTTAGAACTACATCATCAAATGACCAATTTGGGAAAATGTGCTTCGTGTAAAACTTGCACTTTCCCATTTATCACAACAATGTATTGAACTAATATTTAAATAATGAATTAATTATTCATAGCATACCATTCATCAAAAATGTACCATACCATGTATTAAGATCACCAAGAAGTGCCTCTACAAATGTGATAACATCACCATGACATATACTAAACTAGATACCAAGATAGCCAAGATATGTCTCTAATGTATAATGACATCACTAAGATGTTTCTCAACATGTACCTACATCATCAAGACATGCATCAAGCATGTACCACAACATCCAATGCATATACCTCAAATATGTGCCATATCACTCGTGATATTTCTCAAGCATATACCATAAAACAAACCATATGCCAAGTATCCAATATGTGCCTCAAGGCATATACCAAAACTCACAATGCATGTACCTCAAACATGTGTCATAACCTCATCAAGAAGTGCCTCAAACATGCATCAATATCACCAAGAAATGTACTTCATACATGTACTAGAAATATGCCTCACTCCATGCACATAAGATGTGTCTCAAACATGTGTCAATATCTCAACAATACGTATATGTCTCTATGTCTCATGTCCCAAGTATATGTCTCACCTTGATACCATATAAGTGTTTCTCCCTATCATATGATGGATTTTTACATGAAAAATGATGTGCAGACTCATGCAATTCATGTAAACATACATAAAAATAAATGCATAACTATTATTTAAGAATATAACAATTAAACTCATTTTTTTACACATCATAAATAGTATAAAAGAATATATAGCATAACACTTATCTTTAATAATAAATTACACCAACTAGTTGCTCACAAGGGACATTCATCCTTGTCTTATGCACTATTGCACCGGGTCTTTCTGCAACATCCCACCCTCGAGCTGGGGATATGATTCCAAAATAATAAAAAGTACTCTCTCAACCAAATTCCCACTAATTTGTAGCATATTCACTCATGAAAACATCCCAATCACCAACTCTCTTTCTCCCTTCAGTATGCACAATCCAAAAAGTGGATCACCTTCTATTCCATGCAATCCCTTGGGATATCACACCCCTTTATAAGATCCAACACATATTGGCCATGAAAATATCAATGCTAGGATCTGCATGAATTCTCAATGTCAACTTTCACAATAGAATTATAATTCATCCCCCATTACATGTTTGTCTCCCTTTCTCTTCTATCTCCCTCCTATGCTACAATGATGGTAGGATGATGTTCATAATCTCCCCAACTTCCTCAAACACAAGGATTAAGTATGTTTTCCACTTGGTACCACAAAAAACACTTTTAAAGCCTTTTACTAAACTTAGGATAAAATGATCATGTGACTCTTGCTTTGGGATATAATATTATATTTGGCATTAAGATCCATTTTTAGGCCTCTTGGCTCCCTCTTATCTCTCTCTCTCATCGATGATCTCTTGTAGAAATACCTAGTGAAACAGTGCCTACGATTGTGAGGAATGTTGCACATTACTATCCAGTTAGTGTAATTCGTTATTAAATATAAGTATTCTTTTATGTATGTGTTTACATTGTTTATGATGTGTAAAATAATGATTTTAATTGTTATATGCTTAACTAATAGTTTTTCATTCGTATTTATGTATGTTTACATCAATTGCATGAGTTTGCATGTCTTTTTTCATGTATAATTCCTTTATATGACAGAGAAAAACAATTATATGATATCAGAGTTTAAGAGTATGGTGAAATAATGGAAATTTGAGAAACATTCCAAGTACCCCACCATCCCAATGAGTATAGGGGTGGTTGTGTACGTTACATATTGGTATCAGAGCTAAAGTAGCAACCCTCAAATTTCATGGGCTAGAATTTAGTTTTCAAGAAAAAGAAAAAAATATAGGTTGCATACAAACATTTGATAAAATTCCTTAAAAAGAGAAATTGAGAAAAATGTCTAAGTTCATAAATTGTGGTTTAAAATTTCCACATGTGATTGAATTTGGTGGAAGATAGGTTACAGAGGCACAAATTTGTAAATTCATAGCTATACATAAAAACAAGATCATGCATAACAATATAACTATCTATATGTAATTTCCATTTTACTCAATGATGTGTTGGAATACTGAGACAGGTGGTGAATCAGTATGAGGACTTTTTAGCACTTTCAATCATAGTATATATAAACTTCAACTTTATCAGTAGTATTCAATATTTTATCACTTATGCATTCAATATATCATTCATCAATGCATAATAAACAACCACAGATACACAGTACACTAGAATTTACGTGGAAACCCAAATGGGAGAAAACCATAGAATGATTTCTTATATATATATATATATATATATATATATATATATATAATAAATTCATTGGAAGCACCAACTTCCCAATTCTCGAACACCAACTGGAATGAAGGACCAACCTCCTATTTACAGGATCCAACTTGAAGGAAGCTAAAACTCCTTGAATTCTCTAGCTACAATTGGAAGGAGGCTACAACCCCCTAATTTACAGGCTCCAACTTGAAGGAAAATCCAAGTCCGTGTGTTCTCCGAATCCAACCAGAAGGAGGCTACAACCCCCTGATTTATAGTCCCCAACCTGAAGGAAGGTATGACTCCCTAACTTATTCGTCACCAACAGGAAGGTGGATGCAACCCCCGGATTTAGAAGATCCAACCCGAAGGAAGCTAGAACTCTCTAAATTCTCCAAAACCAACCGAAAGGAGGCTACAATCCCCTTTATTTTCCCTGTCTTTCTGCCCTAATATATAAGTGTAGACTCAACCTATCACTAGCACTGATCAACCTGTAAAGTATACTATCATCAACCAACATGTCATTGTCACTGTCACATCAATCAATCATTGTCACTCTGTCACGTCAACCTATCCCTAATGATCAACCAATCATCCATCCTGTCATTGTGTCTATCACCGTCACCTCCACTGTCATTGTCACTGTGATTATCACTTATATATCATCATCAATCATATCCCTTCACATGGATACCAAAACCATCACCATACCATGTACATCAACCATGTACCAAAATCTATACCATATCATGTACAAAAATCTGTATCAACCATGCATCAATTATGCATCAAACTTGTACCATACCTTGTACCAAAACATGTACCATACCATGTACTAAGATCACCAAGAAGTGCCTCTAGCAGTGTGATAACATCACCATGACATAAACCAAATTAGATACCAAGATAGCCAAGATATGTCTCTAATGTACAATGACATCACCAATATGTTTCTCAACATGAACCAACATCACCAATACATGCCTCAAGCATATACCACAACATCCAATGCATATACCTCAAATATGTTCCATATCACTCATGATCTTCCTCAAGCATATACCATACAACAAACCATATTCCAAGTATCCAATATGTTCCTCAAGGAATATACCAAAACTCACAATGCATGTACCTCAAACATGCGTCATAACCTCATCAAGAAGTGCCTCAAACATGCATCAATATTACCAAGAAATGTACCTCATACATGTACCAGAAATATGAATCACTCCATGCACATAATATGTGCCTAAAAAATGTGCCAATGTCTCAATAATATGTCTCAAGTATGCACCATGACAACCAAGATCATATACCAATTATATGCCTCACACATGTGCCAAACATCACAAAGATGTGCCTCTAACAATGAACCATAACGACCATACACAATGTACCAAGGATATATCTCAAGAATTTATGTACCTCAATAATATGCATCCATTTACCAAAGATGCCTTCAAGACATGCCTTAATCATGTGCCAAACCATCTATGCATCAAATTCATAAAGACATAACTTTACTCATGATGAAACCTGATGCATACCATCTCAAACCTGTTGCGACTTGGACCAAGCATCCCTTCTTCAAAACCTTTTCTTATATCCATGACATGTACATTGTCAACCTGCGGATGTCCACGCCTTGATCAAATGCGAGTCGATGATGTCTGGGCCTTTCTCCACTGCGACCCATGGATAACCTTAGAAAGATAATAACATCAAAATTTTCTCTTTTCTTCCCTTCACTACCCCAGACTTGACTTCCTCAAGTATGCTACAAAAAATATTCACTGAAAATTCACTTGAAAGATAGGTAAACATTGAACATGTGTGTGTAATAATGAGAGGCTTCTTGAAGTGTATTTATACTTGTCCATGTGAATTTTTTCCTTAAATTTAGGGTTGACCTATACTTTCTTGTTATACCAGTTTTACCCTTTAATTAACGAATTGTAACTTCTTGTTGCAACCATTTAGGGGCTTCTTGACCATTCTTCGAGGATTTCAACTTAATGAGGGAATAAATCCTCAATCGTGAGGAACCACATGGCATACAACCTACCATTGGAAATGGTATGAAAAGGAATATCCATCTACGAGTGTGTTACCTACATTTAAAATGTCCTTCCTATCCTTATTCCTAAAACAACTTTGGTCTTCATGACCACACATCTAGGGATTCTTTTAGACTTTGTCAAATGCAGCCATCAAATATTTTGACATCAATGATAGTAACTTATGTTGACATCAATGATAGTAACTTATGTTGACATCAATGACAACCGACTATCCAACAATCTCCCCTTTAGCATTAATGGAAACACTCATACTCCACCTATCAAAAATTCTCCTGATCTTTCTCTTTTTCTTTGTTCCTCTTTGACATCATAGGAAAAAGGGTAACTCCCCCTATCGATATATCTCCCCTTGTCTTCATGCTTCTAATCTAGTTTCTCTTTGAAAAATTCTCTCCCCTTGAATTCTTTGTAAGATGTCATGTAGATCAATGTGGGGATTCTATACTTCCTTTCCTCTCTTCCAATGTTATTTCTCCACTGGTGCTTCCTCTTGTAATTCACTTACATATATAAAAAGAATTCAAAAATTAGTTGAATTCAAATCTTGAAGGCTTGTCAGGTTCAAATCAATGACCATACATTTCAACAATTTTCCTTTGATAGTATGGATTTTTTGAACTATTTATCTTCCCTTGTTCTATTGTGCCTTTCACTACTTTCCTTCCTGTGACTAATTGATTCCATCTATCAATATGATTTCATCTACTGTTATGCATCTTATTTGATTCATGTTCTTTGTACTCTCTACTAGACCTATCAAATATCCAACTATGTCCATATGTCATAAAATTGTCCATGAATCTACTACTCAGTTGCACACAATGTTGACACATCTACCACTTTATCATTCTGAAGACTTATTTGAATCTTGTGCAATTGATCACCACATATTCCTTCTTTTCAATTTGTTTGTTCAATTTGCAAATCAGACTCTACATGTCTGCACCAATATGCAATGAATATGTCCATGTCTGAATACATACCTAAAATCCTTTATACAATCATGAATCTCTTCCTGAAAAGCATACCAATGGTACTCGTGGTAATTGTTAGCTGATACCTACATGGGAATGTGTTTTGAAGGCTTCTCCTCAAACAATCAAACTATCACAAGACATTTTCCACTTCTATCATCAGACCATTCCAAACACTGCAAACACTTCAAACTTCTCAAAATATAGTTCTATGATCTTTAGAGATGCTACTTAGACTCCCCCTTTTGAATATTCATATTTACTAGGATTCTCCAAGCCGAATGGGTTAGAAGGGTGGAGGAAGATGCCCTAATGCAGAGTAATATTCCTCTTTGTATGTGGATTCATCATCTTCCTAAATTCTAACTTGCAGTCTGACATCTTCCCTTTTATCATTTTCCCGAGTTCTCACATTCTTTTCATATTCATCCTCTTATTGTATTTTGAAATCTTCCTGTTTGATTGTAGATTTGTCATGATCTCGTACTACTACAAATCTCGAGAGTATGAATTCTGGGTGTTCTTCATTCATATGTTCCTCCTTTACCTCTTCTTGTTCTATTTTCAAAATCTTGTTATATCTGATGTCATTTTTCTCTTTCATAGAAGTATCAATCATGCTTCTACAATTATGAGCTATATGTCCATAGTTCTGTCATTTATAGCATTCAATATTGTGTGGGGCCACATAACTCTTAGCCTTCTCTTCATTCTTCCTTCCTAGTAACCTCTAATATTTTTCTTCAATTTTCATTACTAATGATGTGGATATTTATCTCTCTTCAGTGTTCTTGATGAGATTGACAACTTTAACTCTTATTGTGACAACTTATTCTTCAATCTTCTTCTTTCTTCATCATCTAGGTCTTCACGACTTCTTCATTTCTCTTTGCATCTTCAAGTTGGGTTTTCAAGGAGACAATTTCTTCTTCAAGTATTCTTTCTTGTTGATTGAATTATGCTTCAAGATTATTTAAGTCCTCAGATATTTCCTTGAGATGGTTAGTCAAAATCGTTTCTCTCTTCTCTGCTTCCTTTATTTGTGCTATTATTTCATCTTCCAAAAATTGTTTTTCCTCTAATTGGAATTTTAGGTTTGTAATCATCTCTTGGACTTCTTCAGAGTTAGGATTTTGAGACCCCTTATTTAGCTCGATCAATTCTTTCTTGAGTGACTTTTTCTTCCTTCTTTCCTTCATCGGATTATCTAAAGCGCTAATTAATTATGCTTCAATATTTACTATGCCTTCTTCACGATCTTGTTCTTTTGAATGTGTCTGACATGAAGAAAATATTTTATCTCATTCTACTTCAACATATTCTTTATTGTTATTAGTATGCTATGGCTCTACAATAGAATGATATTCCTTAAAGTATAGATTATGTAGTTTATCCCAAAGTTCTTTGGCTTATTAACACTGTCCCACTTTGTCTTTTATCATATCCGATAATCCTTTCAAGATGAAATCTATTATTATTTTGTTGTTTCTCTTCAATTCCTTATTTGTTGCAGTCTTTGGTTTCTTTGATCCGGTGTATCCTGTAACAGTTGAGTACCAAACATCATACCCCTATGCCCCTAGAAATAGTTTCATCTTGTTTCTCCACATATCATAGATATGACCATTATGACCATCAAACTGTGGTACTCTAATCTTAGTGTACTCCATGATCTTCCTTCCAGTGGTTAAACTATTTTCTTGAAGAACCTCGATATGATACCAATTGTTGGAATACTAAAAGGGNNTAGTATGAACACTTTTTACCACTTTCAATCACACTACATATAAACTTCAACTTTATCTGCAATATTCAATATTTTATTACTTATGCATTCAATATATCATTGGATCATAAAAAATACCATTCATCAATGCATAATAAACAACCAAAGAAACACAATACACAAAAATTTACGTGGAAACCCAAATGGGAGAAAACCACATAATGATTTTTTATATACATCATGAATACAATCATAGGAAGCACCAACTTACCAATTTTCGAGCACCAATTGGAAGGAGGCACCAACACCCTATCTACAGGTTCCAACCTTAAGGAAGCTACAACTCCCTAAATTCTCCACCTACAACTGGAAGGAGGCTATGACCCCTTAATTTAGAAGATCCAACCTGAAGGAAGTTACGACTCTTTTTGTTCTCTGGCTCCAACTGAAAGGAGGCTACAACCCCCTGATTTATAGGCTCCAAACTGAAGGAAGCTATAACTCCCTAAATTCTCTAGCATCAACCAGAAGGAGGCTACAACCCCCTAATTTATAGGCTCCAACCTGAAGGAAGATATGACTCCTTGAATTCTCGGGCACCAACTAGAAGGAGGCTATAACCCCCTTTCCTTGCCCCATCCTTCCACCCTGAAATATAAGTGTAGAGTCAAATTGTCACTACCACTAATCAACATGTAACGAATACTATAATCAACCAACCTTTCACCATCACTGTCACATTAATCAATCATTGTCACTCTATCACATCATCCTATGCCTAATGATCAGCCAATTATCCAACCTTCCATCGTCCCTATCACCGTCACTATCACTATCACTATCATTGTCATTGATATAGCATCATCAATCATATCCTCTCAGATGGATACCAAAACATCACCATACCATGTACATCAACCATATACCATAATCTATACCATACCATGTACATCAATTCGTATCAACCATGCATCAAATATGTACCATACCATGTATTAAGATCACCAAGAAGTGCCTCTAAAAATGTGATAACATCACCACAAAATATACTAAACCAGATACCAAGATAGACAAGATATGTCTCTAATGTACCATGGCATCACCAAGATGTTTCTCAACATGTACCTACATCACCAAGACATGCCTCAAGCATGTACCACAACATCCAATGCATATATCTCGAATATATGCCATATCACTCATGATATTCCTCAAGCATATACCATACACCAAACCATATGCTAAGTATCTAATATGTGCCTCATGGAATATACCAAAACTCACAATTCATGTACCTAAAACATGTGTCATAACCTCATCAAGAAGTGCCTCAAACATGCATCAATATCACCAAGAAATGTACTTCATACATGTACCAGAAATATGCCTCACTCCATGCAAATAACATGTGTCTCAAACATGTGTCAATATATCAACAATATGTATATGTCTTACTTTGATACCATATAAGTGTTTCTCCCTATCATATGATGGAATTTTACATGAAAAATGACGTGCAAACTCATGCAATTCATGTAAACATACATAAATATAAATGCATAACTATTCTTTAAGACTATAACTATTAAATGCATTTTTTTACACATCATAAATAGTATAAAAGAATATATAATGTAACACTTATCTCTAATAATAAATTACACCAACTAGTTGCTCAGAAGGGACATTCATCCTTGTCATATGCACTATTGCACTAGGTCTTTTTGCAACATCCCACCCCTAGGTAGGGATATGATTCCAAAAGAACAAAAAGTACTCTCTCAACCAAATTCCCACTAATTTGTAGCATATTCCCTCATGAAAACATCACAATCACCAACTCTCTTTCTCCCTTCAATATGCACAATCCAGAAAGTGGATCACCTTCTATTCCATGCAATCCCTTGGGATATCACACCCCTTTATAAGCTCCAACAAATATTGGCCAGGAAAATATCAATGCTAGGATCTGCATGGATTCTCAATGTCAACTTTCACAATAGAATTACAATTCCTCCCTGATTACAAGATTGCCTCCCTTTATCTTCCATCTCCCTCATATGCTACAATGATGGTAGGATGATCTTCATAATCCTCCCAACTTCATCAAAGACAAGGATTAAGTATTTTTTCCGCTTGGCACCCCAAAAAACACTTTTAAAACCTTTTACTAAACTTAGGATACAATGCTCATGTGAATCTTACTTTGGGATATAATATTATATTTGGAATTAAGATCCATTTTTAGGCCTCGTGGCTCCCTCTTATCTCTCTCTCTCAGTGGGGGCTTATTGTAGAAATACCTAGTGAAATAATGCCTACGACTGCGAGGAATGTTGCACATTACTATCCAGTTAGTGTAATTCATTATTAAATATAAGTGTTATTTTATATATGTGTTTACATTGTTTATGATGCGTACAAAAATGAGTTTAATTTTTATATGATTAACTAATAGTTTTGCATTCGTATTTATGTATGTTTACATCAATTTCATGAGTTTGCATGTCTTTTTTCATGTATAATTCCTTTATATGAAAGAGAAAAACAATTATATGATATCAGATTTTAAGACTATAGTGAAGTAGTGGAAATTTGAGAAACATTCCAAGTACCCCACCATCCCAATGAGTATAGGGGTGGTTGCGTACGTTACATATTGGTATCAGAGATAAAGTAGCAACACTCAATTTGCATGGGCTAGAATTTAGTTTTCAAGCAAAAGAAAAAGTTGTAGGTTGCATACAAACATTTGATAAAATTCCTCAAAAATAGAAATTGAGAAAAATGTCTAAGTTTAGAAATGGTGGATTGAATTTTCCACATGTGATTGAATCTGGTGGAAGATAGTTTACAGAGGCACAAATTTGTAAATTCATATTTATACATAAACACAAGATCATGCATAACAATATAACTATCTATATGTGATTTCCATTTTACTCAATGACGTGTTGGAATATTGAGATTGGGGGTGAATCAGTATGAGCACTTTTTAGCACTTTCAATCATAGTACATATAAACTTCAACTTTATCACTAGTATTCAATATTTTATCACTTATGCATTCATTATATGATTCATCAATGCATGATAAACAACCACAGATACATAGTACACTAGAATTTACGTGGAAACCCAAATGGGAGAAAACCACAGAATGATGTCTTATATATATATATATATATATATATA